>WBMY01013453.1:272553-373595 GCA_013397315.1 Donacobius atricapilla
GTTTGTGGAGACATAATGTCCTTGGACCAGATAAAAGCACCTTCCCGCCGCTGCTTTTATATACCTCATTAATTCCCAGTGTTAATGGCTGTGTCTTGTCTTCTGCCACCCAGCAGAAGTGGCACACAAGTGACTTCATCTCCGAAATTACCTGCTGTGGGCTCCGTGCAGGACATCACGGCTCAGTGTTCGTGTCCCAGCTGTTCCCTGACACTGCTGCTCCTCTCAGGGCTGAAACGGGCCAGGCACTGGAGGCTGGATCAAGGGACAGCTCCTGTGCGTGGCATGTGGGGGTGGGAAGGGGAAAGCCACGTGCTTCTGAACGCTCAACTGCAACTGGCGGTGCCAACACATGGAATATTATAAAAAAGCAGTTAGAGATGCCCCAAGAGTCCAAGGTATAAAGAAAGGTGTGAAGCTAGAAGTGGCCTTCATCCACAATTTCAGGCCTTTTCCACCTTCCAAAGACCACNAAAAGCTCAAGGTGGGCTTCGTGGGGTTGGACCCGGGCGCCCCGGACTCCAGCCGGGACGGAGCGCTCCTCATCGCCGGTTCCGAGAGCTCCAAGANTTCATCCACAATTTCAGGCCTTTTCCACCTTCCAAAGACCACTCTGTGCACAAAAGGAGGCAGTCCTTGGTGCCACCTGCTCTCGAGGCCTTGCTTGTCTCTGAGGTTTTGCCTCCCTCCTGGGTGAAGCAACAATCCCTGGCAGTCCCTACAACAACACTGTGCCTTTCCTCAGCCCACCCATGACTTGGGAAGGGGGAGATCCCACCCCTTGCCTTTCCCACTCCCCATTTCTGGTGGTCCCAGAGATGCAGGATGCCCAAGCTGTGCTGCAGTGTGACACTGCTAGTGACCAACTAATTAGGCAAAGAGGAGTGCCTTGAATTTAGAATCTTACTTAGGGCTCACAGACTATTTGTAATCTTGAATTTGTTAATTGAAAATTGCTTCCTTTGTTTGTTGCTGGCCTTTTTGTGGAGGGGGATATTTCCTGCTTTGGGACTGCGTCACTGGATCTATAATAATGCACTTTGTACATTAGTGCCAGGCACATTTGTAATTGGCCACCCTATTAAAGAGCACTAATGATCTTGCAAGTGTTCACAAATAATGAATAGAATGGCCCCTCATTGAATTGAGCAATTTATTTGCTGACATACTTGCAGATCTGTTTTTCCAGTATTTAACCCAGCTTTAGTTTTCTGCCTGCCTTGCAGAGATGGCTTCACTTTCAGCCATGTGTTGGAGAGAATATGGGTCACAGGAAACGTTCTGTTCATAAAAAATGTAGGGCTGCTCCACGCTTGCTCTTCTCTCAACGTGCATGAGAGGATTTGGGGAGTGAGAGACAGCAGCTTTAATCTCAGTGCTCCTCTTATCCATTAGTTCTCACTAGGATCCTCCTGAGAAATTAGGAGAGGACCACAAAGCCACGACTTGAGAAGCATACTCTGAAAGGTTATGTTGATTTTCTCATTTCAGTGTGAATTTCAGGAAAAGTTGGTTTTCCAACAAAACCCAGCCCTGGGTGGCCACCATCTTGCTGCTTCCCTACTAACAGTGGGTTGAGGTGTTTGTGATGAAAGGAGCAGCTTACCTGAGCTTGCAATTTAATTTACATGCAAAAAGTTTTGTCCTAACGCCTTGTTTTGCTTACAAAGAACATGCAGAGGTTTGTAGTTCATGGATCACCTGTGATTTTTTGGGTTGTAAGGGATAGAAATGTCACTGGGAAGGAGTTGATAACCTTGGGCTTGATCTTATTTTATTCTTTTTATTTGATTCTTCTTTTTATTTGGTATCCTCCTTTCCAAGAAGGATAATTATGTGGGGCAGGCACCTCTGTCCGATCTTCTGCAGTCTGTCTGTCTTCTCCTGAGTCCAGTGAAGGTGTGTCAGGAGGAAATATTCCTTGGGGCAGAATCCGGCCATGGTGTAAGAGGGGAAACGCTGCTGCTGGACTGTAAATCATGGGGTGTTGAAGAGCTGATTTGGGTCAGCACATCCGGAGATGGACTTTCTGTGCTGGGAGCTTGGCTTCTGAACACCTTGGTGTCCATGCCATGGTGCAGTTTCAACGTGAAAGCTGAATTTGGGCTTCCAAGACGATGGGTTGGGCCTCTGGGAAGCGCGGAGAAGGGGAATGACTGTGCACACTGGGATCTGCAGAGGGGTTGAGCAGGTCTGTTGCTGAGCGGGCTGGCGGCGCTGGGGCACGGGTCGGGTCCCCGCTGTGGCACTGTGGCAGAGTCTGCCGCGCTGCCAGCGGGGGTGGGCATCCCGGGGCAGGGCGCTGCCCGTCCTTCCCGGGGGCAGGAGGAGCCCCCTCCGTGCGCGTTTAGGGCATGCCACAGCCTGGTCTGCGGAGCAGACTCTGGGTTGGGGGCAGGGGGAAGATGTGGCATCTTGATCCCAGAGTGGGATGTCAGACCCTGCTGTAGCGGGGACCGACATTCGGGGGAACAACGCCAGACGCTGCTTTTCTTAGGGGGCGCGGTCGGAGCCGCTTGTTTTAATTTTTTTTTTTNGGGCAGCATCCTCAGCAAGCCCCGCTCCGGGGTCTCGGGCAGCGGGAAGCCCCCCAAAAGGAATGCTTTTTACCGCAAGCTGCAGAATTTCCTCTACAATGTGCTGGAGAGACCGCGGGGATGGGCTTTCATTTACCACGCATACGTGTGAGTAAAAGGGTGGGGGGCAAACCTGATGGCAGAGCCCCCTCCCGGGTCGGGGTGCCCTCCTGCACCCCCTCAGCCCCCCAAATGCGCCGGAGAGGAAGGATGCTCCAGCTGCAGAGCGAGTGCGGGCAGGGATTTCGGGTGCCGGCGCTGGTTGGGAGCCCCGGGGGATGCTGCGGGGGGCGGAGGCCGAGCCGCTCCCCCCATCCCCTCCCGGAGCAGTCGGGCCGCCCGGCCGGGCCGCCGCAGCACCCCGCACCCCGCACCCCGCATCCCTCGCCCCAGCCCAGGCGGTGCCCGGGGACGGGGCGGTGATGGCCATCCGCGGAAGGGCGCGGGGGGGAAGAAGCTGCCCCTGCAGAGCTGGGGGGTGGCTCCCAGGAGAGGTGCCATGCGCCGAGCCCCTGTCGCCCCCTGCCCGCTCCTGCTTGCGGGGGAAGGGGCTGCTCATGCGGTCGGTGCAGGGGGCTGGAGCAGCGGGAGTGATGGGTAGCGACTGTTCCTCCGTCTTGCTTGAAATCACCATAGCAATGCTGTGAGCAGAGGAACAAAAAGCTCTGCTCAGGCACCGTCTCTCCTCCCCCCCACCCCCCAGCATCCTTCCCTCCCGACCCCATCTTTGCCTGCTGGGTGGCTGCAGTCGGTTTGGGGCCGGCGTTGGTTCTGGGGCTCTGCTCAGGGTTCTGGAGGTATTTCTTGTCCCCTGTGGGAAGCGTCTCAATGGGAGATGTGTCTAGAAAGAAATGCTAATCAGTGTCTGGGGCTCCCTGCCTGTACAGCCGAGCGGTAAACAAAGGAGCATCCCTGGGTGCACATCTCCCACCCCCGGTACCCGGGTTTCGGGCAGAAATGGCCCAGCTGACCCGCGTTTGGCAGAAGGATTCCCTGAATCTCTGAAGCATTGCTGCATAGGAGCGCAGATGACTTCCCGTTGTTCCCAGGATTGCAAAGGGAGGGTCAAGATAAATCTCGGTGTTACTGCAACTCCCTTCCCTCTGGGACTTTCCACAGTCCCACTGGGCTCTTCTGCAGGCCTGGGCTTAGGCTGAGGTGTTCCTGCCCTTGGTGCCAATGTTTATTTTGTTTGGGATTTTCTTTGTGTTTTTCCTCATGGCCAGGGCCTCTGTCAGCCACAGCAAAAGGATTTTTGGGGCCTTTTTGGGCTTTTTCCTCCTCTCCATCCTTTTGCTGTTATGCTGCTATAGGATAAGGAGTTGGGATGTGCTTTCTGCTCCTCAGCCATTTTGTACATTGAGGCCTTCCTTGGAGGTGTTGGTGGGACCAGTCGGAGAGGGGAGATCCTGGCTGGGTGGACGGGGGAGCTTTGCCGAGCGCTGCAGCGAGTCGGGGTCCTTGGGGAAGCTCATCTCCCCCAGGAAATGGGAGAGGAGAACAGAGAGCATCCGTGGAGCCCAGCTGCAGCCACGATGAGGAGTGTGAAGTCCAGCACTGGGCATCCTGAGCACCTTTCATACTCCCGTCCATCCTCTGGAGTTGTGGGTGGTTTGTGTCGCAAAATCTCCCAGAACCGTGTGGAGGGGCCAAGTGTTCATGTTGTGAGCTGGGTTATTACTGCCTGTGCGTGCACGGAGGGTGGGATGTTGTGTGCAATGTGCACTGTGGGCTGCTAAATACAGGTGAGACCCCAGCTGGGCGCACTGGGGTGACAGCGACAGAGATGGAAGGGGCTGAAAGCCAAACGACAAACTGCAGGGGTAGCTCTGACTGTGAGGGCTTTACAAACATCTTTGGCTTCTTCAGCTACTCTGTCTTACTTTACTTCTGACCTGTTTGGCTCTCTGTGGTGCCATTTGCTTGGGCAGCCAGGAGTGCTCCCAGGGCAGGAACAGGGCACCCCAAAGTGCCCTGTTCCAGTGCCAGAGTGTTCCCAGTGCCCCTTGGCTCTCACCACGCAGCTGCATCGCCCGAGCAGCTGCGTTTGTTCTGGGCTTGTGACTCCACTTGCATCCGCTGTGGCACCACAGGGTGCCGTGCAAAACCAGCCTGTGCCCCCACCCCTCATGCACCTGCCAGGAAATGGAGGCTGAATTCAGGGCTGAAGTGATGATTGCACCAATGTCTGCGAAGAGTTGGTGATATCACTATTGTATTACAGTGCATTGGGAAGTTGTAGGGACTCTACTTTTCTGTACAATACACATGATAGGTTTAGCCTTGGCAGTTTGCTGTTACAGTGTTTGAAGAGCTGAAGGATATGGGAACCTTCACACAGAGTTACCAGGATAAGCTCGTGCATCAGTTATCCCCCCTTGCTGCCTGGGTGAGCCTGGCATGGCCTGTGCCAGGTCTGTGGGTGCTGGAATGGGTTTTGAAACTGGAAGTCAGTAATGCAGACAGACAGGACAGATAAAAAGCTTATTCAAAGGTGTGGGAGGATGACAAGACTGCCTCAAGGTCACGAAGTTTGTATGGAAGAGCTGGAGCCATTCCCTTGTCCCGAAGGCCAGTGCTGCACCTTTGGGGTCCCTCTGTCTCCTCGTGCCCCAAACCTCATTTTGTGCCAAAGCCTGGAGCACCACAGCAGCTTTAGCCCTCCTCCTGCACGAGTGTGAGTCCTGAAGAAGTCTGTGGATGAGAGTGCCCTGTCCTGGGTTCAGTCAGCCCTCTCTGCTGCCAACACCCCTATTTCCCTGCCCCTGCTGCTCACAGGGACTTTCTTGCATGAAGATTTAATTCCAGTGTGAGTGAGTTTGTGATGCTGCAAGGCTGGGTTTTGTCTCGTAGAGATGCTCACAGACCCAGCTGCCTTTCCAGGCATGGAGCTGCTCCGGGGCTGCTCAGGCAGCTCCCTGCACCCAAAGCCAAGACAAAAACTATCAGGACTCTCCCAGCATGGAGATGTTTTAATAAATATGAGAGGCGCCTCTGGGTAAGTACCTCTGCTAAATTCCTGCCTGCAGAGGCCCAGGCTGATTCTGCACAGGGCCATTGATGCTCTGCCTGTTCAGGTTGCATTTATTTCCAGTACTGCATCCTAGATCCAATCCCTCTGATTTCATTCCCCACCTCTTCCTGCTGTCGATCACTCCCTTTCGCACCATTTCATGCATAAGAAATCAGGGAAATTCAAACCAGGGAATCTCTCACTCCCCCAGCCCTGGTCTCATCTCAGATGTTGCCTCTCTAAAAGCGCCGCTACCTCTGTGAGCAAAAGCACAGTTTTATATTTCTGTGTTATGATTCATTTTTGTACTTAATAGCTCTTCCTACACTGACACAACTGGATGACCGGTTATTGGGGGCTGTGTGTATGATGTATATGATATATACATCCATATTTTGCACAGCCCCATGGACAGCTGAGCCTGCTGGGCCCCATTTTTGAGTGTAGCTAGAGGTGGTCTCTGGCTCCCAGAAGTCTGAGCGTCCTTTATCTCTTACCTTCTCCCAATATCTCTCTCAACATCTTTCTCTTCTATTCCCCCACCTTTTTTTTTTTTTTTTTTTTGGCAGATCCTTAACAATGGAGCACATGGCTTCATTCTGTTCAAGGCTAAGTTGAAACTTGAAAAGTTGAGCTGTGTCTAAATAGCAGATCAGGCTTTTTAAGGGGTGCAGTAACACCTAGATCTCAATTTAGTTCTCTGTACAGGTGGGCATTTGGCTTCCAAAATTTTTCCATTTTATTACTCTGAATGATTTTTTTTTCCTTCTAGTCCATTTGGCTTGGTTTCTGTAACCTGTCCTGCGCTCGGAAAGTGCTGTAATACTTGAAAGTGATTTTTTGTCCCTACCTGCCATCTGATTTTGGGGGGGATCACTGTGTTCTGTGCCAGCCTAAGCACGGTGCTCACACTGGGCACCCCCATGGTCTGAGGTGTCTGGAGACACATTTGCTGATCCGTGAGTGAGCTGCTCATGTTTGGTCCCTGAGCTGAAGAAGGGGCTGCATTTGTAGCAGTGGCAAGAAAACAGCCTGGATTCAGGCACTTTTAAAGCTGTGCACACAGGAACCAACATAGTTCTTGCATTTCCTGCTTAGAATTTACACCCTAATGCATCCCTTTAACTGTGTTAAAAATAGTTTGGGTTCATTTTTCATCTGCATACTGTGCACCATACATTTGGCTAATTAAACAAGTGCATGGACTTAAATTATAATAAGGAGGAACATTTCCTCCCTGTCTAATTCTATTGAAACTTCCTTGTACCATCCCCATCCCATTTATTCTTCCCGTTTCACCCAGACAAGCCACCTCTCTCTCCAGTGTCCTGCCTGCACTGCCTGCATCCTGGATGGCTATGGCTGTCATGGGGGGAGGACAGAGAGTGGATGAGGGGCTTCCCTGGAGTTCCAGGTTTTCTCCTTGCAGAAGTGGCCTCTTTTGTGACTCCCTTCACTCCTCAGAACTGATGAAAGCATGGTTATTTCACATATATCCATTTCCAGATGATCTCTTACACCAGAATTCGTGGTTAGTGTGGTCTGACAGTCTCCATTTGTCCATCCCCAAACCCTGAGGAGTGGTGGCTCATGGCAAGCCCTCACCCTCAGGCAGGGTGGGGGTAGGTACGATGCTACCGAAGCCAGCCCATCCACCAGTGACACACAGGGACCTCTCCTGGATTCTCCTTCCCACCTGCAGGTTGAGTGGGATGAAGGGGCCAGTACGGATCTCCCAGAGGCGCTGAGCTTAATGGACCTGCTGGGCTCTGACCTCCGGTGCTCCTGCCCTGAGCTGTGGGGTCGGGTCCACCCCAGGGACCCGGGGATCTTCCCTTGGGATGCCTCACGAGCTCCTCTCCAGCTGCTTAGTCAGAGCTTGGTGGGAGCAACCTGATTTCAGTTGCTTTAATGTGTCACGTTCCAGCCATCACATTCACCCCACACTGACATTAAGGCAATGAAAAACAAGCTGATCCCCTGGGTGACCTCCTTTTTGTGCTGCAACACACCTCAACCAGATGAGTCTTGCTGCAGTTCAATGTATTAAAAAAGGAATAGCCCAAAATGCAAGCCCCAAATCCTGTACTAAAGGGAAGATGAGCATAGCTCAAAGAGATATAGTTACAAAAAATCAGGTTTCTTGATTTTTTTTTTTTTTTGTATTGCAGCAGAAGGAAGGGATGACAGGGTGAGCAGTGCACAGGGATGAGGAAGGGAGACACTGTGTCCAGGGTGAGCAGGGCACAGGGTTTTCCTGCCAGGCATCAGTGATGCTCACGAGAATGAAAAAAGTATGTAAATTTAGTATTCGGCTTCTGGGAGTTAAGCAGCAAACACTTAGCCCTGCATAACCCTTTTTAAGGTAGCCCAAATGCTCACTGGTTTCTTAGTTCCTGAGGAACAGATTGTTCTTTGAATTGTGGTGACAGGGAGATGTGCCAGTCCCTTTTCCTGCCATGTAGTCTCCTGTGGAACAGATATGGTGGAGCTGAGAAAGGTGGAGGGTGGTTCCTACAAAGGATTAATGGCCTGTCCCTGTTGATGCGATGTCCCTGTACAGCAAAGAGAGGAGTCTCCAGCACTGAGATACACATTTCTTTAGAATAATGCAATGATTTTTAGCCCCTTACGGTCCAAAAGGAACCACATTGCAAAACCAGATTGTTGTGCTGGTCTGGCCTGAGTTTCATGAATGTATTTAGAATGCATTTAGAGTGTATTTAGATGTACTTGACTAGTGAACATATGATGGCAAAACCAGGTAGTGCAGAAGGACAGTGTGTGCAGGGTCCTTCTCCACCATATATTTAAATGGCTCCTAATCAGGTTGTAAGACAAAAAGATTTGGGCTCTTCTGACAGCCACCCATGACGAAAGATGGTGCCACCAGGACTGCAAGAGTAGGTATTTCAATGTAAAATTTGTTTTCCAGTAAGACCAATCTGTGTGATGAACAGGTTGTGTGAACTTGCTCTGCTCCCTGAAGCTGTGGTGACCTCGGCTGCCCACATGGTTCTTGTGGCCTTATCCTGGGTGAGCTGCAAACGCAGCCTCCTGTGGCACTGAGAGCAGAGGTGGGCATTTATTGTGAAGCACTGAACTAATTACTTGTCGTGTTTGATGGGGAGTAGCTCGCACGAGGCACTGGCTGGGATGGCAAGAGCTGCTTCGTTACAGCCTCGGGGCTTCTTGCCTGTGCAACTGCCAATAAATGAGGGAAAGCAGAGAGTTCCTGCAGAACTCACTGGTCTCTCTTTGGCATCACTCCAGGCTTTTAATGTGCTTTTTAGATGTGTGGAAAAGTTTTGGTGTTGGTAAGCATCCATCCAGTGTTTTTTGTTTATTTTTTTGAGTGGATTGGATGTTAAAGAGCTGCCTTTTCCCAGAGAGGAAGCAAGAAGACCTCTGGAATCTTCTCACCTCTCATTCTTGCTGCTGTAGGGAGGTGATTTAAAGCTACATCAGAGCCACTGAGGTTGGTGGGGACATGCCCTTGTGACTGAGTGGCCACTTGATTTGTCTTGGGACGTGTATAATGTCTGGATGTTTAAGGTGCAGTGAGCTTTCGTGGTAAATTTGGTGATGCTCAGATAGGTGCAGGATTCCTCATGGAAATCCCACAGGAGCCTCAGTGCAGCCTTAGATGGGCAGGTTTGCCTTCTGGAGGTGCCCATTTCTGTCTGTTGGTGGCAGACAGAGCCAAAATTCCCTTGCACACCTCAGTGAGAGCTGGGTGGGACCAGTCCAGGCAAGGAGAAGACAAGAGCCTGGCATGATTTCAAACTGAAAAACAGGAGTGAGTGGAGGCATCTCCCACCTCCTGCCACAGCCTGCGGGAGCTGGGGTGTTCGAAGCCAGAACTGCACTGTGGACACCCCAGCAGGTAAGGTGAAGGGGAGAGATGAGGCTGATCCACACTGAAATGGGGTGACCTGGATCTGAGATCCACCTCTGAGAGTGCTTTTGAGAAAGGAATCTTTGTGGCAAACCCTGATCAACTCAACTCCTGTGATCTGCAAGGCAAGACTGGAAAAAATCAGAAGCAATCAAGCCTCGTTGATACTGGTTGTAGTTCCTTAGCAGCTCCAGTTGTGTTTCAGAGTGAAGTGCCCAGTTACCACCTTCATTCAGAGATCCTCCTTTTCCTACTGCCTCTCCCAGGAGGGTGGGGCAGGGAAGAGAAACAAGAGGCCAGGCACAGGCAAAGGCAGTGACTGGGTTAGGAGGCAACCGCTCTCCATCTGATCTTCCTGGCAATCCATCGTGGCTGGTGCTTGGTCTCTTCAGGACAGATTTTGCCTTCCGGAGGGTCTTTCCCAGGCATTCACAAACTCCTCATTTGTAAACAAACCCTGATCTGCCTGGCAGTCCTGCTCTCTCGTTTAGAGCTCTGCCAGCCCTGGGGAGGTGACAGTGTGGGAGCAAATTAGGGCTGGGGTGGCAGCAGAGCTGCTGTCACGCACTGCAAGGGATGAGCACAGCAGGGCAGGCACTCCTAACGCAGCTTCCACAGCGAGCCTGTCACTCTCCATGAAGTTATCATGATGCCCAAGAACAAAAATAAGCCATCAGAAGTCCTGACTCAAGGGTGACTTGTGAACACCTCATGTGTCTCTTGTGTGAGGGCAGTAGGTTATGTCTGGGTACCTGCTGTGTCTGTTTCTTGCAGATTTGGCTTGGTGTGGTGGGAAAAACTAATATGGGGTACATAGGAGAAGGAAAGGAAAAAAAAAACAGTCAAAGAAAAGTTAAAATGAATAGAAGGGGGAAAATATTATTCTGTTGATACTACAGCTGTGTCCAAGCACCCCTAATGGGAGAAGTCTACAAGCTTCTGTTCTGCCCACCAAGTCAAAATGAGCCAGTCCTTGCTGGAAGACTTGGTGTAGTGAGCGTTCAGGACACAGAAAAGGCATAAAATGGTTGTTGGGGCACTGCTGATAAATGTTCTCTTTGCTCCACTTTTCTTTTTAACAGCATTTCCTGTTGCTGATTTGCATTTGGATTGGTGGTTTAGTTTCTGTCTGTGCTCTTTGGGTTTGCAAAGGAGGGTGGGGTTGGCTTTGGCCAACCTGTGGTCTGAGAACCTCAGCATGTCAAACGCTGGGCGGGGAGGATGAAGGTGGCACCTTCCCAGTGATGTGGATCACCCACAGAGGGACAATTTGCTGTGGTCTCGCTGTTCATTACAGATGCAGCATGTGGAGGGCTGTGAGTGGGTCTTACCTCCTGTTGGAGTGTTATATGTGGCAGTGAAATGACAGCTCTGGGAGATGTTCTCCTGCATGTTTATGGGTTTGTGCTCAACTCAGAGTCTCAAAGTGGCCATTAATTGAGTTTATGCTTGCTGGGAGGTTTGTTACCTGATCTGAAGAATGTAATAAGGGATGTAAGAGCACTCCATCTTTCACTCAAGAGGAGAGAAAAACAGGTAAATATAAATATCTGTATGTTATAGCTGGACAAGTGAGGCTCTGTTTCCTCCTGCCACTTCAAGCCATATGGTGGTTAAGCCTGAGCGCTTCCAGGAGGGGCAGTTGAAAACAAATCCTGTCCCCAGTGACAAGGACTACTCAATGTTCTCGAGGCAGGTAGACTGCAGGGAGGGCTTAGGCTGGTGTGACCATTACCTCAGTGATGGAGATTGTTATTTTGCAGTGGTTACTCATCCTTCCTCTTCCTTTATGCCTGGCAAAGCTGAAAATGCCAAGTCTTGCCCAGTTGACCTCTTCTAGGCCTTCCTCCAAGCTTTCTGGGGTTTATTAGCAATGATTTGTGCAGTAAGGACTAGTGAGACTCCTGAGTCATCCCCTTAGGCAGGGAGCTATTTATTTCAGTGTGTGTGTTACACTCCCTGGGAGTGGGTGTCTCTCTTCCGATTTTGGATCCTGCCCTCACACTATATAAAGACTCCAGGCTTGAATGAGCAACAAAAGCAACCCTCAAGCTGGCTCCATCCTTTGGAAGATCCGTGCTGCTGATCCCATCTCTCCTGGCTGCAGGGGCATGGCTGTTTGGAGCATGGGTAGGAGCTTGCATGGGGTGTTTGTCCATCTTGGGGTGTGGAGCTGCTGGGACAGCTGGTGGGACCTGAGCGCGCTGTATGTCCTTGAGGACCGGCTCTTGCTCTTCAGTGGCTCATGGCTGAGGGGGAGGTGGGATTTGTACCCTCTTTTTTTCCCCAGAGGTTGCTCTGCTGGTCCTGTTGGGTTTTTGATTAGTGGGGTTTTCATTATTTAGAAGAGATTAAGTATTGAGTGTCTGTAATTGGTATTAGAGCAGGGACTGGAGGTGCTGTGGGCATATGTGGGTGGGCTCCCCTGAGACACTGCCAGTGCAGGAATTTTGTTGTGTCCTTTTCCCCAGGACGGGCCTTTCCAGACACACCCCATGCCTGCAGAAAGCTGCCCTGAAATGAATTTTGGGGGGAAGGAGTAGCACCTCTCCGGGAGCTGCACAGAAGCCAGCGTGCTAATGGCAGTGTTCATCCAAATCTGACTTCACACCCAATTAAGCATCACCCTGAGCCAGAGGGACAAGTCCTCATGTCATTATGTCTTGAACTCAATTGCTGGCACTTCATGAGGGCTGTGTCTCCATAGCCTGGGGGAACAGAGCGTTTAATCCGTATCAGCGCTGAAGAAACTTGGTTAATGTGCTGTCTGGTTTGGTTCTTGTGGGTAGGGAATGCACATTCTGTTATGGTCTTTTTCTTAGTTATGGCCATTCCTGTAAGGAAGGGAAAAGACTTAAGAGAGAAGGAGAACTTCCTGAGCTCTTTGTCTGTAATTTACCAGAATTTTGCATTGGATCTTTCTTCTTCTCCACATTTTCATCTTTTAACATCTAGATGTTTTTAATGCTATTCTTAATTAGCAGCTTCTTGCTTACCATGCCAGCTAATGAGGGATCGGAAGAATTTCTGCAATGACCTTTTGTAGTTTATGATGTTTTTCTTTTCGGCAACAGAAAACAGATGTAATTTGAAACCTTCTCAGAGCTGCCCCTCCAGACCCAGCACCTGCACCCTCCCCTACCGATGCAGTTGTGGGTGGTGGGAGCACCTCCAGTCATATTAAATGACACAGAGAGAGCTGCTGAGGCTTGGTGTGAGGATCAGTAGATTAATGGGATAAATAGAATCATAGAATTGCATTAGAGGAGATCTTAAAGCTCATCTTGTTCCACCCTCCTGCCATGAGCAGGGACACCTTCCACTATCCCAGGTTGCTCCAAGCCCCATCCAACCTGGCCTTGAACACCTCCAGATATGGAGCAGCCACAGCTTCTCTGGGCAACCTGTGCCAGGGCCTCCCCACCCTCACAGGGAAGGATTTCTTCCTAATATCTAACCTAATCCTGTCCTCTGTCAGTTTAGATAACACTAAGTAGGTATGAAACTTGGTTTTAAATTGGCAATGATTTTAAACAGTCTTAGTATGGGGAGAATGATTTGGGCTTGTAAGTACAGGAAAAGGTAATGGAAATGTCTGAATAAGACAAATGAACAGGACTCTAAAGTTGCTTCTATCCTACTGTTTTTACTAGGAGGTGGGGATGTAAACATCTACAAGTAGGTGGAACATATCCCAACCTCGGGTCTCCACCCAAGATTTGGAATAGCCAAAACTACGACACTTCCTAACGTTTCAGGGCTTGATCCCGCCTGGACTTGGCCTATCCATCTGCAAGAACTTGGGCACCTGGGGAGCACCTCCATCAAACCATTTTTGCTTCCCCTCTGTGCAGACAGCCTTCTGTGGGTGTGTGTTTGGCAGGGAGCGCCTGCCCAAACCCCAGCCTGCTGTAGATAAATGGGCTGAACCTCCAGGAGGAGTTCAGTCTCCTCTGGCCTTGCTCTTCCCCCCTTGGGAGCCAATGGCTATTGAAAATCACAGAGAAATTCATGAAGGTAATGAATTGCCTTTCCATCTGTTTCTGGGGAAGCCCATCTATCCTGCAGCCACATCCCTGTGGGATGTGTTGGGAAGAGTGGCTGGAGTCAGACCTGACTGTGATGGCATTCCCTGCTGGCTGCAGTGGCCTGGTGGGATGTACCTCCCCTCTGGGAAACACAAGGGCTGGTAGGGCCCAGAGCAGCTGCACAGGCCTGATGGGCTTGCTCACTTATTTTCCATTTGCTAAAAGACAGCAGAAATTAAACGGAGATTAATTAAACTTTTTTTCCCCCTTCTTCCTGCTTCCTCTTGCTCTTGGCTATTTCTAGGGAAGACTGAAAATATGTGCTGGAGATGAAGCTCAGCTCTGAGCATCATTTCACGAGTGCAGCATATGGCCCCCATGGGACTGCAGGGAAAGGCCCTCTAATTATGGGGAAAGTCCTGCGAGGCCGGGTTACACAACCAGGATAAAGCTGCTCCTGCTTTGGTTTAGCAGCAGGCTGGGGATGCTGTGGCTCCAGATACTACCTGGCTGCTCTCCATTCACTGCTCTGTGTCCCTGTTGGTGTCCTGAGCGCGCAGCACGGAGCACTCACATGGCTCCAAGCCGAGCAGGAGGTGCAGGGAAGGTGCGGGATCATGGAAGGGCCCCTGGATATTCACAGCGCTGTGACACAATTCCCAGACAGCCCGGGCACATCTCGGAGCCGGCTGACAGCAGCCAGGGAGATGTGGCTCGGGTGGCACCGAGTGAAGGTGACTCCTGCCTGGCTCTGGCGGGAGCAGGGTGCCCTGATGAGGATTTGCGCTGCGGCATCTGCTCGCAGGCCCCGCAGCCCTGCCAGCCTCCAGGAAAGGGATTTCAGACTGTTGGAGACGCCTTGAGCTGTTACCTAGGGGTAGACTAACCCCTTGGCTGTGGCGCTGGGCATGGCCTGGGGTCGTGTGCTGGAGGACATTGCTCCTCTGAGCCCCCGGGTGGCTTTGTGCTGCTGTTTAAGATGCTGTGTTGGCTCTGGTCCACGTGAGCCCTGGTTGCTGCTGTGCTTTGCAGCGGTTTTGTGCCAGGCTTTGTGCTACTCCAGAAGGGTTTACTTCATGCTGAGGGCCATGGACGTGTCTTGAGCTAGACTTGGGCTTAACCTTAGCTGTGCCCGTGTGCTGGGAGGAATCATCACCGTGTTTTCCTGTTGGGAGCTGAGGTACAGAGGGATTCAGTGACAAAGGATGCCTGCAGCATAAAAATCCAGTATCCCTGCTCCCCAGGCTGTCACTCCAGCTTCTCCCTCCTCCAGCTGCAATAACCATTTCCCATACAGACTGGGAACCTTCAGGATGTATCCTTGTCCCATCACGCCTTCCTAGGTTTTGAATTATTAAATATTGTCTCTGATCTCCATTATAAATGTTTTTAAGGCATAGTTACTTAACAGAAAATGCTCTGGTTTTGGCTTCATCTGCCTATGGGCATTACAATAAATGAGAACAATTTAAAAGAAGGGGCTGGAAGGCCAGGTTGGATGGGGCATGCAGCAACGACGTCTAGTGGAAGGTGTCCCTGCCCATGGCAGGAGGGCTGGAATGAGGTGATCTTTAAGGTCCCCTTCAACACAAACCATTCTGTGATTCTATTATAAAAAAAAAAAAAAAGTCATGAGAGGCTTTGGTGGCAGGTAAACACAGAGAAGTAAAATCTTTACCAGAGGATGTCCAGGTTTGTTCCAGTGGTCACTGGTTTGTGTCTTCTGTTTAAAACAAAATCCCATGCGAATTCATTGGTGTTAATAGGCTGCAGAGTGTTTGTTGCCGTGACTTCCACAGTGCCAGGTTATAAACTGTGCTCTGGAAGTGCTGCCTCCCACGTCCCCATCACCTCCTCCTGCAGCTGACAACCAGCCTGGCCGTGTTAGACCCAGGACTGTACCTCTGGCTTAGGGGGAGCAAGGAGAAGACGCAGATGCAGAGCAGGAGACCCATGGCCAGCTGCAGATCCAGCCAGCTGCTGAGCTCAGTGTTGGTTTCCTGTGGCTCCTGGAGCCTGCAATCCTGGCTGCGGATTGCCGAAATTCCCAAGGTCAGATTCGTGCTCGCTGCCTGTAAGGAATGGGTGGTACCTGCAGCTCTGCAGGAGACGGTTTGAGCAGCACAAACCCAACCGTGGTCCTGCTGTTGGTCATTCCTTGCTGCAGCAGGGTCTTGCCGCACAGCTGGGCACACCTGTGTGTGTCTGTACCAGGCACCTGCAGCATCCCTGAGTGGAGCTGCTGGACGTGACCCAGGCGGGGGATTCCCTGTTTTTCCAGAGGATTGAACTATGGAAGCTGCCTTGGGAGTAAGCTGGGAATTTGATGCGGGATCTCGCTGCTGCCAGGCTGGCTCTGATTTCCTCCGGACCCCAGGGGAGAGGCACCATCTCCTTCTCCTGTTCCCAGGCTAAGCTGCAGCAGCTCTCCCGGGCAGCAGTACAGCAATGCCGCAGGGCTGAGGGAGCTGCTGGGGGACTTGGATCATGCCTGAGAAAAGGGGGTTAAAAGCAGGTTTTCGCAAGCCTTTGCCTGCCATTTTAAACGGGAAGGATGTTTCCCTGGCAACGAGATGGATGCTTCCCAGCAGAGCATATGGCTTCCATCGACTTTGATTTACCAGTGCGTTGAAATGGCAGCTAGATAATCTCTCTTCAGCTTTACTGTGTCCATGCCCTGTGTCCCTGTTCCTTGGGAGTTTTTAAAGGGTCCAGCCCCTGCAGTGCTGCTCCTGTCCCAGGGCTGGGGCTGCTGGGGTCCTGTGCCAGGGCTGGGTCTGGGGACCTTTGCAAAGAGAGACCTTCACAGAAGACCTGAGCATCACCCAGAGCAAGGAGCTGGAGGGTGGGAAGGAAAACTTTCCCTGCTTCTGCTGCCTTTCCCCAGCCGAGCAGCTCCTCCTCAGAGATTATAATCTACAGCCCTCTCTTCCTATTCTCCTCCCCGCTTTAAATAATTTTTAGATGTTTTCCACCTTTCACCACACAATCATCTGGCTCCTGCAGCTTGCTATTTATTGTTGTGTTTACTGGCACAGGGAAATAAGCAGAGGGAACAAACCTGTCATTTGCTGTGCGGAGGAACGTGGGGGAGCTGCTTTCTGTGAGCTCGTGGCTTTCCCAGGCTGGCTGGTGTGTGCCAGCCCCATGGAACTCACGTGGCAGTCTCCTCTGGGGGCAAAAATGAGAGAAGAGGTTCTTACCCTCACTACTGCCACTCACTTTGGCAAACCTGATGAAAATCAGCCAGCAGATCCAAATTTTAGGTAGATTCAGGGAGGCAGCCAGACAGGGCAAGGCTCATCCATTGCCTTAGGAGTCGGGAGATCCACAGAGGTTTGGTCACCACCTGGCTGGTGCTGTCTGAGCCTGGTTGCCATCTGCCCATGTCTGGGTGGTTCATAGCAATGAGCAGCAGCGAGGGACAGGCGTGGGCTTTGGGAACTGGCTGGGTAATGTATCCTTAACTGAAGAGATTGTGCTGACCTGTGAACTGCTGCCTTGCAGGGACAGCTGGGGGGGACACATATCATTCCTCCCCTCTTCCACTGATGCAGGTTTTGGAGAAGCTTTGGGTGAGGTAATGTCACCTTTTTTTGCAAGTATCCAGGTGAGCACAAAAGCCCTGACCTGAACGTGCTGGCTCTCAACCCCAGCTCTGCTTGCAGGAGGTCCCCAAAGCTTCTCAGTTCAAACGAGGCTCCCTCATTGATTTCCTGTGTCAGGACCATGGCTTTCCTCCACTTTCTGCAGGGTTTGGCTGTCTGGGCAGCCTCTCCCTCTGCAAAAGGTTCTCGATGTGTGAGCCATGCTCACCTGGTCCCATCCACCTGCAGAATTTGGGTTATGCCAGGGAAGAATTGAGAGGTGACGGAAGTGATTAATTGTCCTTTGGTGTTGGGGATTAACATGTCAGGTGCAAAGAGAGGCTGTGCCCTGGCAGACCTGGCACTGTCTGTGCAGGTGTCACGAGCTGGCCGTTCTCTGCCGTGGGCCGAGGAGGTGACAATGTGGGTGGTGGCAGGATGATGTCCCCATCGCTCCTGGGGAGCAGGATCTGGCTACTGCTCAGGGAAACTGTGCTGATGGAGAGGAGAAGGTGGAAAAGGACTTTCGATTTCAGAGTTGCAGCTCCTGGGAGACTCAAAATATTTCTGTTAGTGGTGAAGTTAAGCAGGGATTGACTGGCAGCTGGTGTGATGTTTTCCCCTCCCTGCGGCATAACTGGGCTGGTTCAGCAATTTTTTAGGGCTAAAGAGCACTTTCTTCTAATGCTGAGCTCTCCAGAGATCTGAGTTTGTTTTGCTTTCCTGCACCCTGGGCAGCTCCTCTGGGCTGCCTGTCTGCATGGCCCAGAAGCCGCTCCTGGAAAAAATGTTCCCATCCTGACAGGAGCAGCTTCACAGGCATGGAAAGCATCAGGGCTGTGCTCTGCCACCTCTGCCGTGGAGGATCATGATGTCCTACCAACGTGGGGAAGGGATGCAGAGCTCCAAAACTGACCACTGGCCTTTTATTTCTGGTGCTGCACCTAATCCTGCACTTTCTCTTGTGCCAGCTCAGATGTCTCTCAGGTGTCGCAGGGTTTGGACCCAGCTGAGCTGAGCCTCTCCTGTGGCAGTGCAGCCCCCTTGGCTTTCAGGGGATTATTCCTGATTTGTGCTGGAGTGGGTGAGAGGGAACATCAGTCCTGATTACTGTGGCATTCCTGTTATTCCTCAGGTTACTTTTTTTTTTTTAACCCAGTTTGGGGGTCATAATCTTTTGGGGATTGAAATCAAAAGGCTGTAAACCAATTCTTTTGCACCTTGGCTGGGAGATCCTGCTCACTACCTGGGACAAGAGAGGTAAAATTAAACAGATGTTGAAATTACCAACTCCCAGGCATATTATATGGGCAGTTTGCAAATGCTTCCTTATTTTCCCCAAGACCCTGTTTATTAAATGAATTTTAAAAAATCAAATTAGCAGGGCTTTGGTAATCCTTGCATTTTACAAGGTCTTACTCTTTTGGTTTTATCCATTAGCCTCTGATTCTCAGAAACCACATCCTTGTCTTCTAATTCTCAAGGAATGAAGCTGGGGATGGACCCTGGGAAGTGACTGGGGCATCTGTGCCTTCACAATTGCCAGTATCTCAGCCATTCTCCTTCACTCTTAGCTGGGAGGGAGCCCAAGAACAACAGTTCCGGGGGCTTGCTTTTACAGGAACACAAGCTAAGGGCCTCACCCATGGGGAAACGGGTTTTTAAAGGCTGCACAAGGATTTTGAGCCATTTAGTTGCCTTCCGTGGGTCTGGGACAGTTCAGGCGGATCTTGAGAGCTGCCGAGCCCTTGTGGCAGCAGCTCCCTAAGGATGCTCTCAGCAAGGATTTTTGTTTCTGAGGTGCTGAAATTCGTGGTGCTGCACAACTAGTGCAAAGTCAGAGATGGGGAGGTGAAGCTGAAGGAGCTCTGGGGGTTGGAGCTCATCCTTTGTGGGCAGGAAACCTCGGGCTCCAGCTGAATCGCTGCTTCTGGGACAGACCTTTGAAAAACCAGCTACTATTCCTGTCTGCCGCGGGAACCAGCCCGATTGGAGACAATCTTCCTATCTGCAATTAGACCAGAGCCTATTTTTGTGTATCACATTCCCTCGAGGAATGTTTAGATGAGATGCAGCATTACATTTTATAGGGACAGCTTTCTTTTAACCCAGTTTTGGAGCTCACTTAAGTCAGATCGAGTGACTTGCCCAGGTCAGTCAGAGGAGTTTGACCTCAGCAAGAGGAATTTTAATTCCTGCATGCTCCAATCATACAGCATTTCCTTGGCCTGTGAAATTTATTTTTCTTGAGGTGTTGCGGAAAAGCAAGACTTAAGGAACAGAAATACCTTGATCTTCAAATAGGGATAAAGGTTGGATCAGGAAGGTTTGTATTCCTGTGCTCACTAGCAATGATTTCTCCAGGGTGGGAAGGAAGCAGAGGCTCTTTTGAGGGAATACCCTGTGGGATGAAAGAGAGGCAGTGCTCAGATTTCAATCTGAATAATATGGGTATTGCATGAGACAGCAACTTTCCCTCACATTAAAATCAATGAACATGATCTGAATAAATGCCTGCACAGACATTTTAAAAATTACTTAAATGTCCAATATTTTATGCTCTTAATTTACCTTCCAATGCACTGTAATTGCACTGTGGGCTTTAGGATTCTCTCCCATGAACCATTTCTGCAGCTGCATGAATATATTTCTCCCCACCAAATTTTTTGAAAGAAAGCCTCAGCCCAGCAGAGCTGGATCCCAGCAGGAACAGACTCTTCTGGCAGGTGCACGGGCTTGATTAATACTTTGGGTTTTCCTCCAGACATCTGGCTCCTCTGAGGCTGCGTGTGCAGGGCGAGGAGAATACGCAGACAAGCATTTCCAAGTGATTCATTCTGGGTGAGGACAAAGCAGAACACTGGAGCTAGAACTTTGCATGCAGTCATTATTATTAATAAGGCTTTTATTCAGCCTAAGTTAAATGATTAGAGTCAGCCTGTAAAAAACTGAAGCAATTCCTTACATTTAACTCCTTTTCCCGGTGTAAGCATTCAGATCTTGATCTCCATTCCCTGGCATTTCCAGACGGCTTTTGTTCTTTGAGGCCTCAATCCAGAAAAGCTCTTAAGCTCACTCTTGCTCCTAAGTGTGAAGATACACAATGCTTTTCTGGACTAGGGACAAGTTATTTCATGGAAACCCAATTTCAGCTCAAATTCCTGCAGTCCGTGGGTGTGAATCAGAACTCTGGCACTCCTGTTACAAGCAAGGGCAAAAGGCTGGAGGAGCTTTTGGAGTGGAAACTGATTTCAAAAGTGGTGGATACTGAAGGAAAAATTTCCTAAATCCTGCTTTTATTTCTGAGAAATATGCTTCCTAAGTAGCAAGAGGGCGGGGTAAGAGGTTTTGTGACTTGGTTGTACCACTTTGCCATTCTCTTACAGGGGAATTTCTCAGATGTGCAGATGTGGCACTTGGGGACATGCTTTAGTGGCACTGCTGGGTAAGGGTTGGACTCAAAGATCCTGGAGGGTTTTTTCAACCTAAATAATTCTGTGATTTTCTTTCCCATCCCAGGGCTAGCCCTTTAACATGGATCTTTAAGAGCTATTTCTCTGTAGCCTGATGAGTTCTCACCTCCAAGCACAGCATCTAAAGCCTCATTGTGCACACCACAGCCTTCCCTGGAATGCTGCTTTGGCGCTCTGGAGATGCTCCAGTGCTCCTTTTAGACCACCTGCTCCAGTGGAAGGTGTCAGCCCCAATGCAGGGGTTTGGCACTGGGTGATCTTTAAGGTCCTTTTCAACCCAAACCATTCCACAGTTCACACCACTGTTCTTAGTGCTCTTTATGGCTTTGTACAAGCAAGGGGGTTCTTATCAAGGCTGCTCAGGCATCACCCGAGTGCACTGAGAGTGCACAGGAGCTGTAAATGTTGTCCCAGACAGGCCTTTGATAATGATTTATTAAAAAGTTTATAAACCATGACAATCCCTGCCTTGGAGCCAGGCAGTGTGTTCACCACAAACTACCTGCATGGATGCTCAGGGATCCCCCAGGCTCATGCAAGGAGCAAAATCTCAGGATGGAGGATGGGGCTGGGCATAGCCAAACCTGAGGGGATTGAGATGCCATCAGGAGTTATTTTTGGGAAGAAGAGCATTCATTAAGGCACAGCACCAAAAGGCAGGACTCTCCACTGCTATTTCCAGCTCTTCTAGTGACAGAATTTGCCTTGGGAGATGATTTTGGCTGAGACCAAGGGGTGTGGGAACCCAGAGTGAGGTGTTTAGGCTTCTATTCAGCCTTGGAAATGAGCAGCCAGGTTGCAAGTCACAGCAGGATTGCTTACATGAATAAAGATGACGGATGCTCCTGGCTAAGGGTAGGAGCCATACGACAAAGTCTCTATCCCTGGAAAAGTCACGGCTTTCTCAGCGTTTTGCTTCTGACTCAATGGAGGTTTAAACTGAGCTGCAAATACTCCCATTCTGATTTCGAGGCTCTCTGAGCACTAAAAGGCATTTGCCAATCTCTGTTTCTCTTTGCTGTGGATGCTCTTTCACCTTCACTCATTGTCATTTCTGTACTTTCCTGGCCTTTGATTTACATCAAAGTTTTAGATACCCGAACTGCAGCGTTTCACAGAGCCCACAGCAAATGGATTTACTGGGATTGCGGCTGGATTGCACATAAGCACGTCAGTTTTATTTTAGCACAATTATCAACGCCTTGTTTACATCCCCAAAGTAATTTTCAAGTGTTTTAAATGTTTTAAGTTGCTTTTCATTGTGCAGCTCTTGAATGCCTGCAGTGAAATACTCCTTCCTTTCCAGCTTTGCCCCTTCTAATTAAACAAATCATTAACGGCCTTTCCCATTTCCAGGGAAAGCCATCAAAGTGGGCAACAAGCACAGTGGCTCCTTACAAGCTTCTGTCACCTCCTTGTGTTGTATCCATCTCCATCACGTCCAGGAATCCAGATGTTAATTAGTGGTGCTCCATCGGAGGAACCCCAACATTTCTGAATGTCAGTGAATGTTATTTGAATATGAGTACTTCAGGAATAAATTTAGAGGCCTTTTAAAATTGTTATGTAAATGGGCATGTAGATTCCAAGGGGGTTTCTTTTGGAAGGCAAATTAGATGATTAACCTGAGAAGCTTTATGATGATTCCATCATGTGCTTTCACTGAGGAAGAAAAAAAAAGAGGACAATCTTTCATGTTTCATGCCATTTTAAGTATTTTTATTTCCATGGGGGAGTTCAGTCATTCCTTTTTCTGTTGCTAACCTGAAGCACAGTGGATATGAAATCTGGATATGCAGATTTTGTGCTGGGATTTAAAAATTGTAATAAGAAGCTTGCACGGGTGTTTTAAGTCAACATAACCTTTGGATGTAAAGTCAGACTTTGGAGGTCTTTGGATTTACTGGTATTAGCAGCAGTCAGATTTGCACAGCTGAGTCTTGGCTGAGCTTAAAGGTCTCAGCAACAGGTGAGGGGTATGTCAGAGCAGTAGGAGGTGCTGGGGGCATGCAGGAATGAGTGATGGGTGCGAAAAGGCAATGAGGTGTCCTTCTCCAACTGGCTGGAGACAGATTTCTCCTTCCTATCACTCTGGAGAGGAGACAGTGGTCCCAAACCCCCCTGAATCCTGCCCAGAGTTTTGGGGATGCTGAGTGCTGACTCCAGCCACACATCAGGCAGGACCTGTCTGCTCAGGAGGAGGATATTGTCTTCTCCAATGTTTCAAGCAGAATTGGCATCTTTAATGTAAAAATCATTAGATGGGACCTAATTAATGTTCCTTATTGCACATGAACATTTCCCAGAGTCAGGCTGCAGACGTAATTTGCTTTCATTAGATACGTAGCTTTAAAAATTAGATTCATCCCAACTGCTGCACTATTTATTGGCTTGTTTCCCTTTCCTTAGCTATCCATTATTATCTGAAGCCCTTTCCTGATCTGTCTGGGTAGATTAGGTGGAATTAAAGCAGAGTCCAGCTTCCTGTTCCCCACTGCCCTCCCTCTGTGGCAGCTCAGAGGATACATGCCCTGATGTGCACGTACCTCTCAGCTTCCCTCTTCCACTCCTCTGTCCAAAGGGGATCTGCAGCTCCCTCAAAGCCTCCCAGGAGCCAGACAGACCTGAACCCCCCAAATGCAGTTTCCTTGCAGAAAGGTGTCATTCTCTGAGTCTCCTTTCCCAGCCCCCCAGAGGCTGGTGGGCCCCACGGTCAGGCAGAGCTGTGCATCACGTGGAGCTATTTTGGGATGTGTGTGCAGCTCATCCTGTGCTGATCCAGAGCCTGCATCCCTTGCTGGCAGACTGCTCCTTACCTGGTGGATGGCACAGGGAGATTCCTTTACCTGTTGGGACTGAGCCAGGGGGAGGGTTTTGTCCCTGTGGGATTTGGCCACGGATCTCCCATGCTCCACTGGAGGAGCTGGTGCATTCCCTGCTGCCTCCTGTGCTCGGCAGAGCTGTAATTAATGCTGGCCCTGCCAGCCTGATCTGCATCAGGTCTCCCTGGCAATGGAAGCCCTGGGGAGCCCAGAGTGGAAATTGCAGCAGCTCTGAGCTGGCCCTGGGGAGCTGAGGAGCATGGAGAGGCTGGGGATGAGGCTGAAGGGATGTGCTGGAAGGGGGAGAAGCAGCACCCAGGTGTCCAATTGCTCCAGTAGCACCTGGAGCTTCCCCAGCTCTCCCCACAATAAACAAAGCAATTTCTATTCATTTTTTCCCCTGTCCCATCAATATCTGTCTAGTGACAACTTAACATACAGGAATCCTCTTTTTTTTTTGTGGTGTGTGTCCCTGCCAGGACTCATGAATTGATAATGGCTTTGTTCTGGATCCATTGAAGGTGATCAGCTGAGCAAACACATTGTGCAAGCCTGCTCTGATATTGGCACTTTGCTTTCAAGCACTTTACAGTGATGTTTGGTCACAAAAATAAATAGAACTCACATTTTACTTCTTTAACCAGAAGATGTAGAATTCTCTTTTCCTTTGATCCCTTTCCATTATCAGGTTTTGTTTCTTTCTTTCTTTGTTTTTTCTCTTTCTTCTCTCATTGATTATTCATTTGTTTCTCACTTCAACATAGAAGTTTGCAGCAAAATCTGGGCCATTCCAGGAGTGCAGCAACCTAGTTGCGGCTCCTTCTCTCCTGGAGTATGGGATTCTGCTCCCCCTGCCACGGTGTGGGCAGCAGTGGGGCCCCTTCTGCAGCTCCCAGGGCATGGCCCCAGCAATCTGGAGAATGTTGGGACGGATGGAGTCCATCTGACTGCAGGGAAGGTTGTGGTGGGATTGTTTATGGCAAGGGTTTTAAAACACCAGCTTGGGGAGAAAAGGTACTGAGGTGGGACCTGGACAAGACATTGAGTGACATCGTGAGTGGGATTGCAGTTGAGGTTTTCTTACTCTCCTGAGGTTGTTTCAAGTGTCTGCGCACCAAATCTGGTCTGAGAAGGAGAAATTTACAGTGAGAAACGAGGCAATTATCTGCTGGATGCTGGATTCATCTCGTGGCTGATAAAGCTCAGCCTTGGCTGAGACGGCTCTGAAGGTCCCTTACCTTCAGCACCACGTCTCAGCCTGTGGTTCGAATAAATACTGTAAATCTGGCTATTTTTACTTGTTACTGTGACATTAATGATCACTGCAAAACCACAAGCACAACCTGGTGGTTTGAAACTCCTTTTCTTTATTCACCAAAAAAAGCAGCAGCCCCCACCAGCAGAACCAAACCTTATAAATATTCACAATGCAGTTTGTAGGAATGTGAGACAAAGTCAGACAGATGAATTATTTAATGCTCTTAAAGAATGCAGCTTTTAGTTTCTCCTTGCGCTGGCCTACTTTATTGTATTAGTAAATCGATCCTGAGTAAATTAATTTCCTTGCTTTTGTTGGAGCAAGCAGTGGGCAGGAGTGGAAGCCTCCATCCTTGAGCAGATGCCAGGACACCTCGGCAGCTGCAGATTCAGGCGCTGAGTGTCAGAAGAGAGTCGAGTTCCTGTCACTCATTCGGTGCCCTTTGATTTGCATCAGAACATCCAGCACTGGGCAGCCCTGATGGGGGCTGGCAGTGAGTGACAGGCTGGGGTGGCACTGCCCAGGCTGCTTTGGGAGGCTGCCCGTGCATGGAGATGACAATGAGGTCTGGGTGCATGCTGGGGTTGGAGCATCTCCCCAGTTTTGAGGTAAATTAGAGACTGAGTCGTATCCCTGCAGCTTGTGGTAGGATGAGGCTTCTTTTGTCCCTGAAGAGCTGGGACAGAGACCAGCCCAGCTCCCTCCCCAGTGCCAACAGCACCAAAATCACATTCCCCTGGGCTGGATCAAAGCCGCCTTCTGTCCCATATCTTCCCACAGAGGAGCAGAGTAACAACCACCCACCTCCCAGTGATGCTCCAACAAACCCAAAAAGTCAGCAGTCTTTCCAGGCAGCTGGGAATTAATGTGGAGTACCTGCCTGAGAAAGGAACATTAAATCCACCCAAAAATGTCCTACTCTGGCAAGAATTGCAGCACCACTTCTGTGTGAGCTTTTGTGGATGTAAATGCATAAGTAGAGCATGAGTGGAGCTCATGCTCAGCCCATACTCCTGCTCCTCAGCCGGTCTGCTCCCCTCTTATCCCTGTTAGAAATATCCCTGCTCATTTGGATGCTTTTGGAGGCGTGTTGCTGAAAGAGCTGACACTTCCTTGGGGAAAAAATGTCAGCAGTGATCAGAGCTGCCAGCTGGAAGGGGGACTGGATTGGCACTGGGCAAACTGGGATAGTCCAGTGGGGCCATCCACACGTGACCCTTCCAGTCAGCAAAACTGGGCACTTGACTTACCCTTTTTACATGGTGGTGTAGCAGCTGTGCAGTAAATACTCAGAGAGAAATATATCCAAAAATGGCCTCTGAGTTCGTTGGATGAGTATGAAAATTTACTGCCATTAAGACTGACCTTCTGTCTCTCTCCCCCTTTTTTGTGTTCTTTAGTTTTCTACTAGTGTTCTCCTGCCTGGTGCTGTCTGTCTTTTCGACCATTGATGAGTACCAGAACAGCTCGGAAGGGGCCCTTTACATCCTGGTAAGTGGGGGTTGACAGTGAGGTATTAAAATAAAGTCAAAACCACACAAACCCCTGAGACTGGGGGTGTTTGAGGCAAGAATTTAAGCTGCCCCTTGTGAGAAGGGGACCACTCAGGACTGTGGGTCTAAAATAGGAAAATTTTTAAAAAAATCCAGGGCTTCCAGATTCATCTGTCTCCTCTGCTTTTGTCTGTTTTCCTCTTCCCCATTTCTGCCCTACATCAAATCAAAAGGTGCTGCAGACTCACTGGGGCTTCACTGGGTTTGACACATGAGAAAGGTGAGAAGAGGTCTCAGAGCGAAGGGAGCATGCACAGGATATTCAGGTGGAGATGGAACGAGATGGAAAGAGCTCGCATGGCATCAAGGGAGGGAGGATCTACACCATGCCTGCACCACATCTCCCAGTACACACAGTCAACTTGGCCAGTTTTCTAGGGAAAAAGCTGAAATCCCCTTTTGTCATCCTCTAGGATTATTCCTCTTCAGTGATCCCTATCTCTGCTCTTCCCTCAGCATTAGCTGAGTTTAGTCCCGGAGACTGGTGGTAGGGAGACAACGAGGTGTTCATGAGTCCTGTGATGGGGGAACAAGCACAATATGAGGAGGTGTAAGACTCCAGTTCATGACTGCAACGTGCAGCACCTCTCACCATGCTGGGGAGGGGGAGGGAAGACACAGAAGCAGAGATCTGATGATCTTTCAAGCCTGGGCTCTCTGCTGAGTGCTGCGGGCAGCTCTGCGATGTATTTTCCGAGGTGTATTTTTCTGAGGTCATGGGTTTGCCCCGGATTCGGGAGCGTGCTCTCCACCATCCCTTTCCCCCCACTAACGGCAGAACTTCCTCGCAGGAAATCGTCACCATCGTGGTGTTTGGGGTGGAATACTTTGTGCGGATCTGGGCCGCCGGCTGCTGCTGCCGATACCGGGGCTGGAGGGGACGCTTGAAATTTGCCCGCAAGCCTTTCTGTGTCATCGGTAAGAGCTGAGCCCCTGCAGGAGATTTCCCAGTCCAGGACGGCCATTCCAAGCACTTGCTTGCATGGTGCTCCAGTGTCTTGCGTGTGTTTTGGGGGTTAAACTTCGGCTGCTTCATGGTCGCCTTGAGAAAGGAAAAAACGCCAAAGGCAGAAGTCCTAATCCCTGGCCATGGTTTTTCTTATTCATCACAGGGATCTCCCTGTTTTCTGCTGACCTGGGAGCCATCCCAGTGCCCTGCATACCTCAAGAGTCACTGACAGTCATCCAGAGCCGCAGAAACAGGGTTTAGCTGGGAGAAACTGAGCACAGGAACTGGAAACCTGCAATCCTTCATCCAACCTCCACACCAAATTGTTCCCAAGTCATTGAGACTCCGTGTCTCACTTTGCCTTCCCTGGTGCTGCTGAGCTGCCTCACAGGGGAGTTGTGAGACTTAATTAATTATTGTTTGTAAAGCACTCAGCAGCTCTCGTGTGAGCGGGGCCATCTGGGCACTGCAGTGATATTTCTGGGATTTGAAATGGACCGAGTGGCCATGCCCTTCACTATGGACACTGCCTTTGACTGTCTGAGAGCTGGCAATGGTCATATGCAGGATTTCAGTTTATTCCACAGAGAAACACTCCTATAAAATTTGTGTAGCAAATCGGGGAAGGAGGTTTATGTGATCTTCGGTATGTATTGAGCAAGACTTTTTTTCTTGGCCTATTTCTTGGACTTTCTTTGTCCTTAAGCACCTTAGGATTACTATGGAGGATGTATAGATTTTCATTCCCAGTTGAGATGGGGGAATTCCTTGCTCCATGTAACAGGCAGCCATGGCTTATAAAAGAAGGGGCCTTTGGCAAGGATTTAATCCAATGTTAGCTCTGGATCAGATCAAAATTCAGGCGTTGCAGCACTTGACCCATTTCCTATGGGGGTGTTGAGCGTGGAGAAGGAAACCAGGATGTTTCCACGAGGTGTGCAGTGGCTCCTTTCACCCTGTCTCAGACCAGTGCTCTGTCCTCCCGGCACGGGACACGTGTGGGGCTCCCTGTCCTGCACAGCCCGAGGCAGTGGCAGCGCCATTCCCTTTGGTGGTGGTCTGGCAGCGCTCCCTCACCTTCCCCTGCCCTGTGTTCCTGCAGACATCATGGTGCTGATTGCATCCATCGCCGTGCTGGCGGCGGGGTCCCAAGGGAACGTCTTTGCCACCTCGGCACTCAGGAGTTTGAGGTTCCTGCAGATCCTGCGCATGATCCGCATGGACCGGCGCGGCGGCACCTGGAAGCTCCTGGGCTCCGTGGTCTACGCACACAGCAAGGTGAGCAGGCGAGGACGTGGAGCTGCTCTTTGTCTTCTCCCCACCAGAGACACTGCTGTGGTTCAGCCCTACGTCCCAAAGTTCTTCCAGGCCTGGGGAGATTGGAAGGACACCGTAGGTACAGGCAGGGGAGCAACACAGTCACAGACACAAGGTCTGATGGAGTGCTCCACCAGTCAAGAAGGGAAGGGAGAGAGAGATTCTAGTCATGGAACCAATCCCGGCTGTAAGGGGAACAGTTTGGGAAGAGGTTGTTGTTAATTTTTTGTTTCCCGATGCTGTATGTATGATTTTAACATTTCTTCTGCTTCCTTCACTTTTTTTTTCCCAGAGAAGCTTAGCCAGCTTCTCCAGCACTGTGTAAAAATCATAGGAAATCTGTGGATCTCCTGTGTCCACCTTTGCACTAACCTAATCCAAAAATTATCGCTCCTGTGAATTCCAAATTAAAACTTCCCTGCAAATGGGGGATAGTCCATCCAGACCCCAGCTTCACAGCTCCTCCACCTTTAGTGGATTGGACCTGCCCTAAGTACAATCTCCAGAGATCTGGGAGTTCCTGTTTCAGTTTCAGCTCCACTTCCCGGTGTGGACTGGGGAAATATCAGAGTTCTTAAAGTCTCAGTTGAGTTCTTGCAATAATGGAGCTCTTAACACTCCCTTCTCCGTTTGCGGTGTGTGTTTGGATGATTTGGTCTTCACTCCTCGCAGAGCCATGGTCCCATCTCAGAAAGTGCCATCACTGATCTCCAGCCAAAGCTCCAAAACCTAAACAAGTGCAGGGAAAGTTCAGATCCAGCAGCAGCAAGAAACTCAGCGTTTGGAGACGCACACCAGGACTGCAATTATTCTCTTCTTTCTTTTAATGATCTCGCAGGAGTTGATTACTGCCTGGTATATTGGCTTCCTGTGCCTCATCCTGGCCTCTTTCCTGGTGTACTTGGCCGAGAAGGGAGAAAATGAGCACTTTGATACATACGCAGATGCACTCTGGTGGGGTCTGGTAAGTAATTTCCATAGAGCAGCTGCTGGTTATTAAAATAAAATGTCCATTAACCCTCCATCTTCTATCACTTACGAGAGGTATCGACTTAGAGAGTGCTTAGTTAACATTTTTATTAAATGGCTTCAGGCTGTTCCATTTAGCTCTTTTTCTTACGTAAACCTCATAGAAATTGTTAGGGGATCACATTTCTGAAATAGCTGGAGCTGCAGGAGAACCGAGAACTCGTGTGCTCCCGGTCGTGGGATTGAGCTCTGTCATGACAGAGGTAGGTCAGAGAGAGATCCCACACCGCAGGATGCTTTGATCATTGGTTTGACAAGTATTGCTGTACTTTAATTATTTAAATTGCACTTGGGCAAGGCGCTGTTGAATGTGCTGGAATAAATTTCATAAAATTAATAGGGCCTAAGTAGCAGAAAGACTACAGTGGGGCGAGCACTCCCCGTCACATCTCTGCTGAAAGGGCAATACTTGTGGTTTGCTGTGCATGTGCATGTGAATTATTGGATTACCCGGTTAACAAAGAGAGAATTAATGACGTTCTAATCTTCTTGTGTTATTGTTCTTCTGCTCCATCACTAGTTTGGCCTTGATTACAAAGCATGAAATGAAAATCCCCGATCTGATCAAATCCCAATAACAGGCTTGGGGAGGAATCGGCTGATCAAGCAGCTCCTCCATTCCAACAAAGGGAAAGAGGCAGTAAATTGCTTTTCAAGCCCCTTAGTTAGGAGAGAAAAATAAAAACAAAGCCCAATTTGACATAACAAGAAAATAAACAATGAGAGAAAAGTGACAGTCCAGATTAGAGCTCAGTCTGGGGAGAACCATGGGCAGATTTATCCCTTCTGCTTCTGAGACTGGTTTGCTGCTGAGAAGTTCACAAAAAAAAATTAGCTTCATTAAAATAAGCAGTTTTTGTCAGAGTCCAGCTCATGGGTCCAATATGGGCAGATGTTGAGAGACGGAATAAATCAAATTTCAGGTTCAGAAGCTCATCCCTTGGTTGATCTTAGTGTATCCAACACTTCTTGTCTATAGAAATTACAAAAATATTGTAAACCAGCTTTGCAGTGATTATGGAGAGAGCCTTGCTCCAGCTCCGTGTTTCAGCAAGGATTAGCCACATTGATGCATTTTTTAACCACTTGGTCAAAATAGCATCTAATTGATAAGGCTTTTAGTGGGCCCAATTAAAAGGCGCTTAGGGATCCTACTTCATTTGTGTAAAAGTGATTTTTTTGTTCTAAATGGAATGCATGTTTCCAGTGCCGCGTCAGCATGGTGTCAGCTCCCATCCCTGGGGCCAGCTCTGTCCATGGAGTCTGTGTGACAGGGAAAGCCTTTGGGATCAGAAGTCTCAAAGATGTTTCTAATCAAACCATCCCTCTCTGCCTTGCCCTGCCAGTCCCAGGCTCTCCAAATCCTCTTGTAAGCCTTGGGGGAATAGCCAGCATTTCCCACTAGCAATGTCCATGGACTGAAGTGGGAAAAAGTGTCTTCCCCTGCAGTTGGAAATTCAGGGGACTCTGTTTCCAACCAAATTCTCAGGTCCTTCCCCAAAATACAGACAGCAGCTTGCCAGCTCTCTCCTGGTGCAGAGCAATAGCACAAACCCCATCCCTAAAGGAAGTGGTGTGAAGGACCTGTAATTCATCCTCAGCCTAACAGGCTGTTTTTGAGTAGGGGAGTGGCGACCAGCTGACGGGCGCTGCTGGGAAGATTGGGAATAAACAGCAGCAGGTCTTTGTGCAATGCAGATAGCTTTCCTGAGCTGCCGAAAGGGAGTTCGGGGGAGCGGTGCCGGTTCGCTTCCCCTGCCGAAGGCACAACCCCTCCTGGGGGAGGTTCCGAGCTGCCGCCAGCCTCTGCACCAGATGGCAGCTCTCTCTGTGCCAGCAAAAGGCACCAGAACGCTCCCAACTGGTGTGAAACCCAGCAGGTGAGCAGGGCAGGTGTTGGGGTGTCTCTGCATCCTGTGGAGCTGCCCGTCCCTGCTGGACCCCAGGTCCCACCACCTGCACCTTGCCTTGAGCAGCTCGGGGCACATGGTGGCACAGCTCGTCCATGTGCCACTCGGCTGTTGAGCGAGTTCTGGCTGTGTTGTTTCAGTTTTAAGGCTGTCTGACCAAGGGCTGGGCTCTGGTCTCCTCCCTGCAGATCACTCTCACCACCATCGGCTACGGGGACAAGTATCCACAGACCTGGAACGGGCGGCTGCTGGCGGCGACCTTCACACTCATCGGCGTCTCCTTCTTCGCCCTTCCTGCCGTAAGTGGGGGGTGCTGAGCTCACCTGGGCTTTGTCCCCGGCCCCTGGGGCTGGTGGCGCTCTAACAGCCGCAATGGGGTGCACTCAGACACCTCCTGACTGTGGTGCTCTGTGGCTTGTGAATCAAAAAATGAGGGAGGAAAAGGGAAAGCCCGTTTGAATGTCCGCAACTTGGGCATCGTGTGCATGAGCAAATGGGATGGGAACTTTCAATTTGGCTCCACACAGATATTTATGGAAGCAATAAAAAGCATTTTTTACCGCAGAAAGCTGTTCTTGGGGTAATTTAAGATGAAAGAGTGTAGATTTAAAGTGGATATTAAGAAGAAATCCTTTCCTGTGAGAGTAGTGAGGCCCTGGTATGGGTTGCCCAGGGAAGCTGTGGCTGCCCCATCCCTGGAAGTGTTCAAGGTCAGGTTGGATGGGGCTCTGAGCAGCCTGGGATAGTGGAAGGTGTCCCTGCCCATGGCAGGGGGTTGGGATGAGATGAACTTTAAGGTCCCTTACAACCCAACAGAGTCTGTGGTTCTGCAATTACACCATTTCAGCAAATTCTCCCTGTCCCTTTGGCAGTGCATTTCAATGTGTTGCAGGATCTGGATTCCTATGGGGATAATCTGCTGAATGCCAGCACCATGGAGTTCTTTTGTATTTTATCAGTTGGCTGGAGGTAGTTTGGGAAAATTTGCAATTCCAGTGAGTGCCAGCAAAGTTTGCTGCCTCTTGGTGAAGGTCAGGCACAGCTGCCAGGATGGAGGCTCCTTCCTTCCTCTATGTTTGAATCAAAAAATGAGCCAGAAAAGAAACCTTTGGAGGGAAAGCTGGCCACAGTTTTTAAGTGAAAGCTTAAATGAACGCCTTCTAGTTGCAAATTGTTGTTCTCCTCCCCAGGGCATCTTGGGTTCAGGATTTGCTCTGAAGGTGCAAGAGCAGCATCGACAAAAACACTTTGAGAAGAGGCGAAACCCAGCAGCGGGCTTGATCCAGGTGAGGGTCACATCCACGGAGCCTTGTGGTTACATCATCCTGGTTTTGGGCTTCATAGGCCTTTAGAAGATAGGGAGGAGACAAATGGAGCCGCGTGTGTAAGGTGTGAGATGGCAGCTGGCGACTGGTTTTGTCTGGGAATAAATGCCAGGAAATCAACCATGGGAAAACAGCATATGTGGTAGGGTATCTGGAGAGAAGAGGGACGGAATTCTGCAAACAGCCAGCTCAGCAAGACAAATGCCTTAGGACAGTCTGTTTTCATGCTTTTTTCTCCCCAAAGAGAATATTTATCCTGATATAGAGGTACAGTTGGGAGCATTTTCTTCGCAAGAACAGATGTCCGTGCAGAAGGCCGGCCTTGGTGTACATCTTGGGGAATTGAAATTAGTCATTTTACATTCCCCTGCTCCTCTCTCTCCACATTTTTCACTTCTTAATGAGCAGCAACACCCATCCTGACCTCAGCCTGGCAGTGGATGCCTGGGACCCACAGCGTTTTTAACTGGGCTCCCATGGTCAGGAGTGTCATGGTACCACCCCAAGCCTGTTACTTACCAAATCAAGGCAGAGTGCTGGATCCATCCCCTAGGACGTGGTGTTGGTTGAAGTTTATAAACCCAGGGGTGGTTCTGGCCATGCCTGGGTGCACAGTCTCACTGGGTTTTCTCCTGCACAGGCGGCTTGGAGATTTTATGCCACCAACCTGTCCCGGACAGACCTGCACTCCACCTGGCAGTACTACGAACGCACCGTCACCGTCCCCATGTACAGGTACCTCCTCCTCCAGCTTCCTCCTCCACCGCCTTCCTCGTGATGCCACTGTCTCCATAGTTATTTTTGTTATCTGAATATATAATTCTGCATATTTATTTAATTTTTTTTTTGGTTGAAAAAGTTGATTTTGAGCTCCTAAGGGCTGGTATATGCTTTTACTTCTGGAGGTTTTTTTTGCTTTGTATTTTTTCATTGTTTTTCTTTTTGACTTGATTTTAATTTCTGTATTGCTTTGTGGTTTGTTTTTTTTTTTTTCTTCCCATGTCTTTGTGTGTGTACACGCTCTTCTTTTCACCTTTATTTCTCCACGCCTGCTGGTAGTTGCATTGTGTTGTGACAGTTGCCGTGCCCCGGTGTGAGGACCACCCTCCAAGCTGCCCTGGATCATAGGTAAACACCACCCTCGCCCTACCTGCAGCTCCTCGTGCCCTCTCAGGCTCTCCTTGCTGGTCCAACTGGTCTCTAATGGTCCTTCTGCCTTTCAGCAAACTTCTCTCCCACCCTTGACCAGCCTGGCACTCTCCCAGGTGCATTTTCCCTGGGTCCTCCTTTCCTTTCTTTTCCTTTTTTATCTCTAAGAGGAGGAAAACTTAACTCGGGATTCAGGGAGCGTTTTCCCATTTCTTGTATCTCGTTTATCCATCCCAGGGTGTTGACACAAGCAGGGAATGACGTTGGAACCATGATGGATGAGGCTGCTGAGCACCAGAGTGTTCTAGCAGCACCCACCTGCCTTGCTCTACCTGCAGTAAAACCTGGCAGGCTTTTAAGGTGAAACCACACAGGTTAGAGCAGTGCTATGGAAATTCACAGCATCCTGGGATTTGGAGCTTCATGGAGCTGGGGACAGAGTGCCCTGCCGTGCCTCCCAGCCCTCCAGGACATGGGGAAGCACTGTGTTCTTCATGCCCCCTTTGGGCTTGGTGGCTTCCTCAGAAGCTAAAATGCATGATGTTCTATTCATTTTCACCCCACACCTCCCTGTATCCTGGGCAGGGCCATGCACCCCTTCCCAGTGTATTTTTAGAGGCTATCCCTGACTCTCTGGGTTTGTAGAATGTTGGATGTGTTTGATAGATATTCCCGTAGCTCTGTGAGGTTTTGTTGGGTGTGATGGGGCTCCCTGGGCCTCATCTCCCCACTCTCATGCAGGGCTGTGGCCCAGCCCTGGGCTGTGCCACTGCAGGAATAATCCCTTCCTGAGTTCGGTGTTACTGGTGCCTTCTAGCCCTCAGGCAGACAGCCTGGATGTATTTTCCGGGGTAAGCTTTAGCCTGTATTTCAAACACAGCAGCCAGCCTCTTAACCCATCATAAAAACCTGTGGGAAGTCCCATTGTTGTGGTCAGTAAGTTCTCATTAGATTCATTCCCAGTGTGTGTCTGATTGGTTGCTTTTTCCCTAGAAATTTATGAGCCAACTTGAAGATTTTGTCTAAAAAACCCGAAACAACAACAACCCAACAGAACAGGACAAAGCTGTTTTCCAATACCATTAAACACACCCATTGAAACTCCCCCTTCCAGTACCTGACCTTCTGGCTGTACCTTTGCAGCACTGCCTGGGGTCAGCTACTGGAGAGGATAAGGATGGAGCTTGGCACAAAATCCACTGCAAAATGCAGGCACTCAGGGCTTGTTTTCAGTGGACTTTGCCAGATTTTACTGCTCTTTGAAATTCTGAACTTACTATGCAGCCAGACATGCAGTGACACCCTTTTGATTACTTGCTACACAACCCCCTTGTTAAAACCTGTATTTCCACAGAGCTAATATGCAGGAAGAAATCTGAACTAAAGATCTCCAGAAAAGGCTAAATAGAAACTCTGGGGAGGAGAAAGAAAAAAGTAGTTTGGAGAGCCTGCTTATCTTGAGTAAAAAAGCCAGGACAGATTTGTAGCAGGATTGCAGCAGTTTTGTTGGCTGCTGCTGTGGGTGGTGCTCAGCCCCACACAGCAGCGTCACCTTGGGCTTCCTTAGGAATGGATTTCTCTGGGCTCTCAGCTTCTGCCTTGAATCCCAGCTCTGTTTGTGCACAGATCAAGTGAACATCACCTAGGCGAGTGAGCCGTGCGTGCACCAATGGATTCAGCCCTCAATGAAATTGCTTTTTTTTTACCAAAAAAAGCAGTGAACCCCTTCTGACTGTATTTTGAATGCTGTCAAATAAATTCAGTGGATTTTTTTTTTTTTGTAAAAAAGGGAGTAACTGTATGTTCTGGCTGCAGCTTGCATCACTCACACTGCCCATCTCTCTTTGCCTCCCCACTTCCCCAGCCCAGCTGGCAGGCACTTGCAGCCCTGTGCTGCTCCTGGTGCTGCTGCAGCCATAGCAGCACGTCAAGCCCAGCAGCTCCCTAAGGCCATGGCTGCTGACATGGCTGCAGTGCACAGTGGGGTTTGGAAGTGGGCTAGAGGAGCACAAAATCCTTCTCTCTGGTGCCCAGGGATGATCTGCAGTCACCACTACCTCGGCATCCTTTTTGCTCAACACTGGGCTGCTTATTCCTCATAGCAGGAGCCTGTGCCTTTAGCTCATCTCTCTTTCCAAGGCAACTCTGGAAAGGCTTGGCTGCTTGATATGAGAAAATTGTTACACATGCCTCAGAGGAGCTCACATGGCTCCAGAGCATCACTCCAATCACTGCAGTAGAGCTACTCTGATTTGTCTGGGGGAAAATATGGTGGCCTCCAAGAGAATCCCAGATTTTATCTTTAAATCCAAAATGTGGCAGAACCAAATTGTGAAATATGCACAAGGTTTCTGTGTGTGCAGGTGCGGTTTGGGTTGTGATGCATGACTTGGCTTGGTGGACCCAAGTGTCATAAATAACCTGTTCTGCATCAGCCACTGGATTTATTGGAAAAAAAATCTGCTTATTGTCACTCATGAGAGCAGGGCCGTGATCTGAACTACTATCATATATATTGATCTTCACTAAAAAACCCAAACCCATGGGCACATCCTGCCCATTCAGCAGCCCAGCCCAGGGAGCTCCTGACTGGTGGGGCCGAGGGCTGTGGATGTCCCATGGAAGGTCTCTGGGAGGCCCCCACACTTTCCCTGCCCCGTGGTGCCCATTTGCTCTCGGAGCAAGGTGCCCGCTGCCTGTCCCCGAGGGTGACGCGGGCATGCTGTGGCTCCTGAGCCAGCCACAGCGGGAGCCAGCTCAGCCCGCACTCCCATGCTCACCTGTGAGCCTGGCCACAGCATCTGCTCCGGGGACACACTTTGTTCATATGCTAATATTCTTTATTCTGTTTCTTTCCCCCTCTCCTCCACCCCAACTTCCCCCTCTGTTTTTCTTTCTCTTACCCCTTTGGTTTTCTTTGGTGAAAACACTTGAAAAGCACGCAAACGCAAACGTATGGTGCCTCCAGGTATGAAGTGCATGTGACTCTGAAAGTGTGTGTCATGTCACTCCTTGTTCTTCATTTGGGATTGTAACATGCAAAGCCTTGAATTAAAAACAAAACAAACAAACAAACAAAAAAGACAGAAACCTTTGAAGATGAGTTTTTTCCAAGGAATGAGTGAAAGCCCAAAGCAGATGCGCCCTCCTGCTGCTACAGACCAACCCCCTGCACCTCCATGTACATTTTAGCTTTTGGTACACACAAGTGTTGGGAAACGGCCAAAATGATGATGTAAGGAAGGAGAATGGGAGCGTGCTTGATAAGCTTGCTTTGTTAAGGATGATTTCTTGATGGTCTTTCCAACCTCCCCTGATCCATGCAACGCTTAACAAGAAAACATCGCCACGCATCTTCCACTTCCCTCTGCCCTCACTCCTGTGTGTTCCCTCTCTCCAGCCCTCTTCTCCATCCTTCACTGTGTCATTTATCTGGCCCTGAGCTGCAGGAGTTGTGCCCACCTGGTAATGCTGGCTTTGAGTGTGCTGGTGTGGTGGCACCACAGGGCACATCAGTGGCAGCACAAAATAAAACCTCCAGAGCAGCTGTGCCTGCTTTTGAGGGTAAAACCTGGAGAAGAGAAAGATCTGGGATGCTAAACTGATATGATCATTCATTTCTTCAGTAATCCAATCTGATTTTTTGGTGAAAGAATGCTTCATCTCAGCAGGACTTTTCCATTTCAGTTTTTAGATCCAAGACCCACCTAGAGCTAAGCAGTTATTAGCCACAGTTATTCAATCTGGGACTTAACCTTTTGGGATCAATCCAAATGCAACGTCCTGGATATGGCTGTGTAAGATTTATGATAAATAATATTATCTCGGGTTCTGCAGAAGGGAGTAGATTTGCAAATCACAGGCCTATTTTATATGAGATGGGTATCTGAAGGTGTAGTAAAGTTAATATTTTAAGATGGGGAATAAATGACTTGCATTTCAAGACTGCAGGCCAAGCTCTGTTCTTAGAGCAGCTTAAATCCTCACTAGCTGCAGTAATGCCACTAGAGCTGACGTGATTTAGTGTCTGATTTTGAAACCCAGTTCCAGTTTTCACAGATGCAAGTTTTACAGCCTTAGTAAATCACACTTACTGCTCTGTGTGCTTAATTTATAGCAAATTGCATCAATGACCTGCAAGTATAATATTAAGAATATATTTTCTTGTTGTGCTGAACAACAGCTTGTTTTGAGAATCAGACATTTTTCTACTACTAGAAGAAGGATAAGAATGCGCCACTTCCATTCCATTTGTTGTAATGAAGTATTTTCTAATGGCCATAAATGTTCTCAGTCATGAAAAATAGCTTCAGCTGGAGACATAAAGTCATGGTTAGGGCAAAAATTGGCTTCTCACAGGAACTCCAGCACTGCATGGAGGCTCATTTAGGTTCCTATCCCATTCCAGCACCCATCTCCTTGTCACTGTCTCCTTAATTGTTCATCCTGAGACTGTTCAAAAAAATCATCGTGGCGTCTGTGTGTGTGTCGTGGTGTGTCTGCACAGCTCCCACTGTGTTGTGTCCTGCTGCCCTCCTCGTGTTGTGGGGTTCTGGTGGTGTCCTGGCCCGAGGCATGACCTCCCTCCTGTCCCCTAATGCTTGAAAAGTTGTCTGTGCTCCCAGGAACAGTGGATCCGCCTTTCCCTGTGGATATGGGAGCCAGCCCCTGGAGTTAGCGCGGCCTTTCTCTGTGCTGTACTGGGAGGGGTGGTGGAGGCAGCCGGGGCACCTGCAGCAGCTCAGAAGTGTTGCTGTGGTGGGTGGCATGAGCTGTGTGTGTCCCGTGGTGTGCAGATCCCTCAGCCAGCTCCCCTTAACCGGAACGCGCTTCCCTTGCTAACCAGTGACACACGGGCCAGGAGGAGAGAGAGAAAACATGAGGAGCCCCAGCCAGAGGTTCCTTCTGCAGCTGGCATGGTGGCACCTGTGTCCCCTGTGCCCTGCAGGGTGCCGTGCATTCCACAGCAAAGCTCAGTCCAAGAGCTGCGCAGAGTTCTGCCTTTTTTTGTTTTTTAAGGTTCTGGAGAAATGGTGTGGTGCAGTAGCTGTTCCCCAAGCTGCTCTTGCAGTGACAGGTTAGGCTGAGCACTGAGTTGAGATTAAATTTCAGGTCAAGTATATGTGTAAGGTTTCACCCATTTTTAATAATAATTATTTCAGTGAAATACTGGTTATTTCCACCTCATGTGTACCAGGCCCATGAACCAACCACAGAAGGGGTGAATCTCTGTGTTTGTTGTGTGTCTGTACTTCCTCATGGAAGCATCTGTGGTGGCCCGAGGTGGCCACCTTCAGCACACTGCAAACCATGGGCTGATACAAAAGGAATAGTTTCTTTTGGAATCCTGAATCCTCCAGTCTTTTGAGCTAATGAGCTCCTCAACTGAGACTAGCACCAGTGAGAGCCCGGGATTTGCAACCCCAGCTGGAGAAAGTGGGGCAATTTTCCTGTGTTCTGCTGGGTATGGACCTCCCTGGGGAGTTAACTCACCAAAGAAGAGTTGTGCACCCTTCATTACCTGCTGAGTACACCCTGTGCTGGATTTTATGCACCACCTCTCCCCACCTGGAATGCATCTCCAAACCCTGCGGTGTGTTTGAAGGGAGGTGACAGCCCAGCACTCATGCACGGCTCCACTGCATCAAGGTCAGCTTCTTCCTGATGTCTGGAATGAAGAGGATCATTAATTCAGCAGATCAGGATGTGCTTTTTCTCTGGATGGAAGCGACTGGGGAGCGGAGCCAAAATTTTTCAGGCCTATTTTTATTCTTTTCTCCATACTTAGAATTGGAAAATTTTCTGATTGCCTCAATCCTGTGAACACAAAATCTCTGCTGAACCACTGTGTTTTTGAGGATAAGTTTTGTGCCTACAGAGAAGAGGCTTTTCCAGTTGAGTTGGGTTTTTTTTTTAGTTAAAGTGTGAAAGCTTTGGTCTCATCATGGCTGAAAAAATGTGGGCATGGATATCTCTCCCTTTATTTTATTAGAAGCCTCACCTCTTACAGTCTCCCCCTGACACCTCCTGTGTTTCTCTTTATTGAAAACCAGGCTAGGAATATTAAATATTTATGGAGCAAGCCCTGGTCTTGCAGGGTCTCAGGGAAGAACCCAAAAATGAATGTGGAGCTAATTCCATGGCTTTTGGCGCAAAAGCAGGATAGGCCACAGGATGTTTGTTCACTGTATTTTTAATTCTTACCAGGATTCCCATTGTCAGATTTTTTTTTTTTTTTTTTTAACTGAGAAGGGAAGGAAGCCCTGTGGTGTATGGAAAGAACTGACACAAGATTTTGTCTCATTTTGGGGCAAAACCTGACATGGAGAGTAGGGAATTGGTTAAACTTGACCCTGGAGCACACTGCTGTTTCTCCTGGGATGCTCCCAACCCCAGGTCCTTGTTTTCTCTGCTCGACAAGCTGCTCCTTCCCATGCCTTCCCACATTCCCAAGAGCAGCAGGGTTTTCCTGTTTTGCCCCCAAAGCTGGAGTTTCTCTCCATTTAGCAATGCCAACCTGCCAGAGTGCAGCTCTGCCAAAACACCACCGGGCTGCCCAGGAACCCTGGCAGCTGCTTGGTTTTGGGGAGGGTCAAAATCCAGTGGTGCAGACAAGTTTCTCTCTCTCTCTTGCTGTCACTTTCTCTCTCTTACCCCACTGCTCTGCCTTAGGACACTGTTGGAAGTAGCAGCCAAACCCTTCTCCATCCTTCCTGAGCTGTCCCCCAGCTGCAGTTGGTGGCACAAAACTGGTTCTGGTTGGAAGGATGGGGCAGCAGGGGAAGTTGCCAAGACAGGAGGCTCTGGGATCAGCTCTGTCTGGATATTAATGCTCTTTGTTTTCTCCCTCTAGACTCATCCCTCCTCTGAACCAGCTGGAGCTCCTGAGGAACCTGAAGAGCAAGTCGGGACTGACATTCAGGTTAGCAGCAGAGTTAAGAGAGTTTGGAACGCACACACTTTGCAATATTTTTCCTTTTTTTTTTCCTTTTTTCTTTTTTTCCTTCCTGCCTTTTGCATATGGACATCCTTGAAGATGAAAGAGGTTTGACAGCTGGTCCCACATGGGTCACTCAGTGACCTCCTCCCTGCCCCTCCTCCCGTGCTCTACATGAATTCCTTCAGCCTAACTTGGCTCTGGAGCAATGTCACGGTGCTTGACTGACAACTCAAAGTCATAGTCTCAAAGGGGCTGATGGAGGTAGTGATGCCAGTTTTCCTCTGACCTTTCTGCTCCTCACCACACTCAGAGGACGCTCAGGCCCATGATGTGTTAATTCATTCTCTGTTCCCTCCAGTGACAGCAGGCAAGGTTGCAGCAGTGAGACATTTTTGCCAAATTGGCTGTGGCAAGGTTTACATGAGTCCCCCAGAAGGGCGGGAGTCCTGCACCTTCACCCTCTGCTTCGGAGGGATAATTCTTGGGGTTTTTGGGCAGTCAAGGCTGCCCTGTTGGTGAATGGGAAGTGTCCAGACCCTGGGAGGGATGGAGAGGTGCCAGTGGACATCGGGGCCAGCTGGGAGGTGTGGGATGGGGCCTGCCCTGGGCTCTGTGCCTCCATAAAGAATATACCCCTGGGTCAGCCTGAAAATTTTAAAATGTGAGTGTTTGAGCTAGTGACTGAGGCTGGGCTTCCAAGCTTTTCTGAGCAAGAAGCAGAGGGGGGGAAAAGAGATTTTTATTAGTCTCTCAAGGCTGCTGCCTTTAGCTGAGGGAGAGGGGTCGGGTTCTCTGCAGGTGTCAGTGGTCACTGCTGAGCTGTGGCAGGGCCAGGGCTGGTGCAGCATCACACTCAGAGGACACCTGTGTTAGGGGAGGCAGAGCTGTATCTGCTGAGAAACACGGTCTGCTCCCTCTCTGGGGCGCTGCAGGGGCAGGGCTGGTCGAGGCCCCCACTAAACACCATTCCCCAGTGCAGGAGTTGTGAATCGGAGCAGTTGAAGGCTGAGCCAGTTTTCCTCATTGCTGGAGGGAAATGCCACCACAATGCCTGGTCAGTGAAGGTCAGGGGTATTTTTCAGTGTGGCCTTAGCATGGCTTGCAGTGTCCTGGCTGGCCTTTGGTAGGCATTCAGCTCATTGGTCCTCAATGATTTTCCAGGGCAATCCAGTTTCGGATCGCAGTATGAAACTGCAAACACAGATTGTGGTGTCCCACTCCCTCCACGTCGCCTTTGCCAACCACTTTGGTGAAGTAGCTGCCAAAGGCTCTGGAGGCATAAACCCCAGCTGAGGTGTCAGGATGCCAGGGAAGGGGTCCATGCTCCTTCCCATGTCCAACCCCAGCACCTGGCATGATTCCATGCATCCAGAGATCTGACATGAGCTCTGTCCCAATGGCCAGGGAAGAAAAGCGAAGGCACTGAGGTCATGGGTCTTTCAAACCCTTCCCCAGGTGCAGAAACATGAGGGCAGTGCATTTCCAAAGGAAGGGGGCCGCTCTCTGAGCCCACAGAAGTCCTCCTGTGCCCACACAAATCACACGACCCTCAGGTGTCTCAGTGGTGCATAGCCACAAGGATGGGTTGGGGTGAAATCTACAACCCTGTGCGTTGTATGTGTCTTCTCTGAGGTTGTGTGAGTCTCCAGTGATCTTCTGTCCGGGCCAGAAACTCCAGGAATTAAGTGCTCCTTTCCCTTTCTTCTGTCCACAACTTCCACTTAGTTGTATTGTTTGGTATTGTCGTTTCGTTATGTTTTAACAGTGAAGCAGCAACATCTTTTGCCACCTGACACCATGCTAATGTACTATTGCTTCTGTTTAAAGGAAAGAGCAGCAGCCCGAACCATCGCCAAGGTCTGTATCACTGCCAACACGCCATGCCCATGCATTCCCTGTAGATTTCTGTGTGTGTGCGTGTGTGTACCATGTCATGGCACCATCGAGGGAAGCATTCCTAGGTACTACCGTGCTTTTCCTGTGCTGTGCAGTCCGATGTATCTACGTGTATGCTGGACCTTAAATCAGATCTTCCTTCCAGTCCGCCTCGGGCTGGAGCTGCAGGGCAGCAAGGCTGGGGGGGCACCAGGAGAGTGGTGGCAGCACAGGCAGAGCTGGCAGGCACTCTCGGGGGTGACAGCAGGGCTTTGGTTTACGCTTCTTTGTTTTATTTCGTTGCTGGGGTCGTAGCTGAGTAACTGGGTATAACGCAGGCTCAAGGCATGCCCAGGGGCAGGGGAGGCTTTGCCTGTGTCCCTGTCACCCGTGCTGGGCAGAGGTGACGCGGGGGACACGAAGCCATCGCCACGTCACCGAGTCAGCAACTTCTCCCGAGCTCCTCTCGCTGCAGGATGCGGCTGGACCTGCTGCTCCGTGGGACACAGGGGGCTCTCTGGCACGGCACCAGGTGGCATGGCAGAGACACCCTTCGTCCGCCCCGTTCCTGGGGAGGAAGCACATTCCCTGCTCCATCTTCCCTCCACGCCTCGAGCCCACGGTGCAGAGCGAGCTCTGGATCGTGGCGAGCACCTTCCAAGGGCAGCTGAAAACCTCACTTGTGGCAGAGCTTTTCTCCGTTCACAACTCCCAGGGAAAGTAACAGGGCTGGTGTTTGGGGTACTTCTGGGACACTCTTCATCCACTTTGAAGTATTTAATTCTGGGATTTTTTTTTTTATTTTGTCCTATATTTTCCAGTTCTTTTAAAAAACAATTCTGGAGCAGAATCACTTTTTTTTCCTTGGCCGATGAGACACAAACTCACTGGTGATCAGTGGAGTTCATCTGCTTGGCTTTCAGATCTTCCATCTCGTTCCTCAAAACACAACTTACAGCCTAAATTTTGTAAACAATGAATACATTTTTCAGAAGTAGAGCTAGAGCCTGGCATTCTGCAGATGTACCTCTCTGCCATGCCTCTTAGCTTATAAGAGGCCAGAAACTAACTTTTCCTTGGCATAAAAGCCAACCAAAGATATCTGGGTAGATATACTGCTGACTAAACGGTGGAAAATTTAATCTTTCCTTCCTTCTTTCTCCCTCTCCCCTCCCTTTTTTTCCCTGTCATTCATTTGAGCTTTACTTTGCAAGCAGAACCTTTGTAGCACTCCATCTACTTTCCTGCCAAATAACCCAAATCTCCAAGATCATGTTTCAACTATCCAGATTTTTTTTTTTTTTTTGCTTGAGGTCTTAAGTGTAGCTCGAGTGAAGGCAGCCTCCATCCAGCATTATTAAGGCAGGGAGTGTTACTTGGGAACAGCTCTCTGGGGGCAGACCAAGGCTGAAATCTTGGCCACCTGCCTCTGGCATCAGGAGGGTCAGAATTTCATCCCAGGGTCTGGCTGCTCCACTTCCCTGCCTCGGCCAGCAATAAACTTTGGATGCATCAAAGGGTAAATCCACATTTCTTACAGTGCAATGAGAAAAAAATCCCTGTTCAGCCCTATCAGCTGCATAGCCAAGGAAATTTGATGTCTGACAGTCCCTTACAGGGTTACACCAACCATCATGCCTGCAATCTAATAAGACTAAATAGTCTCGTTTCTGAGTCACTAGCCTTATTTCTTGTTTTTCAATCTCTGTCCTGTCTTGCAGGGTTCATATTTATTTACTTGAAACCTGAAGTTTTGTACGCTATTTCTTCATAGGAGTTGCAGGTTTTTCCCTCATCCTTTTCTAATTTCTCAACCTTATGTCACAGAAAGAAGTAAAAATAGTCCTTCCCTGTCCTTTTTCAGAGTATTTTTTACTATTTATAGGTCCTTCATCAGAGTAATTTCCAGGTGCTGTTTCCTGCTCCTGTGGTGCATCTATCTCTTGTGACACTGATGGGTTTTATTGCAAAACCCCAGCCCAAGGAGGGTTTAAAGCTGAGGGTCTGCAGCTGCTGTGCAGAGCTTTAGAGTGTATTCCGTATCATTCAGTTCTGCTGCCATGGCAGCACCAAAGCTCCTTCCTTCAGTTCTGTTAGGACAATACAAATTCTACCTGTTTCCACGTCCTTTTCCTTCCATTTGATAATGCCTCAGACCTCAGGAAGGAATTTTGCATTCAGGGGGGCCCAAATTGCCTATTTTGCCCAATAAATTTTCTGGGTCTTTTACATTCACATCCCAAATCTTCCACCCACTCGAATTTCCAGCAGCCTCCTGGTGATGCTCAGTGTGTCATCCTGCCCTTAGCAAAGAGAACTCATCCTGTTTCTCTGCCCACCTGACAGTTAATCACCCACTTGCTGCTGATGTTTCACTCAGGAAGCTTCTGGGGATGAATTGTCTCTCTTAGCAGACCCCTGCTCCACACTTTTACTGCTTCAGCTGGGAAAGGATTTTCCACTTTGCATTTCCGTTGCTGTAAGGAAATAGTCTTACACCTGGAGGTAGCTGGATCTTCCTCCTGTTTTAGTGATGTGTAGGGAGTGGCTGATTTCCTCTATCCTTCTTTCCATAACCGATACCCCACAAACCCCCTGCAGAAATGGAACACAAAGAGCGTTTTCACTATTTTTCACCTTATTATACTTCAGTCTAGAGAAGGGATGCTGGCATGGCACATGGGATTATGCTGTGCTGGATATCCTTGTCTTGTGAGCTCAGGGAGCATCCCAAGCATTCTGCCAGTGCACAGGGTGGCTGCTGGGGTCCTGCCCTCTGACCCCAGTGCTGCTGTGGCCGTGCTGATTTCTGCCCACACAGCACTGGGAGAGCACTGCGAGGACATGAGGAGGTGATGGGGTCTGTGTGACAAAGGCTTGGAGTCACCTGGGATTTCTCTTGGGTGGCTTTTGATTTAGTCTTGGCATAAAATGAGACAGCTGATCTGAGAGATAAGTTACATCCTTTCTCTATGGTTTCTGCTTTGCTTTTCTACCACGAGCTTGTCTGCATCCACATCCGAGTGCTGGGAATGCTCTGTGCTGACTTGCTTGGGGGCTCGGAGCTCACCTCCTCTGGAGGTGGAGCCTAGGCTGTGATGAGCAGAAGAGATGCTGGCCCTTTTCTACATGCTATGTACCCTTTTCCCCTTTTTATTTCCCTCCCTTTAAAAAACAAATGCTTTCAGAGCCTCCTGTTGCACTTCACTTTGGGTATTTTGCCCACCCTGCCCCTGCCCCAGCCAAGCACTGCCCCCTGCCCCTCCCCTGGCTGTCTGTGCTGCCGGGGCACTGGGACCCGTCCCAATTTCTGAGACCACACTGCTGCCAAGTAGGGTCCAAATACAAGCCCACTCTCCCTCATGTCCCCATGGAAGGGGATCTGCTCTGTGCTAGGGCTTTTCTCAGCCCTCCTGCTGCAGAAAGCCAGCAGATCAGAGTGGTAATGGGGGGTGATTACTCTTCTGTTAATCAGGCTGCAGATTAGCTGTGGCATCTCGTTTCTGTTTGTTTTGCTTTGACTGTAATGTCAAAAAGACAGACACATGGTTCACCAGGGCTGTGGAGGCTCCTGTACGAAATGTGGGCTTCAGATGCTCTTGAACAGATGGTTTGAGAAATATCTGAAGGCATCCACGACCACATTTCCTCCTCTTGCATTTTCCAAAGTACAATTGGGTGAAAAGCTAAAAATTAATGAACCAAATGGTCACAATAACACATTAATATCAGAGAAAAAGAAACAGAAGGATTCCAGGGAAGTGGGAAGCTAAAACTCAGATTACTTTGTCCAGCATGAGTTCAGTGCTGTAGGTAATGAGAGGAACCTCTTTGGAAGGTTGTTCTCAGCTGTGGTTTGTCCTCGACCCCAGTGAGCTCAGCAGGACCTTGGCCGTGTTCTGGGTGAATGCTGGGCTGGGTCCCTTGTACTGTGTGTGTATATCTGTGTGTATTCTCTCTCTCAGTGTGTGTATATGTCTGTCTGAGATACACACAACCCCAAGATCTCTCTTCAGGGGTGTGATTAAGGCTTCTGTACGCACTGGAGGATGCCTTTGGTTGACTCAGTGGGCCCCTGCTCATCCAGCCAAGGATGTCCGAGGTGTCCCGAACCTCTACTGCCCATAGAAACCAGGGTCAAACATGGGAACCCCATGGGCCACATGAGCCTGGGCTGGTGTTTGGCCTTCTAACCACTTTAACTGATGTCAGAGACTCATGCTGGGACTGACAGTAATCTGGAAATAATCAGTTGCCTTTAGGGGAGCGGATTATTTGCACAGAAGGAACTGCATCTTTCTGGAGGGACTGCAGAGGAGACTGAGCGGAGAGAAACCCACGCGTCTCCCCGAGGCTCTGCATGCTCAATATCCCACTCCCACGCCAGCTCCAGGACAACCCTGGTAGCACCACCGGCCCCTGGGGCTACCTGGGGATGCAGGGTCCCATTGTGAGCACCTGAGGAGTCCCCAGGATGCTGAGGGTGGTGTTGGCTGAGCTTGCATGGGATGCTGTGCCCGTGAGCTCCTTTGATTACCCAATTCAAGTGCAAAATAAGATTGGGATTTGATGCCCTTCAGCCTTTCCAGTCTGCCCATGAATTCAGCAAGCGCTGCCCGCTGGTGGTTGGTGGCCTGGTGGGTGATGGGGCCACGTCATTCCCCTTCCACAGGTAGAGGGCTGCTCCATGGCGTGGAGGACCCTGGTGCTGGTGGGGATCTCTTGGCAGGGCAGTGCCTGAGCAGCTGTTTGGGATGGAGCTGTGGTGGTGCCTCCTCAAAGTCAGCAACTCCCCCAAAGTGGTAGGGCCTGTCTGAAAATCATTACGAAAACCAGATGTGTGAACGCAGATGTTCAACTCCCTTCCCGTAAGGGACTGCACCACACCCTGTTTCTATCTTTTTTTGGTTTTTTTTCAATGCCAGGCTTAACATAATGGTATTTACCATATGCAAAGTGCAAATAATTTGCAGATTAACTAGTTCTCTTTGTGAGTGGGGTTTTTTTGGGGGAAAAAAAAAGAAGAAATTTGAGTTTTTTGGATATTATTTGACAAAACAAGTTAAAGTTTTGGCCTTCCATGGTTAACACAATTTGAGAAAACTTACGATTTTTTTAGATATTTAGAGGAAGAATGAGTATTTTTGTTTCCAATACAGATGAAAAATCTTCCTGCAGTTAATTGTAGATAAACTGACACCCCCAACTCAATGAGCAGAATGCCTCATGTCTATTAATTAAATTTACTGACCACAATGAAACAAATTTCAGAAACTCCCTTGACTTTTGTTTTACTTTTTTTTTTTTCACTGAACACTCAAGCAGAACAATCCTGTCATGAACCCGGCCCTCAAAACACCTGTCTTTTAAACCTAGAGTCAGTAATCAAAAGTTTCCTGTCTGGCATTTGCTTCCAGGTCTAATTTTTACTCTCCCCTCATTTCCAGTAAAAGCAAACCGTGCAGAGAGTCACTATGCGGATGCTGCTCAGGAAACTCTAGGTACCACGGGAAATGCGTCGCACGAAACTAATCAAAAGCTGCACGGCTCATTCTCCCTCTACCCTGCTACCACCCGTTCTGATCACTTCTCTGCTTAATAGAGGTACTAGATGAGTAAAAAAAAAAAAAAAAGGTGGAAGAGCCTCCCCACTGCCCGCCCCGAAATTAGAGCCTGCCCTGGCTGCCAGTTGTGCAGAGCACACGAAACGAAGGGATGAGGATGGGGAATTTGGGCTGGGCTAGCCAAGCCAGTGTCTGCTCAGCAAGGGAGGAGGCCGAAGTTTAACAAATAATGGAAAATTTAAAAAAAAAAAAAAGGAAAATTTTAATTTTTTTTTTTTTTTTTGAAAGACCCCTTCCTCCCTATCGCTCCATCCCTCCTTAAGGTCCAGGGGATCCTTGCAAATTGACTTGCACTGTACAACAATGTCCAGTTAGTAGCATGAGAAATACCAGCTTCCTGCCTCTGCTCACCATTCCTTTGGCTCTCTGACCGTGACAAATTGACCTTTCCTAGCCCGGTGGCCTTTGGAAGCCACAGCTTGCCTATCTAGCACCTCTACTACGCAGCTAGAGAAGGACTAATCTCAGCCTGTCCCACCAGACGTAGGGGACACGGGCTCCCCTGAGCGTTGACATTGGCCTTGTGAATGGTTCTGTTTCTAGACCCCGAGGGGGACAGACAGCTTTAGCTCAGGGCTTTGTACGAGCAGGGTTTGCATCTTTTTCATCCAGCTGACAACTGCTAGGTGTTTTCAGGGGCTTCCCAACGAGCAGCCCTTAGTGCACCCATGGCCATACACACAGACACATAGATCTCATCTTACTTGGGCGTAAATACTTCCACACCTGCACTAGAAGAGTCTCTGCCCCCACCCCTGCTCCTCAGCAGCAAACATGCACCTTCTTGATCTCCCACTGCCCAGAGTTTGCATGCTGTGAATGCTGGCAGGGGACCCCCGAGCTCCTCGCCCCGCAGCCAGGCAGGTGGACAGCCCAGGAGTGGCAGGGCACTGAGTGATGCCGCATGTTTGTGAACTCGGATTTTTGCATGCTCTTTTTTGGAGTCCGTTTTAATTCTCAAAATCACCAGTCTCTGTATCCCTCAGAAAGCCAACAAACTACAGCTTTGAAAGTATCGAACTGCAGCTCTAACAGTATATGTATCTCTGATTTTCTTCATCAATTGTTTCAACCTGTATTCTTTTCTTTTCTTGCTATTTTTTGACCTGCTGGCTCTTTTTATTCTCTGTCAGTCTAGAGGGTAGGACTCATGGCTGAGGTTTCTGTGTACCAGGTGCTCAGAAGTAGAGTGGTAAATCCCATCTCTGAATGGGTAAAAAAGAGGAATGGGGCATGACCTAGGGTTCGTAAAAAGCAGTTTCTCCATGGTAGGAAGTCCTTTACATCTGGATAAATGAATCTCTGAGTCAGCCTCCTGCTACATATTTGGTGGTGATGTGGCCTTCCTTGAAGGTTAGCCTTGAAAAATGTGGGTAAATATTGGGTGATCATCAGTTCCACAGGTAGCATTTCAAGACAAATGGCAAAGATTTGGTCAATAGTCGAGGTGAAAAAATGATCCTGACTTCTGTGGTGTTTCCATTTGCCAGGTGAGGTTGTTTTATGTGTGGAGGTGTAGTGTGAGCTTTCTCCCCAGAGAAAGCCTCCTCTCAGTTGCTTAACACTGAGGTTGTTTTTGGCAGAGATGAAAACGAGCAGTGCTATTTGTAATCTGTCCTCTCATCTGTTCATGTCTCGTTCTGTTTTCTGGAAAATCAGCCACTCTGATCTCAGTGTCTTCCTTGCATGTCTTCCTAGGCATGGATTGTAATTGCTAAAGCAAGTGTAATTTTTTTTTTATTTTCTACTGAATTCCTTCCCACTGTGGTCCTCATTTCATCTCCCCCATCTTGAGTTCTGCAAGGGAAAGGGAGGATGAAACAAAGTGTTACCTCAATATCTTCTTAATCTGTTGGAGAGTCTGAAAAGGAGGAAGACAGACTGTGATTCTTCCAGTCAAAAAGGAGCCTTGGACTTTGGAGTAGCTACAAGAGCATCTTTGTTACCCACATCCATACTGAATGTAGTGTTATACACCTTGTGCTTTAGTAAAACTGTGGGTTAACTGCAAAGGGATGTAAAAATAATTCAGATGTCTTGTTTCTCTGGACTCTTGGGTGTCTGCCAACAATCCCCACTGCACAATCTCTTGGGGCAGATGGCAGCACTTTGATGCAGCTCAGGCTGAGTGCTAAAAGCCTTCATCTAGGATGCAAATAACGAAATAACGGCACACGATGAGGCAATCATGGAAAACTCAATGTAGGTAAATTAATAGGAAACTCCTTAGAAGCTGTGGTTTCTTAATGTACTAAACCAATGATCTTTAGTCAATAAATGCAATAACACATTCATTTTTAGACAGTAATGTGACTACAACAAGCCAGATTATCAGCTCTATCGTATTCTGCTTTTAAGAGACTTCCCCGGCACACTCAGAGAAGAGGGCACCTCACAGTGGGAGGAGGTGGCACCCAGAGCAGTGTTTGCAGAGCCCCTGACTGGCCTGTGGCTCTGGGTGGAGCAGGTTCCTTAAAGGCTGGTTTGGGAATGGTCAGCCAGCTCCGAGGTGCAACCTGGCTGCTTTGCTTTGCCTCAAAATGCAGAATGGCTGAGCTGGCAAACAGCAAAGGGCTGGGAGAAGGGCAGGCTGTGGCTGCTGGGGTGGCTGGCAGCACTGAACATCAGTTTGGGAGAAGCGGGCTGGGAATTAGGAAGAGATGGGTGATTATAACAGAGTGCTGCAGGACAGCAAAGGTTACAGACATGAGTCTGGCTCCAGTGTCCCTTCACTCATCCGAGGCTCTTCTGTGCTTGTGTGGTGGCTGCGGAGATGCTGCAACTCCAGCCTTTGCCATCACAGCATCAGTGCCTCCCTTCCAAGTCTGGCACCGTGGTTGTGGATGAGGAAAAGGAGAGGGATTACTCACCATGACACCATCACTGGCTGATGTTTATCTCCCTTACACCCAGGTTTCTCTGCTTCTAGAAACTGTGTTCTCTAGGCTGAATTCACCTGGTATCAGTGTTTTTTCTGGAATTGCTGGAGGCAAACCAGGCTTGAGTCAGGCCTCCTCTTGGTTTCTGTTTTAGTCACAGCAAATTTTGCATACATGCTTTTATTTTCCTTTCCTTCATGTCTCCAGTAATTGGTTTCTGCCTCTTACTCACACCAGCAAGCAGACTGGAGCCCCCGTGATAGTCATAAAGGCCATCACTCACTCCTGGCACTCCTGACACTCCTGCCTGGTTTTAATGAGTTGTTATCATGTCCCACAAGCTCAGCACAAACCCTTAATTTTAAAAAACAACCCTCATTTACCAACAGGAGACAATCTTTTTCTCCTGGCCACAGCTTCTCAAGAATGAGCACTGATACTGGTTGAGTTTGGATGTAGAGATGGATCTGAGTCTGTGCTAGTCCGACTGATTCTGGCTAGCTGAGAAGAAAATGAAGTAATGACTCAAGCATAGTTTAAAATCAATGACAAGGCCTTACAACTGATACTTTTTATTGATCTAAGATTACTGCTAATGTAATGAGTCCACATTTTTTTAAAGTGCTGATTTAGTACTATAGAGAACTGGAATGAACCCCAAACCAGAACTTTTCAAAACAGGAGCTTAAACCTCTGGCATCCTAAGGAGGCTGATGGCAGCTCATTTTGAAGGTCAATACTTGTGCATTTCTCTGCTGAGTGCTGGGCAGTTGGACTTAACCAAAATGCAAAGCCTACTAAAGCAGTGAACATCATCCAGTTTCTCCAGCATGGACTCTCATTTTTTGACTGGCAACAAATAAACATTGGCTCAGTTTCTATCCTTTGTTAAATTCAAAAACCTGAATATTTAGAAACCTTCCCCGCAGTCAGCCTGGAAAGGTAATTTTTTGCTATGAAATCTCTTTTCACAGATGCCACTTGGAGTGGTTATGAGTACTTAGATTAAATCACACCCTATTGAGGCTGTTGTGGCTTCCCCTAATCTGTGTCTCTGGTTGCAAAGCCACAGTTCCCTTTTCCTTCCTTCCCCTGGCACGAGCAGGGCTCCTGCCCCGTGCTCGTGCTGCTGTCACGACTGTGAGCATCCATCTGTCCCTGCCGTCCTCACCCTCATGTCACCAACACTCCCCACTCAACTGAGGCTCATTTACCATCCCGGAGTGACGTCCAAACACCCCCTCTCTGAGACACTCTGCGTCCCTCTGCATGACTTTCTGGTTGAGTGAGAACATGATCTTGGATTAGCTGACAGCATATATCCCTATGTATGTCTGTATTTCGTTGGGATTTTTTCCTACCAGCTCCTGCAGACCCCCGACAGCATCCTCCTCTGCAGGGATTGTACGTTCATGTGATTCCCTGTGTCGTTTTCACTGAGGGAATTGCATGGAAGAAGGAAAAATTCAATTAATTTTTCATGGTGTCTCATGTTGTCTATGTTAAAACAAACAAGTTACATCAAGTGCTGGCTTTTTTTCCTTAGTGAGTACTTGGGAAGAAAACCCACCCAGATCTTAATTGTTCATCAGATTTCTATGAGATTTTTTAATGTATTGCTCCTCATGCTCTCAGGCTTCAAACTCTTTGCTTGAATCCCTCACCAAGTTCACCGCTTTCTTTTTCGCTTTTTGTGATTCCTGCAAACATTTGTAGCACATTTGTTGTGGGAATGGAAAAGGGGCTCCAGGGAAAAGGCACTGCCATACTCAGTGAAAGGCAAGTGGTTTTGTGCTGGGATTGGTGATGGGAGAAACTCAGCAGAGGATAAGGCACAAAGAGATCACTTTGAATCCTGGAAATTGCTGTGTTGCTAAAGCATTTTTATAAAACTTATTTTTAAAAAGGTAATTCAAAGTAATAGTACTACTGAAACACAGTGGATTCAAGAAATACTATGCTGTAAAATCAACAAAAATAAAGAAAAAAGATCCAGTTGGCCTATTTAGATGATGAAATTTCAGTCTGGTTTCTAATCCAAGAAACTCAGAGTGAGAATTTCTTTTAAACCTTTGGCTCATTATCTACGATGGTTTTGGTAGCATTAGTAATGAAGGCTTACATCCAGAAAGGTGTTTAGGCATGTGCTTGTTCCCAGATTCCTGTGTGGATTTGTACCTCTGACCTGGATTTCAGCTCTGCTGATCCCATGGCTTTCAGACAGACCCTGCAGATGGTCAGCATACTGGAAATTCAATCCCCAGCATTTACCTGAATTAAAATTCATCTCTAATTGCAGTAATTCCGCCTTTTTTAATTCGGTCACGAGAAAAATTTATTTTCTCTCCATTCCATCTTTCAATGTGAAATTGCTGCTAAGCCTGTGGCCGCAGCCAACCCTTCCCTGCAGCCCAGGGGATGCCCTCCCCACACGACTCCGCAAAACGCTGCCTAAGCACCTTTCTCTCCCTGTAAATGTTTGTTGTCTCGCAATGTAAAGTGACTTTGTAAAAATAGCACCTTCTTACTCAACAAAACTGCTCCCTGAGTGTCCTCGAGTCACATCTTCTTCCACTGGCCAGAGCTGGTGTCTGCTCCTGTCAGCAGGGAACAGCCGGCGGCTGGGAAAAGGGAGCAGCGTTTTGCTTTGCTTCAAAACCAGCAACCAAGTTCTCATGGAAGAACCTCATGCCAGTTTTGAAGGCAAAGAAGGGCCGCCTCGCTCTGACTTTTAAGTTGGTGTTGCTGAAAGACACACCAAAAAAATAAAAAAAGCAGGTCTTTGGTTGGTGATGTGGAAATTAAAATTTCTGAAATGTTCTTCCCGCAAATTGCGGCAGAGAGTTGGCAGCAGAATGATAAGTGGCTGCTGCAATGGTACGGAGTGTTGGGAATTAAACCCCTGTCTTCACTCAGTTTTGATATACCTATATATAAAATATTGGCTATTTGTGCAAGTATCTTGCACTGGTTGTCCAACCTCTAATCAGTGGAGTTTAATCATCGATTGCTATTAGGAAAATATGAAATGATCCAAAACTACTTGCAGTCTGCTTTCCCCAATGCTATCTCTATAAAGTTTGTGGTTTCATAAAGATTCACAAAATCCTTTGTTCTTAAATTTTCACATGAAAATTCAACATCCTAATTTGGTTGAAAGGCTTTAAATGCAAATTTCAGAATTTGGAGACTCATTAGAGCTGGGTGGTCACTATTTCCCAGTGAGATCACCTCTGTTTTTGGAGACACCTTTTCCTACCATAATTGCAAGGATTCTAGTAGGAAAAAAGGCATTAAAGGGCCATATTCTGGAGTTTTAAAATTTTGCTTTCATTGTTAATGACACCCATAGCAGACCTCCAGGGAGATGGCAGATAGCTTTTAGATGAGATTTTTATAGGATACAAAGGAGTTGCACAGTGTTTGTATTTATGTGTTTCAATATGTAACTGGATAAAGAGGAACTCCTTGGAATATATAAAGGAGTCAGATCATGTTTTAAGAGGGAGGAAAATCTGGAGGTGAAGGAAGGGAAAGGACATATCTGAGCACCAGAAGTGAAGTGTTTGCACAAAAGATTTAAGATAATGGTTTGGGGGTTTTTTAATTGGTATTTTCTTATTAGCCATAGTGTTTTGGAAGGCAGTTGTGAAAGAAAAGCTTCCTAACTCGTGATCGGAGTCGATCAGTGATTTAAGGAATCATAACCTCATTGTTAATGTCATTCTGTCCCGCCAGCCCTGGCATCCCATGAGGGGCTTCTGTTTAAGTCCTCATTATTTTCTCTCTCTTACAAACCATTTCCATTTCACTCATGATGATGGAAACATTTCTACAATACTTTCTTTAAAACAGAAACATTTCTACAATGCTTTCTTTAAAACAAAAATAAAAATAAAAATCTATATTGAAAAAAAAAAAAGAAAAGCCAACAGCAAAACTACATGTCACTGCTGCTTGGAAGTGCTCTTGGTTTCTAATGGCTGGTGGGGAAGGACTGCGTGGTTTCCAGAATGACTCCTCCTGCTGTCTCCTTTTTGTCTTTGTTTCAACGTGTTTCTCTGAACAGTCAGAAGGTCAGTTTGAAAGATCGTGTCTTCTCCAGTCCCCGCGGTGCTGGCACCAAAGGGAAAGGCTCTCCACAGGCTCAGGGCATCAGGAGGTCCCCCAGCGCTGACCAGAGCATCGAGGACAGCCCGAGCAAAGTGCCCAAGAGCTGGAGCTTCGGAGACCGCAGCCGAGCCCGGCAAGCGTTCCGCATCAAGGGAGCGGCGTCGCGGCAGAACTCGGAAGGTGAGGGCTTGGGGTGCTGCACCCCAAATTCCCCGCTGGCCCCAACATCCTCTCCCTCCCCACCTAAGATGGGCAGAGCTTGCCAGCCAAGGTGCTGGGACTCCTTCCCCTCCCTGTCTTTCAGCTTGGAGTAGCCTGAGCAATCTGATCAAGTTGAATTTGTCCCTGCACATTGCAGAGGGTTGGGTTAGAGGGCCTTTAAAAGGTCTCTTCCTACCCAAACTTATCAATAATGATTAGAAGAGGCAAGAAAACCCCTTCTGATACTCTTGATAATGTTTATATTTCTGTATGTAAGGATGGGGAAAGGAGGAAGAGTCAGGCATTGGGACAGGAGGAAGTGATCTCAAGGTGTGCTGGGGAGAGTTAAGTTGGACATTAGGGAAAATTTCTTCACTGAAAGGGTGGTCAAGCCCTGGAACAGGCTGCACAGGGCAGTGGTGGTCTGCCTTCTTGGAGGGGTTTAAAACACATCTAGATGTGGCACTTGGGGACATGGTTTAGTGGCTGGGCTTGGCCACGCTGGGGGAATGGTTGGAGTCAATGATCTCAGGGCTTTTCCAACCCACATGATGCTGGGGTTCAGTGGTGTAGGGATGGGTGAGAGCTGCAGTTGGCACTGCTGAATGTCACCTATGCACATCCTGGGAAAGGCTCTCATCTGGACGCTGAGCAAAGGCTTCTCTGCTGCCTCCCCTGGGGTTGCTGCTTATGATCTGCCTCATCTTTCCTTGTGCGGCACTGGCACAGGAAACAGTAACGGGTTGTGTTTCTCCTTCCCTGTCCCAAACCCAGAAGCAAGCCTCCCTGGAGAAGACATTCCTGATGAGAACAAAAGCTGCAACTGCGAGTTTGTGACAGAAGATTTGACACCAGGGCTGAAAGTCAGCATCAGGGCAGTGTGGTAAGAGAGGGAGGGGGGGGAAGAGGTCCAGAAAAATAAAATATAGATAAAAAGTGAGAAGTGTAAAGCCCAAGAAGTGCTGGCAAATGCTGACATGTGTGTGCTGCAGGCTGTTTTTCCCCTGGGTGGCCTGCCCTGCTTTACAGACAATTTTGCCAGGAAGGGCAATTTTTGCTTAAGGAAGGAATAAATGGAGAAACAGGAAAATCCCCCGCAGGGATGCATCCAAATGACGGTTCTCACCAGCTCTGAGATTTAATGCTGACATTTCCAAAACTGGTGCAGAGAGCACATGCACAGATGACAGTCCAAGGGGCATCAGGGACCCCCTGGCGCAGACAGGGCTTCAGCCACCAGCCCCCGCAATCCCCTTCCTCTCTCCTATTGCTGCATCCTCTCCCAAACCCACAGGGTTGGGATTTATTCCATTTTCCTTCCAAAGCAGCTCCCTGCAGTGTTTTTTATCCGCCATGAAGCAGGTCAGGCTGCACCCAGGGACTGTGTTGTGATTTTGCTCTCTGTCTCCTGCAGCATTATGAGGTTTCTCGTCTCCAAGCGCAAGTTTAAGGAGAGCCTTCGGCCCTACGACGTGATGGACGTCATCGAGCAGTACTCAGCTGGGCACCTGGATATGCTGTCCCGGATTAAAAACCTTCAGGCCAGGCAAGAGACCCCTCTCTTTGCTTCATTTTCCACTGCCTTTTGTTCACTGTGGAGGTATTGCCAAGACAGAGACTCTTCCCTTTACAGCTACAGCTTATTCTTTTCAAGACAAATCCCCAAGGAAGACATCAGTGCTTATGGCTGGAACCCACAGGGATAAGCAGGTCAGGGACCGCCCTAAAACTCCCTTACTGTCCATCTCGGGACATACGAAAATCATGGCTCATCCTCCTGCTTTATTTTGGGAGCTTTTGGCATTATGGTATGTCCCATAGGAAGGGAAAGGTGGGTACCTCCATGGTCCTCGTGGCAGGGTGCAAAGGTTGGGTGCCCCAGGGTTAAGGCTCATTTTCTACCTTTCTGGGAGTGAAAAAAGACAAAATTTGGTGTCCTGGCTGTGGCCCTGCTGCCAGAGACACAGAGAGCAGTGAGGAGGCAGCAGCTCCCTCCCACTGTTGGGATGCTAAGCCACTTCAGGAGGAATCCCTCCTCGGATGGCACAGTCTGCTGAAGATCCATGCAGATGGGAATGTCTTATCCAAGCCCACCAACGTAGGTGGGGTTTTGCCGAGCTGCATTTCAGCTTCTGTGCTCAGATTTTAGGGTGAGATATGTTCATTTTAAGAGAAAGAATGTGGAAAAGGGAGAAATGGAACTGAGAAGGTTCCATGTTTTTCATGTTTCTCCTGGAAGAAAAAAAACCAAACAAACCCCAAACACATAAGTTGGATTCCTTGAACAGAGGATTGGAGTTTAATCTTTTAGTCTGACCACTCCTCCCTCAGCCCTGGTGGGAAAAACAGACCCCAAGCCTCCAGCAGCCCGGGTTGTGTTGGCTCAGCAGAAGTAACTCCAGTTCTGCAGAGCTTGAAGGACACCCGGAACTGTGGCAGGGCTTGGCCAGGGGCAATCTCCAGTCAAAACAATACACCATTTGTTTTTACACTTGGAGAATGAAATTGCTTCCCTTGATGGCTGTGGCAGCCCAGTTTCCCCTAGAAGCCATTGAGGAAGTTTTCCTTTAATTTCAGACCCATCTAAGTCGCTGGTAGAGTCAGCAAATGTGAAGAAAAAAGAAATGTTTGTGTATGCAAACAGCTGATATGAACCTCAGGAATGAAGTAGGAAAATTGTCTTAGGGAAAGGAGGAATCTTTGTTCTACCATGAATCTCTCAGAGCCCATTTTAACTCTGCTATTTTTGATGTTCAAGACGCAGAGGTAACTTTCTCAGCCCTGCTGCACACCATACTTTTCCCAGAAGGAACATTCTCCCTTGCAATGGAGACCAAAATATCCTGGAGAATTTCCTCTGCGTGAGCCTCTCACTCCTGTTCAGTACAGATTCAGTGATCATAGATCCAAGATGTGTAGCTGAATATAGAGGGGGAAGAGGAGGAGTGAATTGAGATTTCCTAACTTTAGTAACCTGAAACGAGAGGCCTTGAGGCCGCCTCCACAGTGGGTACCGGGCATCGGGGTTGTCATCTCTGCTGGCCCCAGGTTTGGTGCCTGAGTGAGGGATGCCTGAGTCTCCAGCACCCTAAGGGCTGTGGCAGATGGCCTCACCACCCATCCAGGTCTCCCAGTCCTTCAGGGGCATGTGCCACAAAGACAAAGCAGTTTGGTTGTCTGCTTTTTTGGGGAGGTTGGGGTAAGGAATTGCAGCTTTCAAAGACCAAACTGGATCCTCCTCTTAGCCGTAGCTCTGGGACTGTGAGGATGAGGCTCTGGGGCTGGGCAAGGCCACCACTCAGCCTCTCAGAGGGAAGCCAGCAGGACCAGGAGCTGCTTCAAAAGTATGAAGCACCTGGATTTGGGATCCAAGACTGCCAGGCAGCTTCACTGATTTCACTGTCCCCGCTGAGCAGGACATCAGGGATGTGGTGGGAGCAGACCCCTTTGGGGCCACCCTTGGGACACCAACAGGTCCCAGGGCTGGGCACCTGCCCAGTACAACTGGAAGGGCTCCCTGTAGGCAAGGCCATGGCCAGTGTTGGACCCTGCACCCATACCGTGGATCCCAGGGAGGAAGTCACGGGGCACCTTAGAGAACAGATATTTTAATGTCCCTTTCCTTCATCCATCAGAGCCCCGTGTTCTGCCTGCCAGCTCAGCTCAGCAGGGCAGGCTCTGACCTCCCCTGGCCAGGGCTTTGCTGGATTAAAGCTGTATCCAAGCACATTTCTGGGGTGTTTACATGCACTTTCCTCGTTAATCAGTAAAGCCCCTGTCACTGTGTCTGCAGTGTGCTCTTTTCAGTGTTGTGTTCACATTGTCTCGTGTTCCATCCTGACACCTTGCCAACCATGGATGTCTCCCATTCTTTGAGTTATCCAGTCCTGCAGCGTTCCTCGCCAACTCCCAGCAGCTCATGCTTCCCTGAACTAGCTGAGGACGTGTTCTCTAGCACTGGAACTGAAAGGAGAATGAATATATGTTGTTTCGTATCCAGCCACCTCAATGGGATATTGCCACACATATGCAAATATATTCCAGAGGGTAAAGCGTGGTGCCTGTTATATCTGGGGCGGGGGAAACTCCTAATGATGTTGCAGTGGTGCCTAAATCTCCAAATCTTACCCTGAGGTGGGTAAGACTCTGGTTTTTCACCAACAACCAGGTGGTAGGAGAGAGCCTTCTGTTTCCAGCGGAATATATTTTCAAATTCTCTCTCTTTCTCTCCCTGTCGTTCTGTTTGTCCGTTGTTTCTTTCTGCGACTTTTCTCTGACCAACTTTTCTATACATGTTGCTTCATTATGCATTTTGCTGGTGTCTTTTTTCTTATTTACTTTGCCAGGATAGATATGATTGTGGGCCCCCCACCCCCTTCAACTCCCCGGCATAAGAAGTATCCAACCAAAGGACCCATGTATTCTTCCAAAGAGTCTCCCCAGTACTCGCCTAGGTTAGGATTCACCAAAATGCCGCTTTCTCTGGAATTTTTTTCATTTGCTTAATGTCAAACCCCTTTCATGCCAGTTATATGACGGCATTTCTCACTTAGCAGTGCAGCCTGCTAAATCGTGACTCACCAGGGTTTGCTGCTCTGGGTGTGCTCTGATTTGCCTTCAAGCCAGAGGGGAACAAAAAAGGGGATGATCATTCAGTCATCAATAACCATCAGTTCCTTCAGCGAGCCTATTTCCTGTTTTCAGTCTTCTTTGAGGTGTTAGAAAGCTAAATTATATCTTTTCGAAAGATCTCATATTTTATCAGGCTGTCTTCAAACGTAAAAGGTGGAATATTTACCCACAAAGCCAATATAAAGTGACCAATACACTTCCTAAAGGATGACACCATCCACACACAAGCAAAGGAGCCTCTGAAGCTCTTCGGACAATGAAATGAGATTATTTCAGTGGGCAAAGTAAGAATGAAGTGTTTTGTAGCTGATGAATGCAGTGGTCTCTGTTTCTTCCTGGTGCCACTCTACTGATCATGGAGGAAATAATTGTGTTAAAATACTACAACCGTGGGGCTCATATTCTGAAAAATAATTTAAAAATCCTGATTTTCCAAGCAAAGGAGCAGGAGTCAAACCCAGCCCTCAATCACACAGCAAGATAGTTCTCATTCAGTTCTCTCCCCAAGTAAAACCATGTCTGAAACTTATGCAATGAGGAATATTTTCTCACAAAAATTCCCATTTTAGGGCATTCTGAGGTGTGGGCAGCAAGGCCATGAGCTGGACTGTATTTTCTCCTTGCACTGAGACCACTAAAACCCAAGGCAGGTAAAAATATTTGCCAGAAAGTCATATTCCATGCAGAAATAGTAGGTGATTTTTAAATGCGGGAAGCTTAACCTCAAAATTTTTTTTCCCTAAATATATTTGCCTCCCTAAGACCTAGTGTGTGACAAATCTCTTGATTTTTATTTAAGCTGCTCTAAGTAATCTTCACTAGAGAAACATAAGTAAAAGGAATATCGAAAAATACCTTTTCCCACTCATCTAGCGCAAATATTAAAAAATAGAACTTTCTAGAAGCCCAAAGCTTTGTGCTTGAAAAAACATGCTTTTAGAAAAGTATTTTTCCCATTCCTCCTCCCTGCCAAAAAAAGTCTTTGAAAATGAAATAACCTTGTTATCTGCAGAAGCATTTATATTTAAAAATAAAAATATATATTCAAAGGGATTTTGTTGTATTTAACTTTAAGATGATGTGTCCAACAAGCCTTCACTAAAAGCAAGATTTTCATGTGAAAACTTGTGCCTCACACACAGCAAAGGCAACTGATGGATCTGAGGGGAGGAGGCCTCAAATTGGATTATTTGTTTTATTCCGTCCACGACTGTTGCTGTATCAACTTCATGCTAATGACTTTGCCCCACTGTTTATACAGTTTCTAATACTGATTAAAAAAATCTTTGCTCATACCCACAAGGCTCCTGGGACGTTTAGACTTTTTTTTCCTAATTTCTCCCTTTTCCAATTTTTTTTTTTGTTTCTCCCTTTCCTCAAGCTGTGGCTGCAGAAAGCAGCAGGGTGCAGAAGGCTGCTGAAATCTCTGCTCCGACCCATGAAAAGTCTTACGCTGCACTTAATTTTTGGCAGTTTTATCCTCCCCGAGGCACCAGTGGCTGTTAATTTCACAGCTCTTTGCTCTGTGAGGTGCTCAAGGGGGTGATGGATGGGAACCAGAGCTCTGAGCAGCCCCAAGGCCAGATCCAAGAACCCTGGGCCAGGCTCTGCTGCCGTGGTCTTTGTCACCCCAACACCACGTGGGTCTGTGCCACGAGAATGTGTCCTGTGAGGTCCCCATGGGTGGCTCCAGGCTCCCCTTTTCAGCCTGCACCCCCTGTTTTAGCCAAATTCTGCCCAAAGAAACATCATGGGAGGCACGTCCCATGGGCTGTCTTGACCCTATGGATTGCTCCGTTCAGCCAAAATCTTTCTGCAAGCAGCTCCCAGCAAAGTCAGGGGGATCCTGGTAGATGCCCACAGCTGTGGTTTGGCTGATGGTGTTTGCTCCGTGCTCTACACACAGACAATTTGGATAAAATTCCCTTGATCAGCTGATTTAGCCTGATTAGAAATAAGTGCAATTTCAGCTGTAATTTTTAGACAACAGTTGTTGATCAAAATTTGTCCAGAGCAAGTTTTATTACCAAATGAAGGGGTAAGTAGCCAGTCCTGTGACATGGATGAAGGGGGTTTGGCTTCAATGCCTGGATTGTTTACAAAAATTTATAAGATACAAATAAATAAATAAAAAGAAAATACTTGACTATCTATTGCCAAACACTTCATTTTTATCTCATTTGAGCCGTTTGACCTTTTGGTGTCTGCTTCTGGCCCGAGGGTGACATATTACACCTCTTTGCATGCACTGTTAGCATGAAGCATAATGAAGCATGAGAAAACCTGCACTGTGGCTGATGCAAGAATTTACATTTTTTTTGTGTCATTAGAAGGGAGGAAAGACAGTAAAGTCCACTTTAAAGAGCAACCCCCTCTTCTCTCTCCTTCCCAAACTGAGGCCCAGCAGAGCCGACCAAGGACAGCAGATGGCACAGTTTGTCGTGCATCCTTAGAAATCTCTGAATCCTCTTCTGCCAGAAAAGGAAGAACATGGGGCTGGCTCTTCCTCAGCTTCAGCTGAATTCTTCCCTCTGCACGTGTGTATTTGGCACAGCAAAAATAAGTATTGAGGAGACACAACTCTCCCCAAGGGCTGTAGTGTAGAAGCGGGATGGGCACCTCAGAAGATTCTTGGTCCTTTGTCATGCAGTAAGAACATAAACTATCCCCTTCTGCTTGCTAAAGTGGAATATGTTCTTTCTTCTTCGTCTTTTGAGCTTTGTTGCCCAGTTTGGACAAAATCTCAAAATCTTGCAATGGCTAAAAGGACCTCCTGCTCCTGGTGGTCCTCAGCTAGGTGCAGATGGGTTGGGAGCTCTCAAGGAATTTCCTCTTTTCTCTTGGATTGGATAAGGCACAAATGAAATCTCTGCTCTGTGCTGAGGGTAGGAGCACTCTGCTGTGTCCAGCTTGTGCCATGGCAAGCAAAGGGGTGAGAGACTTTGAGACTGGTTTGTCCCATAAAGAGAGAAGGACTTGGTTCACCTTCTTCTCCCCAGCCTGCCCTGAAGCCAGAGGCCCAGAGCTGCCCCCCTGCACCATCTTTGGTGCTGCCCTGCCTCCAAGGAGAGATCTGGCTCTGCTTCCTCAGAGCTGGGGAAGACAACCAGCCCAGGAGTCAGGACTATGTTCAGGTATAGACACAAAGGGAATTAATCAAGCAGGAACCGTGGGCTCTGGTGTCAATTATATAATGAGAGAGGGTTTCTGAATGCTTTATGGGTGAGCTCTCTGAAGGGTTTCAGCCCTGCTCCTAAATCCCAGCAGGTCTAAAGGCAAGTGGTGTCCTTGAAGGTGCGTGACAACTTAGGGCTCTTCTTAGTGATCACTCCATCTGTGAAGTGCCAGCTGGCCCCTGAAATGGGCCATGTGAGGTTCACTCACTGCGTGGCTCTTCTCTTCAGATACGAAAGACAGCAGAAGTTCTGCCTTGATTTCTGCAAGGTTAGAATTAGGGTACACGAGACTCTCTCTGTTATTACAATGCGATGTTGGGTTCTCCTCTCTGTGTCACAGTCTGTCCTGCCTCCCTGCTCTGCTCCGCAGCTGCTGAGGGACATCTCATTTCCATTAGTGGGCACATTTCAGTGTCAGTGTGGTACTGGATGGGACAGGAGGACAGAGCACTCTGATTGTTCTTGGCCTTCTGCAATAGTCAATAACATTTAGACTTTGGGTCTCTTTAAACTCGTGTTCATTGTTTTACCAGTCTACTTGCTTGTGCATACAGGAGAGGAGTTCATACAGTGGCTGTACCACGCCTTGACTTGTGATTCCCCACCAAGGTAGCCCGAGGTATCCAATTTAACAGCTCTTTGCTTACATGGTAACGACCTTGTCTTAGGATTTCTTGTGCTGTATGTCCTGTCAGTAATTGCATCCCTCGTGGGGTGTTCCTGTAAATGTCAGTGATTTCCTTCTCCCATTACAAGAGAGAAATAAGGCATGCATATTCCTCACACTTGTAATTCCAGCACTTGGTGCTCCTTGTACTCCTATGCTTATATTGCTAAGTAAAGGATCAAACATGGCTTTTTAAGCAGAACAGAATTCTGTCACGTCCCTGCCCAAATCAAGCAGCTTCTGGGATCAAAGCTAAACTCTGAAACGATTGTTGGCTTATATTTTCTGTCTTTGGTGTGATGTGCTCATCCACTTCATCTCTTTGAGCCAGATCTGGTGCTGTAAAGTGCTGTAGCTCTAATATAAGCTAAGGGAGCCACGCTGGTCCATTCCCACTGGTACCTGTCCCTCAGTGTCAACAGCCAACATCCGTATGAAGTCCCTGTCCAGTGTGAAGAAAACAGATGGCTCTTGTGTTGGAAATAGCCTCACATCTCATTCTTTTCCTTGGTTTTTGTTTGTTCATTTTCCCCTGTCTGTCTGTGTTCAGCTCCTTCCTTTTCCTCCTCCTGGTGCATGGACCCATGGCCCACACGGCAGAACTGCGTAAGAAGCATTTTGAGTTTTCGCTCAAGATACCTCGACTTGGTTTCAGTCAGATTAATTAACCCTTCTTTCCCCCTGCCACCCTTACGTTTGGTGCATTATGCAAGAGTAAAGTTTGCCCAGCACAGAATTAGTCTATAAACCTGGCTACCATTAAGAAGTTACTCTAAAACCAAGTTATTGCTCCCCAGACTTCAGAGGGATCAAGAAGCTCCAGTGTTTACTCTCCAGAAATTTATATTTGATGCCTCTAACAAAATTGAGTTCCAACCTCCAGGTTCTGCCCTCCTCCTTCCTCTGCATTTGGAGCTGTTAATCAACCCAGGTGTTTCCATACTGGGAATGAGGAAGTGCAAATGTGACACGTGTAAAGAAGTCAGTACCAAATTATGTGCCTGGTAACCTTTCCCGGCTGATTTGGCAGGAGCCTCCTCTGCTTCTCCCTGCGGGGAGCCCTGCTAATAAGAAACATCTAACAGTACAAGTGAGAATTGCATTGAGATGAAAACAATTCGGAAATATTTGGTGAGTTCTGGCCAAATTCAGCCTTGATGTAATTCCACTAAAACTGCACCTGTTTGTCTGGATCTTAGGACAAGCAGCTCATTTTCATGGACATGAGAATTACACATGGACATTTGCATTGAGGAGAGGAAACTGCTGCAAAGACTGAAAAAGATCCCTATTTGCTAGGCAGAAAACTTGATCTTCCCCCAAAATAACAATTTCCCAATGCAAATAAGAAGTTAATCGATTTGGAAGAAAGCCAGTTAAAGAAATTCTTCGCAGTGGGTAAATTTACTGTGCATAATGTGCCAGGTTTTATCTGTATAAACAGAAATGGATAATTCCAAACTCTGCTAATACTGCTCTGAATTTTGCATCTGAATTAACACTTCAGTGCCACTGCGTGTCTGTGAGTAATTTGGAGTGCTGGTTGGGAGAGAGAGGCTGTTGCTTTGTCCCGTGGAGGCACAACAAGCGGTGCCCTCCTCACCTGCTGCCTCCAACTGACTCCAGGTCCTTTTCCGGGGGCGGGGGGATTTTCTGATCCTGGTAGAGTTGACCAGATCGTTGGAAGAGGATCCTCCATGACCGACAAGGATCGGACCAAAGGGCCAGCAGAAGGGGAGCTGCCTGAAGACCCCAGCATGATGGGCAGGCTTGGAAAAGTTGAAAAACAGGTATCTGGGGTCAGGAGAGGGTTCTTGTCAGAGGATGTTGCATGCATTGTGTTGGTTTTTCCTTGCCTTTTTTCCTTCAGTGGGATGTTACCTTTTAGTTAAAAAAAAAAAAAACAGTGAGACCCCAGAATACTTCAAAAAAGAAGCAAGGTGGATGTTACGAAAAGGCACTAAATGCCTTGGAAGCCTAAGTGCTACTTTCAAACCAGGAACTGTGAGTGTAGTTCGGTGAGTTTGTCAAAAGCCTGCATGATTTTTGAAAACAGCACATTGGTTTCTTTGCCAGCTGGACATGTTTCAAATGAGTCCCTGAGCCTGGCTGCTGGAGCTGCTGGCCTTGCTGAAGATTTAAAACCTTTCTAGGGCATAAGGCTCAAAAATCTCGATGGCCTTCTGGGCCCAGACAAGTGCGAAGTGCAGGAAGGAGCTGGAAGAAGCAAGTGTGCTCCAGCTTTTCTAGAACTTGGTGCCTGTCATAAAGATTAGAGGACATAAGGAAAAAGGTGGAGAATTAAACCCTTCAGAACTGAACAATTCAATATTCACTAGAAGTTTGAGATGCTGTGCGTCAGCGTAGGTGGAGGTGATCTACGAAGCCCAGCCACACACTTGTGCCTCGATGGAAGCTGCTCATACTCAGGATGTAAATGTGCTTCAGCCTGCATGTATTACTGGAATTGTGGTGTTTTTGCAGGTTCAGTCCATGGAGAAGAAGCTGGACTTCCTGGTGAACATTTACATGCAGCGGATGGGCATCCCGCCGACGGAGACAGAGGCTTACTTTGGGTCCAAAGAGCCGGACCCAGCCCCTCCCTACCACAGCCCCGAAGACAGCAGGGAGCACATCGACAAGAACGGCTGCATCATCAAGATCATCAGGTCCACCAGCTCCATGGGGCAGAAGAACTTCTCCGCCCCACCAGCCCCGAGCAACGCGTGCCCGCCCTCCACGTCGTGCCAGCGGCAGAGCCACGGCTCCTCTCCCGTCGGGGACCCCGGCTCGCTGGTCCGCATCCCGCCGCCGCCCTCCCACGAGCGCTCCCTGTCCGCCTACAGCGGCGGGCACCGGGCCAGCGCCGAGTACCTGAGGAACGAAGACATTGCAACCAAACACCACGAGAGTGCCATGAGAGACAGCGACACGTCCATCTCCATCCCCTCGGTGGACCACGAGGAACTGGAGCGTTCTTTCAGCGGCTTTAGCATCTCCCAGTCCAAAGAGAACTTGGACATCCTTAACAACGGTTGCTATGCAGCCGTGGCCAAAATCAGACCCTACATTGCAGAAGGGGAGTCAGACACCGACTCTGACCTCTGCACGCCCTGCGGTCCCCCCCCGAGGTCGGCCACGGGCGAGGGACCCTTCAGTGACATGGGCTGGTCAGCGCCCCGGCAGTGAAGCCTCCCTGCAGCCGCCGAGCCGCGTCCGAGCGCTGGCAGCTGCCCGCTCCGGCTGTCCACGTGTGGAACTTCTCAAGGAGATTGACAGCTAAGGTTTTCCTCTTTCTAGGACACCCTTGGCTGGCAGATACTTTCTTGCAGCTTACTCTGGGGGGGGAACGAGCAGGTCCGAGCCTGCATTTGTGGAAGAGGTCACGGTGATGAGCGAACTGGAGCCGTGAAGTCCAGATTTCTTTCATACTCTCTTTCTAAGATCATTAGGTGAAACTTCCATGGCGCAGAGTAGGCAATTTGCATTTCTTGGGAATCTTCAGAAGCGCAGGGCAGGAATTAATCACCCAGCCAGGGCTTTTGTAGATCACATTAACTGGTGGCTGACAGGTGTTAGGTGGGAATTGCTATGTCACGGCAGGAGTTGATCACACCTTTAGGTGTTTTGGAGTCGCAGACAGAATACGTGTCTGTTTCTGGCTTAGGTTTCAGGGCATGTGTAATAACGAGGGGTTGTTACTCCTCATCAGCTGTCAGAAAGGTGACATAATTCCAATATAATACATGGAAAATCCCTGGAGGAGAGGGATGTTGGCTGGGATGTTTGCATGAGCAGAAGACATGGCCTTAAGTGGGACTTGCTGGGGTACTGCTCTGAACCAGAGCAGTTGGAAATGATCTCATCTTAGGAAAAACTCATGAGCTAGAGTGCAAGAAGAGGGACAATCAAGAGGGCAGAGAAATGAGACAGAGAAGGAGGACGAAACACTACGGGGATGGAATTTTATATTTTAAACCATGTATTATATTTAATTATCTCTCCTTCTGCTGACCAGGGACCTGGTGGTGCATTGAAAGCAAAGACAAACCAAAGGCAACCTCTGGAGGGCTGCCATGATTCCAAGCCATTCTCGTGGCCAGCAGTGCTGCTGGGGAGGCACAGCCACCAGGCAAAGAGAGGGTGGATGTGCAGGATGCTGTGGTCCCTGCCTTGCTGCAAGTTAAGTGCTGAGCTCCATCCTCTGGAAGCCCTGTTGGTCAGAGTGGGCACTTTTCTTACAGTTTGCATTGTGCCTGAACACTTTTGCACATTCTATACCCGTAAAAATCTTTCCTTTCTTCTTCTGCCCTGCCAAGAATCTCACCCCCACGTTCTCGGGACATCCTTTGTTTTGTTTGGATCCGTCAAGCTGAGTTAAGAGGCGCTGCTTTGTTTATTCCTGGTCTTTCAGAAGCCTCTTGCCCAGGCTTGCCCACGAGTTATGCCAATCCCAGTCTGTCCCATTCCGTTGTTGTGGAAGCACTCCTCTTGGAAAGGTCTTTGTGTTGTTTCCAGGAACCTCAGCCGCTCCTTCAGCTGGGGAAAGGCAAGGGGAAAAGTGATGCTCAAAGTTTCTTCTGGGACCAAAACAAAGCCACAGAGTGATCCTTTACTGGATAAGTTGGTAGGGGTTTTTATTTGCAAGGGGGTGGATCAGAAGTTTGGTTTGGGATGTGTTTCCAGGGCTGGGACACCATGGAGGCATTGTGCCTCTGAACCTTGCTGTGCATCCACAGCCCAAATCCCATGTGTGTTTTCTGCTGTGATTTCAAACCCTGTCTTTCCACATTTTCCCTGTGTCATATCAAGAGCCTGTTAAGAATTTTTAGGTCACAACTTCATTTCTGGGTGGCCTTTGAGAGGCTGAACGTTGATTTGCTTGGGGTGAAGGGAGACTCACAGCCTTTTTCTCTCGTCCTATTTGCTTGACCAGACACACCAACCAGGGGAGACCCAGGATAATTTTGGCCTTAGGGAAGATGTGGGTGCAATCTGACAACTTGCAGACAGGAAATAAAACCATTCTTTTGCCAGTGCCCAAGGCCAGCACACAGGAATGAGGAAGGGGGAAGTATCTTCACAAATTTTCCTGCCATTTTTCACCATTCAGGAGGGGAAAACATTGTTCTTAGGGAGAAACTGTGCTTCCAGCCATGCTAGTTCCTTTCTTTCCGCTCTTGAGCCATGTTTTTATTAACTTCTGCAGTTTCTCCCTCTCTGTTTGTGCTCCAATACTCCTTCTGGCTCCAGATTTCTTGGTGCAGAGTTAATGCAGCAATGCCCTTGACTTCCACACAGAGACAGCTTTAAATGCCAAATGGCTGTAAATTGTGTGGATTTGCCTCTAGTGTGTTCCAAAATGAGATCCTTTCTGCTAGAACAAGAAGTGTCAGCAGGTCCTAAATCAAATGTGGTGGCCTGGGCTTTCTACCGACCACAAGAATGGAAATTGCATTTGGCAAGGAGGCAAAAATCAACATTGCTGCAGCCAGCTGCTCGCTGCAAATTTTGTCGAAGTCAGAGATAACCAAGATTTATTCTCTTATTTGTTTGTAATTACTTTTCAAGGCCTGCTGGAGATTTGACACGTAGGGTATGGAAAGGCAGGAATGCCAGATGAGGATGAGGATGATGTCCTGCAGTCCCATTGCAGCACAGGTACACGGCTGGTCTTTAGTAGCAGAATCACAGAATCAGTGATTCACAGAACCACAGAATGGTTTGGGTGGAAAGGGACCTTAAAGCTCATCTTCAGGGGTTGCTTAAGGAAAAATTGAGTTTTTCCTCTTCAACTTCCTGCACAAAAATCTATAAAGATCTTTTGACTTGGATCTTGAAAAGTTGTTGGATTTATCCCATAATCAGTGAACTGGTTTTATACACATTTCACACAGAATTCACATAGAATTTTTTTTTTAAGGTATGAGATACAATTTTCTGTGGCATCACATCAAAGAAATTCTGACACACCTCCATTCACAACCATGCCATAAATCATACTTCTCATTCAACCAGGTGAAACCCCATGAATTTTGGGATTAATTTATACTAGAATTAGGTACAAATAATGCTCATCATTTCCATGAAATTATTTAAGCCTGCATAAACAATGACAGGTCCTGCTTGTTGCTTATTGACATAAATAATTTCATTCTTCTCCTAAATCAGAGTCCAATACTCTGAAAAGTCTTCTCTTCTAATCACTTAGCTCCCCCATGTCTGTACCATACATTCCTGGTGGCAATCTCCCAGAAGAGGTCTTAACCACCAGACTGCAAGAAAATAAATCAGTTTTGGGTTGTTGATAAGGCCGTCCTGATGACAAAGACCTTTCAAAGGGTGGACAGGCAAATTTGTCCCTCTGCTGAGCCTCTCTTGGGCTACTCTTTGCTCCCCTCTTCCTCCCAAATCTTACTTCATATTTTTTGGAGGAGAGAAACAAGTTCTAGGCAATGCCAAGTGTGGACAGAGGAGTCCAAAGAGAGCTGAAGATGTGAAAGCCAGATTTCCAGCAGACCATCTTGGGCTGCTCCAGGGCTGCCCGTGCCACACTCAGTTCTGTGCCCAGAGCCTGGTTCCAGGTGTGTCTGTGCTGAACATGAAGCCATGACCTTGGGGCTGAGCTCTGGTCTCCAAGAAACTTCTGGGCTTTTTTTTCCCCATAATCCGTGTCTAGGCCTGGAAAGAAATCCTGCAATTGGCCCACCCACAGGATGGAGCAATGCCTGGGGCTGGGACAAGAATCCACAATAAGTTTTTGGGTCCATCATGTCCAAGTGTGAGTTCAGGTGGCCTGAGGAGTTCTCTGAACAGGAGATGTGGCTGGAGATGTTGCAAGGTGGCCTTTCATAATGTGACCCTGAGACAGAGGAACAGTCATAAGTCAAATTTCCCAATATTTGGGAAAGGACTTTAATGTTACTTAAGTGCAGATTTTGTATGTGGATTTCCTTGTTGACTCATTTTCTTAATAACAATTTTTAAAGCAAAAAATTTCAAGGAGCTTACCAAAACCAAACCTCTCATCCAGCTCAGAAAGCCATTCTATTTCTTTAGACAGACTATGTGATAGATCAGATTTTCTAAAAATGCATTTTGTTTCAAATGCTGCTTAATAGGTCCTAATAAATTTTGCAGGGTCATTGCTATTTACAGATAAATAGGTATATTTTTACATTTTTATTGATTTTTAAAATTTTAAATTATGTGAATTTTTAGAAAAAGTTTGTATAATCTACCTGAGAAGCCAGAGCATCACCTCAGATACAAATGCTCCCCTTCCAGATAATTGCCCAAGAGAAAAGAAAAACACCTTCACTCATACTTTTCCCAAGAGGGAGCTACTGGAAACCTCATTTTCCTGATATCCTCAGACCACCGTGGTCACAGCAACATCATTGCTAAGATTAAAATAAAAATATTAAAAGAGAAACTGAAATTCCTAAGGAATTTACCCGAAGTTGTCCCATACAAAGACCCTTAGCAGTGAGTATTTTATCAGGAATGTTAAGAAGCCCAGGAGCAGAATAAGGATTTCTGTTTCTCCATCACATGGATGCTCAGGGTGAGCGAGCCCTGAGCCTCCAGCCCTTTCTTCCCAACCCACAGCTGCACGTCTCCATCCTCTCTCCATCACGGGTCAGCCTCTTCTGTTCTCATCAGCTTCCTTTTCCTGAGCCAGAAACAAGGAAATCAGATACAAAAGCTCCTTCAGCTGCAGGTAGCATTGAGGAGGAGGCTGTGGGGAGGGCTGAGGGCAGCAGCCCCTCCGAGCCCCACGGGGTCACTGCTGCTCAGAGGTGTAAAAGCAAACCCTTGCTTTTAGCACACAAACACCCCGACTTTTCTGCCTCACAGAGCAAAACCTGCTCAGAGCAGGGGTGTGGGTTCACTGGTTTTTTTAAACAATAACAATAGGGTGGGTTTTTAATAATAAGGATAATACTACTGCATAGGAATCTTCTTTAGAATATCTTAGTGTTTGATGCCCCAGTGACACAATACTGCTTGCCTTACCTTAGTGTCTAGAGGGAGAGGGATCACACACCTTTTGATACACTATTAATCACGCTTTGAATTTAGGTAGGAGCGGGGTCCTTTTTAACTTATGAATGTGCTTTCTGGACTATCTCACTGACTGTACTCTCAATTTTGCCTGCTACTGCATGCAGCCTGAGATGAGTAGACAGCAATATGCTCCAGCTGTATCTGCACTCCCAGATTGCTGTAGTACCTGACAAGGTAACATTGCCAAAAGCATCACTCTGGGGAGAGGCTGTCCTCCCGTGAGCCAGCTCTCGGGGTGCTGCAGTGCTTCTCTAGGTAACACTGATATACCAAGTGTCTTTCATGCTGCAACTGGTCATCAGCCCATCCCTCTGATACAGCATGCACAGACTCCATTTCTACTGCTTGTGACTGCGGGGTGAAAAACCATGTTTGTACCTGCGGTTCCTTCAAATGTGTAAATGGGGACAAAAAAATACGAATTGTGTTGGCTGTGTGTCACAACCTCCTTTCCATCAGGATGCCTCTGAAAAAGAGCATCCCAAATAGCCCTTTCTGTGGGTTTGGAGGAGCAGGCAGTGCCAAGGATGGAGGCCTGGTCTTCATTTCAAAGATGCCATTTGAACCCACATGTGTGGGACCTGCCATATGTCTGGTGTAATTCCCATAGGATTCCTTCACCTGCATCCAGCCCTGGGGTGCCAAGTGCTTTTGTGCCTGCAGCACAGCCCGAGGCACAAGGGGGAATGTGACTTCCAAAGCTTGGAAACCACCCTTTGGGAATTCCACCCACCCTCCTCTACAGCCTTGGTGGTCTCGGGGGCCCTGCAGCTGTGCCATAACCATTCCTCATGGAAGCATCTCTCACTCTCCTTATGGAGTGGCACTGAGCTACATTTTCATCTCCATAAATATTTTGCCAGTGTTCTCCCCACTGCAGTACCAGGCTGTCATGAGGCCTGCAGGGTTTGCCCACTTTGCTGGTGTTTGCAGTCTCTCGTGTCTTTTGGCACTGCTGCCATGACCTTGTTTGACCCTGGCCCCATATCCTCCTCTTCCTTGCCCAGACCATTTACCAGGGAAGCTGTAATGCCAGAACTCTGCTCCGAGACTTGGCCTGGCATCACCAGATGCACCAGAGAGCCTTTGTGTTTTGTTAGCATGACAGTTTTGCTTTTTATTGGCAATTTATTTGCTTCCTGGTTGAGCCACCATGACCTCAACACATCCCTGGTTTGTTCTGCTGGAGCTTTTCCATATGGGGGTGGGATCTGTGTTGTCTCTCTGTGCCCTGTGAGGGTTTGTCCCTGCGGCTTTGGCTGATTAAAGTGAAACAGGGATGAGGGTCTGGCTCAGATTTTCTTGTCCAGGTGGTCATCTCTGAGAAGAACTCACAGGCTCTAACAGTGTAGATGTTTTTGCTCCCTGAAGGAAGAGCTGTTTTCAAGACCCTTGTCCCCTTTGGCAACTCACAGGTGTGGCTGTGCATGCCAGGCTCCAGCTCGGTGACAGAAGGCAGCTGCTCCAACCTGTGCTGTTTCCAAAGCTGCCAGTGAGCCTGGAAGCATTTTGCCCTCTCCTAATTCCTGTAAATACAGCTGCAGGTGAATTGTTCAAGCAGCATCTGTTTGTCTGGTTCTGAGAAACCTGAGCTCACCACAAAGCTTTCCAAAGCTCAGTGCCAAGCTCAGGATGGATTTTGCCTGCAGCTATGCCTATAATTTTAGGGCAAGGTTAATGATTTCAGGTAGAAGCCATGCCAGAGCCTCCAGTTCGGATGGTTCTGACCCCAAAACAAGGCTGAATGTCATTCTACCAGCAAAGCCTCTGCTGGAATTTCAGCTCCATTTGACACTGATGAATGTGGACATGGGGAGATGCTCTCTCCTTCCCACTCCACACAAGAAAAGGTCAGCACAAGCCTTGCAAGCCACAATGGGAAAATACCTCCTCATTTTAACATGCCATGGGCACCTCCCATCAAAGCAGAAGCAGCATTTCACAGTAGTCCCTTAAACTTGGCCAACACAGTGGCCATGACCCAGTGCTCTCCACATGCAGTGAGGCTCATGAAAAGGATTGATCACAGATGTGGATGTGGAGGTCTCAGCTCTTTGGCATCTCCACAGACACCGTGTCCAGCCTTGCTGAGAACTGAGGACAAGTCATCAAGGCTGGTGACAGGTCTTTTCTGTCCTGCCTGGTTATTCACACTGGTCCAGCATCTTCCCTGGAGCTGGAGCTACCCCTGTCAGCAGGCAGGTTGGAGACCTTTCTTTGTTGGTTATTCTTCCTTCCCCCCAAACCCCTAAAATTTGAAGTTTCTTCACTTTTTCTCAAAAAATTCACGCACAGTGTAGAGTACCTGAGACTTTCAGGAACACCAAGTCAAAACAAGATATAGCTGATAAATGACAGAGGTTTTGTTATTTTAAATCAAGAGCAGATTTTAAACTTAGTTGCAGTTGCCGCGTGGTGTATCAAACGCTTTAGGAGGTTCAATAAATTATTCTTATAAATGTTTTATTCTTTTATCAGTAATTCATATAGGTGGGTGCCACTGTTCTTATACAGCAACAACACTCCACACACTAAAACTATATTCCTGTTTCTCCAATATAGACACTGTATTTATGAAATTTATCTTGCTTGGTGTCACTTTGGCACATTATCCACATGTACTGCACATGTATTGCCCATTACATGCCACATGCTGACAGGTATCTCTACACGTAGTCAACGTATGTGCGTTGAACAGACACCAAAGTGTCACCTGCCTGGTTTGTGATGTGACTCAACATAACTGGGAAAAGGGAAAAAATGAACATCCTGTTGTGTTAAGAAATTCACTGCATTTGAATGCTTCTTTTAACAGATTTTTATCAGGAAGCTAAAATACAAGATTGCCTCTGTGATGTTAATTAAAAAATACCTGAACAAAATGAACACACACAGCCCATAAATACTTAACAGCTACTGTATTCCTATATATTCTTCATTGCTATTCATCTGAACTGTAAATTCTGTACAGATTGAATGAAGCTCACAGTTTATCTTTGTCATAACCTGCAAGATAGAAGGACAACACAACTTTGGCTGCAGAAATGTGTGCATGTGGTTCAAGTACATGCACCCACGTGTGGCTGTATGTGCACATGGGTATGAACGTGTGTGCACACATGTTCTTTATCAAAGCAGATAAAGCTGCATCTGTGATGCACAGGGGGAAGAAAAATTCTGCTTTGGAGGTCAGATAGTGGGTAAAATAAGACCAAATTACTTTTTCAATAATTAGTTTCATTCAAAAAGGAAGATTTGCAAGGGGATTGGTGTGTGACTGGATCCCAAGGAGAAATCCCACTTCTGAAGGCAGCACAGGCCATGCAGTTTGTTGAGGGATAATTTTTTTGGCTTCCTTTCAAACAAACAAATATAATAGAGTGGCAGTGCCAACTTCAAGTCCAAAAAGCCCATTCCTAAAATGTGTGGCCAAGCAGTTGTCCTGTGCCTTTGCAGATCCAAGGGCAAAGTCTTTACGTGCTGTGCCAGGTTGTCCCACGGCTGCAGTGCTGACTGAGGGCAGTGCCAGGGTCTCCCACAAACCCACTGCCCAAGCGGAGGATCCCAGTGCCCCATGGGTCTTACCTTTGTCTATACTTAAAGCACCCCTAGGTAAGAAAATGAACATTAAAAGCCCATCTTTGATCTTAGAGTTATGGAAGAAAGCACCATATCATAAACAATAAATCTGATTTTTCAAGCAGGTCAGCCCACAGATTCCGATAGCCCCTATGCAGAGATTTCACCAGCCTCACCAAATGAACCATCCTCTAGGATTGAATTTTGCCAATATTTTCACAGATAAAAGATTTATAGTGGGTAGGGCTTACCCTTCAGTGTTTAATCTAAATAAACAAAGGCATGAAGAGCTAACTTTTCTGGTTTAATACTGCTGGATGCCTTGAGTGAATAGTAATCAAATTTTTGCATTGGCCTGAAGTTCATCTCTGGGTCCAAAGTTCTCAGCTGTAAGAGCTGCTTCAGCCCTAAATAGGTTACTGAGCAAAGGGTACATCCATTGCCGGGGTGTGTCGCCGCCTCCCTGGGATAGCTTGACACTCCAACAGCATCTGGCTCATTTGGCCTTACCTGGGCTAGAAATGGTTCGTGTTTTCGTCCTGACAGCAAGAGCTGAGAGGTGAATTTCCCCCCGGGACGAGCGCGGGGCTGCCTCCGGCGCGGGGAGCTCCGGGGCTCGGCGGGGCCGGGGAGGTTGGTTGTCCTTTAGAAAGCAAAGACAGCTGCTGCTTTGCTTCCTTTCATTTGCTCTGTTGCCTTGGCTTTCTTGCACTTTCGTTTCATCTCCAAAGAATCTCTCATAATGCCTTTGGTACTTATGTACAATTTGAAAACATTTTGTATGTATGGAATGAGACACACTTTTCTCTTGTAAAATAGCAATCGGATTTTCTTTTCTCTTTCTTTTCTTCTTTTTTTTTTTTTCTCTGTTGATGAATGTGTAATTTCCTGTGTACATTTCAATCATGACTTTGTGCAATGTGCATTTTATAGGGACAGGTGCCAGTGGAATGACCTGTAGTTTTCCTAAGGGACTGGCTAGAAGCCGACAGACACAGTCATACATGGTTTTACAGGAGCACCGTGGAAAAGCGACGTAGCCCAGACTTTTACACTGAAGCATCGAGCGTGGGTCAGCTTGTACCTTCACAGGAATGACTGTGGCAGCTGCAAAACTCTTTGTCTGTGGTGTGAAAACCAACAGCGACGCTTGCAGCTGGAAGGGAAATGGAGGAAAAATTAAATAATCACAATCATTAATTTAAGCCTCGAAGCATCAGAATGGAAAATTTGCATTCAGTAAAAATACCAGAGATTTAACCTTCATGAGATGAAATACACATTTATTTTTCTTTGCACTTCTGCTGTTCTCTTTGTTTCTTTATTTCTGGGGATTTCTTGGTACTTTGGGGATGTATTTAATGGCTGATGAAGAGAAGAGAAGAGAAATGGGGACCTGACTTCCTGACATTAAAACTCCACAAATTTTTACTTCCAATGCTAGAATATTCTTTTCTTCCTGATGCATAAAATCAAGCTCCTAAGTCTCAAATGCCCTTAGTTACAAGGACACTGCCCCTTCAGAGTCCTTTAACAATATTGACTCTCTTAAGGTTCAACATCAACCACATCCTGGCAGATGAAAGATGGTTACTGAAGTTTTTCGCTCCCTGTGCCAGCTCCTTATCACCCTGTTAAAAATGGAGGTTGGTGTTATCGAGGTGGGCTCAGAGCCAAGAAATGGCACCGGCAAGGGAGTTGCCTGTGAGTTACTTGGCTTACCAGGCACCAGCCCTAAATTAAGAAAGCTGGACTTTGGAGCACTGTCTAGGAGTGAAGTGGATTGACTGACAGCATTTCCTGCAGTGATCTTGGTTGAAGAAACAGCAGTTCCATTTTGTAAGAGAAAAGGAAAAAGTAAAATCCCTTCCTCCATGCTGGTATTTTTTTTTTTTTTCCAGAAAGATGTAGCGTGAGAATCTGGATGATCCAGGGCCTGGGTTTTGGAAAGCCTGCCAGACATTTGGGCAAGGCAATGACAGAGGCTTGGCAGAATGCACAGCGTGCCCAGGCACAGCAGCCCCTGCTTGTGCCAGAGTTCTTGGCTCAAAGCCTGCAGCAGCTCCATCCTCCCCAGGGCTATTAGAGGAGTCCAGGTGTGAGCATTTCCCAATGGATACAGCACATGAAGTGGGCCTCAATAACACCATTATATTTTATCTCATTAGGTTTCACACCAGTGAGATAAACAGGAAAATTCTCAGTTTGCTGAGGCGCATTCCCCAGTCGTCTGCACAGGATTATGAGCTGCATGCAAACACTGTCCTGCTGCATCCCACAGGGATGCTGGTGGAGCCAGACATGGCACCTGCTGTGCCAGAGCAGAGCTGCTGCCTTTTCTCACACGTTCGCCAAGCTAAGAAAGGAGACCAGCAGGAGGAAGCATTGGTTTTCCTTGGATGTTGGCCTCCTGATAGTCTGAAAAAATCAGGAAGGCTCTTTCCCTGCAGCAGAAGTAAATATTGGAGTCTTATAAAAAATTATATGAATATAAACTATTTATATTCCTTCGGGGAGCAGTTGCTATCATAGGAACACATTTACCTGGTCTTCTCACAGATAAAGCTCCTCAAGGGAAACTGATTTTATTTGAATTATTTGCCCTCAGTGCTGTTTAGCCCTTGGTCCATGAGGATGCCAGGAGCTGGGTCCCAGGGGGCTGTGATAACAACCTTCAGTAACCTGATGATGGTCCCATGCAAGTCCACAGTCCCTTGACTCTAAGTTTCAGAATTTAAGTAAAAATGTTTTTCCCAAATAAGCCCAGTTATTTGGGATTGCATGTTCAGTCTGAAGTTCTGCAGGAGGAACTCATGGCCAAAAACTCTGCTGTGCTCTGCTCCTAAGCAGAACCCCAGTCTGGGTAATTTTTTGCCTTGTTTGCTGACTAATTAAACCATTTACTCGCCTTGAAAATAAAAGGAACATTTCTTCCTTTCTCACTGGAGGGGTAAGGAGGTATTGCAAGATTAAGATGCAGTTTGTAAAACCTCAGTCCTACTTTTGGGCACTGCATTTAAGACACACAAATCTGATGCTTCTCAGTCCAAGGTGAAAAACAAGCCAACTTTTGTTCCTGATTCCAGCATTTTGATTTTGAGCTCAGAGTGGGCAGAAACCTTTTTCCTTTAAGAAGCTGTGCAATAACTCAGTGGCAGAACAGTGAATGAAATCTCTCTGATCCATTAAATGCTACTCCAGCTCTGCTGTGGAGTATAATTTACCCTTATTGCTTTCTTGGCAGCTGTTTCCTGTTTCCTGATGAAACCCTGTTTCCATCAATAGTAACTTAATGGTGGTTTTGAGCATAAAGTGTCTTTCTGGAAAGAGAAACCATTTTCAGCAAGGTGGTCAGTCTCTTTATATAAGGAAGTTAATAATACATAGTTAAAGAGAAAGGCAGACAGAAATTGAAGTGGAAGGAAGAGGGTATGGGACTCACTTTAAAGGATTATGTAATTTGGCATGAATAAGAGATTCAGTGAATAATGAAACACGAGACTTTTCATACAAAACTTAGAGCAAATTTTTTTATCTCCTTGCCCTTGAAGAACTGTTAGCGTGAGACAAGTCGGAGACGGAGAGAGGAGGATTTGGTCACACCTAAAAAGCTGATAAGCTTACTCTTTACAGCATTGTTGTTAAATAAAACAAACAAGTGTCCCTAAGCTTCTCTTTCCACTTTGGATTTCAGAGATTTCTTAGCTTCAGTTGAGCCAGTCCCAGACATTCCCCCATCACCAGACTTATAAATTACACATTTCCCAATGATTTATTAACAAATGTTTTAGGATGCACTGACATACTTTATCTCCCCAACTTTCTAGTACCAAAAATGAGTGGAAATCCTTGCTGTTTCTTTCTCTCCCCCTGTCACTGGTCAGCACTGGTGTGAGGGTTTTGTTATACTGGCATATCTTTAATTTTTGTAGCTTTCTGCTCAATTCCTTTTTGAGCACAAAAGAAGTGCATGGATTTGGGACTGGTTCTCCAAACTAAATAAAAACCACAGCTGGTGTGTCTTTTCAGGTCCTGATTTCTTCTGAAGGGGTAAATGCTAAAATATTATTTTATAGTTGGCCTTTTCCTGACTCAGCTGAAGCTTTTGCTGAAATCAGAGCATGAAGAAGCCAGGGAATATAAACCAATGAATACACTTTTAACTGAGTGGTTAAACCAAACAGCAGCAAGGCACAGCAGATGAACTGGGAGAACTGGTGCACTGCGTAATGCCTCCCGCTGTTCATCAGTGGAGCATCATTAGGGCAGGAGCTGGAGTGGCCCAAAGCTGGAATTTCCTCTCCAGCCCATCCTGCAGAAAAGCTGGAGCTGCTCTCCGTGGGGAGGGAGGTGAGCAGCCCTCCACGGAGCTGGACCCTAGAGGGCAGAACGAGCTCGCTGCTGAGCTGGAGACCCGCCCGCGGCTGCTCAGCATCACCGCGGTGGAGCGCCCTCCTTCCCTCCCTTTTTCAGCTGAACTCCTGGGTCCTGCAGAGTCCAGGGAACCACATTCCTGCTGGTGATTACGGCTAAGCACCAACTGGACAAACGGAGTGAGGATTCCCAGGGAAGCACCGCAGCCAGCTACCTTGGAGCTGTTTTTCTGGGGAGAAGCAGGAGGTTGCTCCCAGAATTGAGCATACATACAGGCTGTGCCCCAACCCACCTCAGTAGCTCAAAGCATCTGGATCTCATTTTTCCTAAATAAGGGAAGAAAGCAGACAGATTTGGGGTCTTCTCTGCTTTAACAAGTCTCCCTTGGGATGTCTCGCCCTTGCTTTTTGCAGAGTGAAGACAGCACTGTTGGCAAAAATAAAGGCATTCAGTGAAACGGGGTTCCTGAATAGGGAAAAACATGTTTTCTTGCAAGGAATGGGGTGTTCTGTGAAGTGGGAAAAGCTACTGTGTGGGAAAAACCAGAGACAAGAATATTAATGCTTCCTGGCCTCTTGCCCTTCAAGCTGAGGATGGGAGGAGAAGAAACATTATTTAGGTTTTATTACATGATTTATTGATAGCATTGAATATATTATTCAAGGCTTCCTTCTCATCTGAGGTCTGCAGGCTTTTTGTTCAGCATGGCAGGAAGGGCTGGGGTGGGTGGAGATCCTGTCTTGTTTTCCCCATCTCTGCCACATCCCTGCGAGTATTTCCATGGTAAAATAAGGAGTTTTAGGTAAAAGTCCTGTGAAAAAGCAGCATGCAAGCAGGACATCGTTGGTGCGCCCGGCTGTGCAGCCACGAGCCTCTGCCCAGCAGAGGGTGCAGGAGGTTTATTCCCGGAGTCGATGGCTCCTGGCGTGTTTAATTTGCGCTATTTGTTAATGCAGTGCTGCTAAACTGACCCTGAGTTCTTTCACCTGCAGATTACAGAGACCGTGCTCACCTCATCCTTACCCAAAGGTTTGTCCTGTGAGAAAGGAGCTCCCACGTAGGTTCAGCTGTGTCCCAGCGGGAGGGATAACTGCACGATTTCCCCCCATCTCGCACAACTACAGGCTGTCCTGTGTGGAGCAGAGCTATTTAGCTAATGGACACACGGTTCTTGGAAGATGTATGGCCCTTTGTAAAGCCCTGCTATGATTACTCTGCATTACTCATAAAAGGCAATGCTGCAATTCATCTTCCACCGCAGCCTGGAAGCCTTTGGGACCAGCTGAAGAGCTGATTTACTTCATCCTTTCCTAATGAAGAGAGGGTTGGGAGCTGAGGTTGGCCTTTGAAGGAGATGCTCTGTGATGGATATCGATAGGGAGGGTGTTTGATAGAGAAATGGCGTGGCTGAGAGAGGAATAAAGCAGATCGTTTGAAAATTAAATTTCTGCAGCTTTAAAGTGGGTGAGGTGGTGTAACACAAAGCGCAAAAAAAAAGCTGCTTTCATGGGCTGGCGTTTAGCAAATGTGGGATAAACACCACTGGTTCTGCAGAAATATGAGCTCTTCAGGAATCCCATTTCCCCACAGCATCCCAAACTGTTTGACAGAGCTGCCTGTGCACTCACATGGAGGCTTTGGGACACACAGGGACGGGGGAAGGCTCCTGCTGCTGTCCAGTGGCCGAGGCTCAGCTCAGAGGAGGCACGAAAAGAAACAGTATCACCAACACAAAGTTCATCAGCATTTGAGAATATTATCTGCCACATTATGGGGTTGTGTATGAGTAAATCTTAAATAGGCTTTCCACCACATTGCCTTCAAAATGGGAATTTTGATCAAAGTGATTGAATCTCTAAGCTGCGCCTCAATCATCCCCATGAATGAGAACCCGTGAAAACAAAAAACAAGCAAGGAACTTTTCAATTTCTTCAGTTTCCAAGATTTCCAGTACCCAGGAATCACCGGTACCAACAGATGGGATGAAAACTCAGTCCTGTACTGTGCAAAGAGACAATTCCTTTAACCTGCCAGTGGGTGGATGTGCCAGGTGCTGATCTTTATTCAGCATTCACGCTCTTGCTGTACAAGGAAGAAATGAGAGTCACTGAAAGGAAGGATCCAGCTGAAGAATGAAAGAGAAGCCAACCTTGGCTTGCAACAATAAATCCTGCTCCTTAATGGAGCACTGCTGCAGAGCCTCTTGTTCTTGCCCTGCTTCCAAGCAAAAAAGGTTTGATTCCTAAAGCCTGCTTTCTCCTTCAGTCTTCACAGATATTGATCTGTATGAGAATGGATTTTAGAAGAAGGAGGGAGAAAACAGCCCCATGACCTCCACACTTATTCAGCAGTCAGAGTCACTTGAAAAATATCTTGGCAATTTTCTCAGGCTCGAGCTACAGCTGATGTAGGCGGGAGAACAACACAGGCAGCAGAATTTGCCTCTGCACTCTGAATAAAGACTTATTCCAGTGGGGATTTTGTCCAATTCAGCCCTTTGGAAGCAGAGTGCAGGTAAGTGGTTTTGTGAACACTGGTCTCCGCTGGCTGCTGGTCAATGGGTGCAGCTCCACTGGAGCTGTTTGCATTTATGACACAGCTGGTGAGGGTCTCATCACCCCCACCCAGATGTGCCCCTCTAACCCACACCCTGTGGAATTCCCAGCATCCTTCCCAGCAGCCACACATCTGGGCTCCCGTGTCACATGGGACTCGTGGGACAGAACAAGGATGCTCCCAAGCACGGCTCACATCCCACTAATAAACCAGACATATCCTTCTTAGGCTGTGGGGCATGGAGGGAATCACAGGACAAGTGCAGGGACTGGAGTTTTACTGGCCATGACTGAGCATAAACAGAGTTTTGGATTCCTGCAGTGAAGGCATCTGATAAAGCCAGACCCTGCTGAAGGCAACATACAGAGCTTTGCTCACTTGGTTTTCAAAAGAGTCTTAAAACTTTTCTGTTTATGGATGTTGTACTAGTATGAGGTCAGAGAAATTTCCAGGTATCTCATAGATGTGGCAGATGGGATTCATGCCTGATTTCTGGAAATCCTTGCTCTTATGGTCCTTGCACCGTAGTTTTCATTTTTGTGCAAGGTATGATTTAGGCCAAGAAAAAGAAAAATAAAGAGGAGCAACTTCTACAGAGGAAAAGGGAGGTTCTGTTCTCTTGCCTTTGGCTAAAGTGTCTGCAGTACTGTTGGCAGAATAAAAGGAAAAACCAAATTCTGTTTTTCATGGACATGTGAGCAGAGAGCCAGAGGGCTGAGAGGAAAGCTCCAAACTGACCCTGACCTCCCCGTCCTGGGCAGAGATTTCCCCTTGCCTGGGGGCTGTTATAAGGATCTGCTCCCTTCTCAAGGGTTTTTAGAAGCATTTAATGGGTTCCCTGTTTGGAAGTCAAAAGCCAATGTAACAGCACCACAGTCTGCTCTTCAACACCTCAGGGATACCATCTCCAGTATTCTCTCCCTCTCTGGAGCAGTAAAGCCAGGCATAGAAAATAAATAAATATCTTAAATATTTGCTAGTCCTAAAACCTCCAGCCACCAGCTCTATGCACGGTCAAGGCAGCTTTCCTTGAGGTCTACACAGGGACAGCCACTGAACAAAATGCTCTGCTGGAGACACTCATTAATCCCCCATGGAGAGAAGACACAGAGAAGCTCTGAACGCGTCTTCAGATGTTGAGAACTCCTGGGTTTTGCCTTCTGTAGAGCTGCAGATGCAGAGTCCTGGCCAATTCCTGTCATGCCACTATTTGCTGAGTGAATTAAAAGTCTGTGCTTATCATGGGCACACAAAACAAGCGTTATCTCTGTAATTAGACTGTTAAAACCACAGCACAAGTTACAATTTCTCATGATAATAAAATAGTTCATTAGCATAAGTCCATCAAAAGCAGATTTTTAAAATAATTGGTTTAGATTTTGAGCTAATATCTGCTTTGATTATTAGCTCTTGGACACTTTGGTTTTAATTGGACAATTTAAAGAAAATGTTATCCAGTGCCTCCGGTCTTCCTTCACTAGAAAATTTCTTTTTAAAGAAGAGTTCTGTGAAAGTTTGCCTTTCTGTAAAGAAGTGTGTGTGGGTAAAACAGCCTGTAATAACAGCAGTTACAGCTATTCTTAACTGTAATGGTGGCCAGGGCACAAAATTAAAAGAAAGTGAAACTGAGAGGTATTTTGGAAAAGATTTACTCCGATCCTCTAGGTCTGAGCACAGTGCCCTGTAGGAAACAAGCATCTTGCAAATCACAGTTTCCTCAGGTGCTGGAGATGCTGTTCCACCTGGCGCTGTATGTTTCAAAGTGACTCAGGGACATTTTTGGGGTCCCAGCCCAGGAGCTGTACAGCTGCCTGCCCTGATGGGCTGTGCTGGCAGAAAACCCATTATGGTCCGCAGAGCCAGGGACAGAGAGACAGAGAGAGCTGCTAGAAATGGCCCACGAAGTTTTCTGTTACAGAGAATGGATCACATGGACAGAACACCAATTTAGAGAGCTAGAAATATACAGCAGATGGATCAGACCTGTTTGTGCCAGAGCAGAACTTGGCAAGGGGTGGCTGAAGCTGTTGAGGTAACATCAGCTTCTGTTTCCTTGGAAAGCTCTGTGAAATTTTCTTTTTAACCTGAAATCCTGTTGCAAAAAAAAATGGTGAGCAAACCAGATTTTACAGCACATGAGGGAGAAGTATCAGGTCACAGGCTGGGACAAGACCCTTGAATCTTCCTCTTCCAAAACAACGTCAATCCTGGCCCATCCCTGGTGCTTCTCCTGTTTTTCAAACTCCAGCCTTCGGCATTGCCAGACATCTCCTGTTCTGCTACTGCTGTTCAGCAAATTTTTGCCATGTTCTCAAATCATCCCCTCGCTATCTCCACAAGCTTGGACCATGTTCTCCCCAATTCTGCTGTTGCAATCCCACTTTGGGACCTCCCCCCATCCTCCCAGGCTTCCCACAAAGGTGTCCCACAGGAGACAGAGCTCTCCCAGGTCACTGTCCCATGGAAAGGATTAGAGAACCTGCCCAGACAACTTCTCCCTTTCCAGCCCAGATTTCTGGAAATAGCAGCCTGCCCACATTTGGACAACTTGCCTGATATGAGGCAGACAAAGCCTCTAAAACACTTTTCCTGACATTCAGAGCTGCTATTTTTTAATGCTAACTGTTGCCTTGGTATTTGCATTTGAGATGGGTTTGCATTTCCTTAACTCTGGTGCCACCCCCTCGGCAGCAGGAGAGACTCTGTTTTAGAGGTTTTACAGGAGCATTTGAGACACCAGGTTGTCCCTGAGACCTTTGCTCATGTCCCCAAGATGTGCAGTCCCTGAAACACCTCACTGAAAGGATGCTCCTGCCCCTAGTAGTGCCAGGAGCCATCCCAACAGGCAAATCCCAGTCCTCATAAACCAGTGGGAGAAGGACCAGTTCTGGCACATTCTGTATTCTGATTCTCTCTTTCTTTTTTTTTTCTTCATGATTCCATGACTTAGAAGCTGTAATCAAACCATTTTGTTTTCTCAAAGGCATTTTAGAACAGCTAGTCATTCAGCATGGATCAGCTTCTATGGAGCATTATATCCTACAGGAAGAATAAGACATAGTGTGGATGATCAGTTTAAATCTCCTTTGTCTGGAAGCTGAACACCCTGAATATAAAGAGGAAATGAAAGATGATACATTGGGTCTTCTTCTTACCAAGTTTTTCTGGAATTTTTAAAAAATTTAAAGTTTAATCAAATTATTGACAGGTAAGGGAGAGCAGGTGCTACTGCCACATAAAAAATATATTTAAGTTGAAAAGCCTCATAGCTTTTGTCAGTTGAGGTTAAGGTTAGTTAAAATCTAGCTGGAAAGATATGGAGTCACACAGACTTCAGTGTGGGAATATCCTGGGCTGTGAAATTTTCAAAAGGGACAGCATATCTCTGGAATTTTATACACCAATTGGTTGAAAGCAGAATTCTGCTTAAATGTAGAAGGATTTCATTGCACAGAGCCTACCATGCTTGCTCTAATATGGTGACAGATTAGAAAGATGGAAAGGTAAGAAGGGTATTTAATCACTCTCTTTTTAAGGGGTGTTTACTGCAATCACTCATTCCAGCCATGAGATCTACAAACTTGCACAGACTCTCACATAAAAAAATGCTGGGATCAACCCCTAGTTTTCAATGTGGGTGTTCAGCGCAGATTGAAAGAGAAGGGAATGGATTGAGTGCCAAGCATGAGCACATTTCTCAGGAGAATGAATCAATTCCAATACACTCAGGGCGAAGGAGGAATTTCATGCTTTGGTAACTTTTCCTGACACTGTAATTCATATGGACCCTGCCTGTGTAAGTGCTGATCTGAGTGTTTTTCCTGAGGAAAACTCAGCTCATTTTCCCCGTGACACCATGAAGGGCAGTAAACTGGAGGAACCCCTGGGTGCCTGCTGCTCCATCCCCCTCCCCGAGCAGGGAGGACATCGGTGTTAGACCCAGCCTTGAAGTCAGACCCAGCTTTGAAGGCAGGCCCCTCTGCTCAGGCCACTTTGCAATCCATTTTCGAATGTCTCCAGGGATGGACACCTCACAGCCTCCACAGGAAACCTGCAGGGGAAGCCTGAAGCTGAACAGCAGAAGGGTTGACACAATTTTGACTCTCTGCTGATGACCCAGTGGTGGGCTGCTCTTATCAAAACAGAGTCCTTATCAAAATAGAGACAGCACTCAGTTATCAAAACTCAACAGACCCATAGACAAGTGCTGCACTTGTGCAGTTTCTCTGCCTAATCATGTAAGCACATAATCAAATGAAATCAAGACATGGCACGACAAGTTTCAGCTCAGCAGAAGAGAGAAGAAAACCTTGTCTGTGCTTTCATCCCGTTGAATGGTGAAATGTATTAGCTTAAGCTTCCTCAATAAATCAGTCTAACTTGGCCATATTACCTGGCATGCTGGGCCAGTCCATGCTGATGTGGATTCTGGAAACAAATTGGGGGGCTCCCCTCTGTCCTTCCCTTTTCCTCACTGCACAATCAAGTTGACTTACAGGAGATTAAACACCAAGGATATTTCTTCCAATGAGATTACGACATGAATCTCAGGGGACATAAGTTATTCACCCAGCTTCTCTGTTTTAAAACTGGTGAAATTCAGCATGTGCTGACTTTATGAATAATCTCCAGATCATAACAGTGTTGGCTGGAGAGTGTTCCTGGAAGCCTCTAATCCAGCCTCCAGCTTGGAGCAGGACTGATGCCAGACATGGCTGGAAATCCCTGACCTTGTGGATTTTATCCCTGCCCTTCACACTGTCCTATTTTTCACTATTTTTCTCACTCACTTGGTATTTCTATTATTCTGTCTCCAAGAACCCCCAACTGCCATCATGCACCACTGTGCACAAAGATGCACAGATACAAAATGGATGTGATTAGTCTGAAAACTGTCGAACTAAGCAAGAAACAGCAGTGTCTTTATTTTGCAGTTGGAGACACACAGAGGTGCAGATCTGCCTTAGGGCACATGAAGGGCAGAAGGGTCACAAGAAGAAGGAATATTGTGGCAAGAGAGGCCTGAGCTTGTGTTTCAGGGTGCAGACACAGACATGCTGGTGGCTGTGATGGATGGGCAGTGAGACCAGCAAAGTGTCAAGAACTCAGTAACGTGATGCCTGGAACAAACTGGCTGTTTGGACTTCAAAATCACAGAATCACAGAATGGTTTGAAGGGATCTTAAAGCTCATGTCATTCCATCCCCTTGCCACGGGCAGGGACACCTTCCACTCTCCCAGGCTGCTCCAAGCCCTGTCCAACCTGGCCTTGAACTCTTCCGGCTATGGGTCATTCCAAGACTCATTTCTTGCAGTTTTTTATTTTCTAGACCCCAGCCCAAATTTTATCCAAAGCAAGAAAATCCTTTTTGCCTTCTAATCATTTCCCACCACAAGAGCATCCTCAGGAGGGGCGGTTCTTGCTGATCTTCAGAGTTCTGTCATCTTGCAGCAGCTCATGATTTACTCCCCAAGAGCACCTCACAATCAGAGGTTGCAGGACCTGGACCTGTAATCTATTCTGGGAAAGGAATCCATCTTCATTAACTCTGGAAGCAGTCATGTGCATCCAAAGTCCTACGTTAATAATAACCAGCCCCATACTTGATTAAAATGGGGGCACAAGCCCAACCCTCATTAAAAGCAAGGGCCCAAATCCTATAAACATTCCTGGTGCCTTAATTACAATGGAACAGAGAAAAGACAGCAGTTAGTCATGTACTTTCTGACAGGCAGTTGCAGTTGCTCTGTATTACAAGGGCATAGGGAATAGAGATCTTATTGGAATGCATCGAGAAACAGCAGCCCTCAAAAGAGCCAGAAGAAAATGTCTACCATATTTTAATGATTTTTTTCCATCTAATTTTCCACTTAAACAAGGCAGCAGTATCAGTTTGCAATCAGCTGAGACTCTGGCACTAGCTCCCAGTGCTTCCTTATCACATTTACGGCAGCTCTTCCATACAGTGTGGCTGGAATTAGCATTCAGGACCAGCAGCAGGGCAGGCTCTCAAGCCAAGCACCTGTAGACAATAGAAATTAAAATCAGGAGCCAGAGCTGAAAGCCAGATCTCACATACAAGCAACCTAAGTCTCCAGAGATGTAGTAAAGACTGGAGGATTTCATGCTGCATTGAGCATGAATGAGGCCTGATTTCTAGGAGCAAAATCTGTTCTTATTAAAGGCATACAGAGCAAGGATAACACAGGAGGTAGGATTTGGGATGGGGGGGGATCTGCTTTGCCACAGATTAATCTTGATCGATCACTTTGCTTCTCCATCCCTCATTTCCTTGTAAAATGAAAATGGCAGTTTCATCCATCCACCCTTCAGGCTGTGCGATACTGAGACCTTCTGGGCAGGAGAGGATGGAGTAAACAGGCAGCAGAATTGCTTGAATAAACTGTTCAAATACCAAATGTTCATCTGAGCGGGAAAAAAAATCCCACCAAGAAAAAATTAAAAAGCACAGACACCCTCTTTCACCCATTAAAATGCACACTTATGGAAGAGAAAACCTGCCTGCACTGAGGGCTTGGGGACAGTCCCTGGCTGAGGCGAGCCTGCGCTGTGCCCTGAGTTACCTGAGCACAAAGCCTCGGTGCTTATCCCCTCAGCCCTGTCTGCTCACGCAGCCCAACCCGGCAGAACACTTATCTGGTGCAGACAGGCAGCTCTGCGCCGCTCCAGGGCTTTGTGCCTTCCCTCTCGCTCTTTGGAGGAGTGGTCCTGATCTCCCTCATCCGGCCTCTGGTCACTGACAGCTCCCATCAGCAGCAGCTCCCAGGGGGGGCTCCACTGTCACTGCCTCCAGCTGCAGTTGGTGCCTCTCCATCCTACAGTGCCCCACATGGGTGCTGGTACCGCCTCGAGCATTTTCTTTAAACACACACTGAAAAAAAACGCCAAACAAAGTGGGATTTTCTTTAATTCCCAGCCATTTTCACAGTGCCATAGACCACGAGAAGGTAAAGATCACCATCACCTTGTAAACAGGTCCAAGGGCAAGGTGAAAGCCTGGCTGCACCTCGTGCTGGCCCAGAGCAGCTCCCCTCCTCTCAGAGGCAGGAACTGCCTGCTCCCAGTGTTTGAGCTGGGCACAGCTGGGAGAGGTGGAGGGTGCAGCTTTTCTCCAGGATAACTGAGCTATGATTTGTGCTCCTGGAAAGGAGCTCACAGGGCTTTGTACAGACAACCTCTTTTGTTTTCTCTGCCTGCTCTCTTTCTAACCTGAGGTTACACACCATAATGGAGGTTTTCTGTTGATCCCCAGGTTCTGGGCAGCAGGGCCTGGCTGTGCAGATGTTCCTCTGTGGGTTTGGGCTGTACATCCCAGATGCCTGTTACCATCTCGGGCACAGGGAGAGAGGATGGGCTGTGCTCCTTGCATCCAAGTCTTGGCATTCAGGTCCTGACCACTCAAGCTGACCCAAAGGAAACCTCTCCTGAGCTGGTGGAGTCAGGCTTTCAGATATTCACAGCCTATAGGCACTCACTGAGGTGAGAAGTGTTTTGTAGCACAAAGACCCAGACCCCAGTCTGGGAAAAGCGAGGCAGAACCCATTTTGGGGTGAAGGACAGACATATTAATCTTCTTCTCACACCTTCCCAAGCAGGACTGAAGTGTTTGCCCACCCTTTGTCTATATGAGGTACATGAGAGTCTGGAGAAACAAGGTTATATCCCCTGAGCGCTTCAAAGAGAAGCAGCAACCAAAGTGCCATGCAGCAAACCCAGCTCTGCCCTTCCTGTGCATCCAGCCAGGAGAGGGCACGGGAGATTTGCCTCTAGCAAAAGCAGCCAAGGGACTGAACCCATCCCTGTGCCCATCCCTGTGCCCGGGACAGCCCTGCCATCTCTGCCTTGGCCACTCCACAGGCACACCACAAGCCCTGCAGCAGCTCTCTCCTTCAGAAATGCTAAATCTGTGTTCTGCTTCTCCCTGGAGTCGTCTTTTCATTCCAGATGGCACGTGATTAGAGTCCTAATCGGCTATTAGCTTATCAGCAGCATCCCTAACCACTGACCAACCCATAATAACAGAAAGCAAAAGGGAATTAAAGAACAGTGGATTGGCTTGTTTAGCTTATAAGGGTTTGCAGGAAGCAATTAACTGGAATCCTCTTGATTGGTATTTCGTAGAGAAGGATGCTCCTGTTGACACCTTGGAGGAAAAACTGTTATGGGAAGGAGAGTTAGAATGTGAAGGGAAAATAAATAGAAAATCAATTGAGCTTATTCTTTTACCTTAAGCAGAGAAAACAACAAAAAAAACCCCAAAAAAGTAAAATGTTATTTGTGCCCAGGCACTATTTCCACCTCCACAGGCTCTGAGTCATTGTGACATGCACAATCCAGTGTGTATCAAAACCTCATTTGGCTCCTGCTAGATCTGTCAGTCACATCCAGAGGTTGCAAAAAAGCAGCTGAATTCCATGATTTTCACTGGAATTATGCAGATTTGTATCCCCTCTGATGATCTGGCCCTACTTATGCCAGGCATCACACAGAAAGGGGCTGGGACAGTTGAGGTGATCAAAGTAATACCTTGAGAAAGTTGGAAACCAGGTAAGACACCAGAATAAAATGGGAAGGTAATGACACATTTAGGGAGGCAGAGAAGAGGGACAGCATTCCATCCTGAGAGGCCACGAAGGAAGGAGCTGAATTACAGAGCCAAATATAAACTTGGTTTGGATGAATCACATCCAACAGGGGAAAACCCATTGCATTAAAGTAAAATAGAGAAACTTGCCCAATGCTTGGAGCCAGGGGAACCACTGGCACATGGTGTCTGACACCTTTGTGATGAGCAGGAGTTCTTCCTCCAAATGTGCCATTGAAATTAAATTCAGAGTGAGCTCTTAAGTAATGGCTTTGTGCTATATTCATCTCGGGAAGTGAAATGGGAAAAGTATTCCTCTTTTTTTCCTTGTTGGTTTGTCTGTTCTTCTCCACCCCACTGTTCTTTTGGGATAGTTTATTTTCCAGAGGTCACCAAATGTGTCCTCAGTCCTGTGGACTTATCCCAGGCTCTACTGCTCCACTGATTGCTCCAGCATGACAGTGCTGTGTGTGGGAACAGGCAAGTTCTTTCTGGGGGCAACACTGCAAGGATAAACACTTCCCCTTACCAATTACTTCCTCCTCATTACAACTTGGAAATCTATTTATCGCCAAATTGTCCATCTTCAGACAGGCTGCATTTGGAATCACTCCCTGCTGCCTTTTTCTAATTATAAAATCACTCCTGCTATAGCTTGAAATTCATTTGATTTTCCTATATTACAGGAACTAATATAAAATTTGACACCATCTGAGGATTCTGCCTATCTGTCCCCTTGTTGAGTCTTGTTAAAATAAATAAGTAATTAAAATAATGTAGGTCCAATTTAAGCTGTTTTTGAAAGATACAATTGATTGGTGTAACCAGGTCCTTTGAAGCACCAAAGGAAGCTCTTTATTAAACAGGGCTGGCTGGTTTCTGAGTGTGTCAGACAAGCTCTCCAGGTGGGATGAATGTATTCATGTGATATTTTATTCATACCTGGCTGTGCTGAGACAGAACTGAAAACGCAGCACTGCTCAGAGGGTGGGAGGTGGCACAGCTCAGTTTGAGCCTCTCAGACTTTTGCTCAGCCCCTCCTGGGCAGGCTCTGCCCTCAGCCCTGGCCAGGCAGGTTCACATTTCACTTGTCACCAGAACAGTCTCTAAATAGGATCCTTGGCTAACCTTTGATGGCAGATCCTGGACTCTTTCCCAGCCTCTGTCTGACAAAACATCTCTAGGTCAGGAGCTGGTAATGGCCTGTCCCTGAAGGACGTTGTTGGGTCAGTTTTGCCAGGACAGAAAATTTAGGGTTGGAGTTATAAGATCTTCCACATTTTGGACAGCCTGGGAAGCAGGTCTCCTCACTCTGATCTATTTTTAGGTGTGATTGTATTTGTAATGCTCTATTATTTGTATTTTGAAAAGGGCAGCAAGCTTGAGAAGTGACTTCCATTCCACTTCCCAGTTTCCCATGGTCCTTTCAAAGAGCAATCTGACAAATCTTGCCACGATGGCTTGGGTTATTTACCCCGAAACCAGCCTTTTGGCATTTGAAAGGAGGAGAAGTCTGTGTCCTGTGAAAGGTAGAAGGCAGCTGAGGGGCTGAGAAATTAGTCTCTGTTTTTTTCTTGCTGGAGACAGCATGAAGACTCAGACATAGGTTTAGAGTCTCCCTGGGACTTCCTCTATTGAAATCAAGAGGAATTGTTAGCACTGAATGGGAGCTTTTTGGGGAAAGGATTGCCTGATTTTGAAAATCACGTACAGTTTTTAAAAATTATTTTTATTATTATTTTAAATAAAGGTAGTGGGAGATTGCAGTGAGAAACTGGGCTGCTCAACAAAAAGGACACGAGAGGGTGGGTGGGTTCTGCAGGGAGTGGTTGCTTGTTTGCTTTAATTATTAAACCTCAGATGAAGTTCCCTGTTTCACATATTCGCAAAAGCTGGATCTTCCATCTTGCAGCAGGTATTCAGTTGTGACTAAGTGAACCAAAACTCCACCAAACCTCCCCTTTTTCCGACAATAACTTTGTGGTGAAATTCCACCCTGAGCCAACCCCCAGCTCAGAGTGTGCTCTGTATTGACATCTCGTGTTAGCAAAAAGAAAGGAGGAAGAAAGGAGTAATCTGAACTGGAGCACTTTGTATGAGTCTATTAATGTTTGATTTCTGGTGCCCAGAAAGAGGATGTTAATAATGCATTATTGCTGAAGGCTCTGCACAGCCTGGGGAGGAGGACAGCAGGATGACAACTAAAGCAGTGAGGCACAAGTGTGAGCTCCAGAACCAGAGACATCTCCCAGGACATTTCCATCGTGCCTTTTGCTCTTCAAACCTCAATAATGACAGAGGCTGTGAAGATCTGTGGTACAGTTTACTGTAGGTGCAATTATCTCTTCTATGATGTGCATTTCCCTTACTGAATGTGGCATCTCTGGGGGTACCCAGCAATACATTGCCAACCCCATGATTACATTCAAATGTTTAATGCAAGTATCACCTGAAAAGATGGCAACCCCCCAAAAACCTCTCCAAAAAACCCTCAGAAGCTGGTTGTGGTTTTGATAGTGTTGAACAACTCAGCTCAGTTTGTAAATAATTTCTCCCCATGTCTCAATGCCACACCACGAAGGAGAAAAGTTGAATTTAGAGTTCCTACTCCTTTTTGAGGGTAAAGCCCATGAAGTTTCTTAAAAATATTCAGTGTATTTAAGTATGTTTAATAACTGCCTCTGAAACCTAAAGTAAGAGACAAAGAATCATTTTCTCTCCCCGGGTAAAGCTAACCAAAATATAAGATGCATCTGCATTATAGACTATTAAATGAGAATCACCCAAGGAAAAGAATATGACCTTAAATTTAGAAATTTGTCTAATGAAAGCTGGTTTCTAAGAAGGGCATTATTACATGCTGTGAGAAACTGCGATATCAGTGCATTCTTCTCTTCCCCAGCAAGACTGACTGTGCCTCTGGTCAATGCCATTAGACTGAGGCTCCTGGAAGTCTTTGAAATGTTTTTTTCCCAGAATGAAAGGGAATGAGTCAGATCAAAGTTGAATAATGCAGGCTAAAAAGCCTCTCTTTTCCTCTTCCACTTCCTAATTAAGATGAGTGTGTAATCTCCATGAAGACAGAGGTTCAGCAAAACCAGGGAATGGAAGTGCTGCAAATACAGAGCCAGAACCTTTCTTCAGTAATTGAACCTTTTCAAGTAGGGTCCACAAGCCATGAATTGACAAATTACCCTTCAGGACTGGGTGAGTAGGAAGAGGGGTTTGCTAAAGACAAAAGCAGAAGGAAGAGAAAGGGGGAAATATGCATTCTGAATCATATTTTTGAGTGAATTTCCAATACCCTTTATCATCCTGTACGTGCCATCCAGCTCTATGTGGCCTGAGATTGGTGACATTCTCCCTAATTATCATCTTGAAGACCAAACCCAGCCATTCCCAGAGCGTGGCTTTAGAGCAGCCTTTGAAGGAAGTAACAGATTCATTTTGGGAGAGTTTAGGGGTTCTGAACATGAATATGATCATTTCTTCCAGAGCAAACTCAGTGCTGTTTACACTGAGCAGCTGAACAGGCAGAAGGTCTTAGCTGCTGCCTTTTCTTGCTGGCAAAATAGAGACAGTGTTGGGTGCTGGGGTCCTGCCTGGCTCTTCCTGAAGGGTTTTTGCGTTTGCTCTCTTTTTGCTCAGCAGAACAACTTGCCACAGCGAAGCAGAGCATCCCAGGGACTGCTCAAACCGGGGTCTGCCTGGCCACTGCCTGGCTCAGAGCACAGACAAGCCACAAAACTATTGTCTGTGATGGTTTACTGAAGTATGGATTTAGTCCTTTCGTGCTGCTGTCTCAAATCACTGACTCCGCGTCACATCACATCCCCTGCACAAAAACTCACCCTGTTTCCCCTGCTCCAGGCATCTGGCCAGCATTAAACAGTGGCCAGTGGGAGCGAGGTGAGCCAAGAGGATAAATAATTATCCCATGGTATGGCGAGATGCTCTGGGGGAAGGGAGGAAGAGATTAAAATAATCTTTTTGGAAAATGGATCAAAAAGCTCTAAGCGGAGATTATCCACAACCCAAAGCCAGGCCCAACGCCATCCCTTCCATAAATAAAAAAACCACCCCAGTAAAATGAAAAGTCAGAAGCTTGACATAAACCCCATGGAAATGCGAGGCTGTGTCCCTGCCTGGCTGTTTGGACCTAAAAGCAGCAGCAGAATGCCAGCAGACAGCTCCGAGCCAGCAGGGCGCCCGTGGAACCTGTTCCTCTAATCGCCTCCTTCCACAGGCTTATTATTGTCTCGTGGGGTAAAGTCAGCTTGGTCCCACTATATCCCGATTGAGGCAACAAGAAGCCCTAGCAGAGCCTTTCCCCTTTTCCCACTGGTGATAGAAGAGGGCAATCCATCCCTAAAGGATGCCAAGAGCACAGAGAGTATACAAAGTTAATCAGTAGATTGTTTTGTGACTTTCAAATTTACCATAACAGTGGGTTCTGCTACTTCCTTTAGGATAAAAGAAGAAACTCATGGAGAAAGTGTGTAATTACCAGTCTCCAGAAGTGATGCTGGAAACCCCCAGCAGAACCAGGAAGGCACAGAAGGGCTGTGGGGACACAGAGCTGCACAGGGGGAATTTGTGGGGACAGGCAGAAGGTGAAAGGGGTTTCATGTTACTGAGACTCTCACACACATGTCCCACAAAGAAATCCCAATATCTGTAAAGTGAGGCTGGTGCTCACTCCCGAGTTCTCTCATCCCAGAGAGAGTGAATGGAGCAGTTCAGAGACATGGAGGTGGAAGAGAAAAAGCAAAAATGTTACATTTTGCCTCCAGTTTCAAGTTTCCCAAGAAAAAGGATAAATATTTCATGACTTCTTTTGCTTAAAATAAAATGCCGTGAGTCAGAGAGAAGCTGGCAGCCAGATCAAGTGGGCAATGTTGAAAGATGCAGCTGGTTGTCTTCAAGCTGAAATGCCACGGCATAAAGTGACTGATAAAGGATGCTGGAGTCGAACTGACAAGTGACCGTTCAAGAACAGACAGCTGAAAGTTCAAAATGCTGCAATTCCTGTTTATAATATGATTATGTTCCAAGTTTCACAAAGGGAACGAGAAAACCCCTGGGAAATCTTTGCATGCACGTGGTAGGCAGGAGCAAGAGAGGAGCTGCTTTTTGTCTGGCCTCTGGTCCGTCCAGGCAGAGGGAAACAAAGCTAAAAGTTCATTTCACGTTGTCAGATAATTTCTCCTGCTTCTCATCTCGCTGCCTCACCGCTGTTTTCACTTGGAGGCATCCTCTTCGAGGCAGAGCTTCAGTCCAAAGCCTGGGCAGCTCGTCCGCATCCCTCTCTCCCGAGGAGCGCGCACGGCCCCTCTCCCGCGGCGGCGCGGAGTCATTTCTGTGGCACGAAGGACGGGCTGCTCCGCAGAAGGAAAACGGGTCCCAGAGGGGCACTGCTCCGCGCTTTACCACACGCGGGGGCTGCACAGACGTGCCTGTAAACAGAAAGGCGGCGCAGGTCCCGGCAGCGGCCAAGAGGGAGCGGAACAAAAGCCCAGACGTCGGGAAGGATTTCGGGTGATGGGGAAGGCGAGGAAGGAAAATGGGAGGCGGGGAGAGGGAAGGGGAGGCGGACGGAGGAGGGCAAATGCCGGGAAAGGTGGAAATAACGGGAAGGGGAATGGGGAGGGCAGCCAGGCGAGAGGAAAAGAGATTGCAAAGTGATTAAGAGGAGCAGGCTGTGTTGGACGCGGAGTTTCAGCAGGGAGAGCCCAACCAGCCCCGCTGGCCCCGCCCGAGCTCGCTGAGGCTCAGCCCGGCTGGCCCGCAGGTGACACCGGGTCCAGTGATGTGCTGGATTCAGGAGAGCTCTGCCTGGGCTGCCGAGGCCAGAGTTCAGATCCCGGCTTCTTCCAAGGCAGGGATACAGCAGGACAGCCTCGCTCTCCAGGCACACAGAGGGGCTGGAGGGAAACCCTTGGATAGCTGAGCCTCCTCTGCCTCAGAAGTGTCAGGAGGCTCCTCTAAAGAGGACACCATTCCCCACCACGTTTCCACATTCCCTAGGACAGCAGAGCCCTGTCTTTCAGCTTCGGAGGCATGGCTAAATATTAGAGGTGTTTCTCCCTCACCTGCATGTTCTCAAGTACCCGCAATAGGCTCAGCCCATGTTACATTATGCAGCAGCATAAAACTGTTATTTTGTACTGAATTCAAATGAGATTCCTGGATTATGCATGGAGAGATAAGTAAAAGGTAAGAGCCTGGAAGAAGAGCAGGGACAGGTGGTGTGCTGCTCACAGGGCGAGGTGTTGGACTCAAGGTCAGTAAATCAATCACCATCCAGGAGACAGAAAAGAAATTGGACCATGCAGAATCTCTCTGACACGCAGATCCTAAACGCAGCCTTCTGGCATGGCTCCAGTGACAGAAATAAAGGGTTTCATTCCCTGTGGCACCATTGCTGCTGCTTCTTTCGGCACCCGGACAATTCTTCTTCCCAGAGTGAGGACAGCTTTCATAATCCATTATTGCACTTGCTTGAACTTCTTCCCCATCCATCACAAATGCCAGCACTCATGGCCATGTGGACCTCACACTTCACATCTCTCAGATGTGCCCTTCTCCTCAGAGGGCTGACTTGCCCTCAGGTTTCTGTCCACAGAATGTCAGCTCCATAAATTATTATTTCCAAGTGAGAGCCTGGGGCTGCTGAGAGAGCCCAGCAGCTCTCCCTTCCTTAAGCACTGTGTAAATCTAACTTTCACCTGACATGTGGAAAAATAATAACCCACCACTGCCTTTTGGTTTTTACCAAGATTAGAGTTCAAATATTTTATCAACATGAATTCTGTCTAACATCTGTATTTATTTTAAATCCCAGCCTGCCTGCCCTCTCCTAAGAATAGCTGCTGTCTTCCCTTCTAATTGTATGTGCAAGTGGATCCAAAAATCCCCCCCAAATATATAAAAATCAGGAGGTACAGTGTTTGTGGGGATCTGTGGAGCCATCCAGGTAAGGTACGTGAGGGATTTATCACCCAAATGCATGTTGTTACATAAAACTGTGCAACTCCTCTGTGCCCCTTGGGAACATGATTCATAAACTGTATCACTGCAGTGAGGCTCCGACGTGTCACACAGCTAAATGTGATTAACCATCTTCCCTGAGTCAATTCAATCATTTCAACACATCTCTGCCGTTTTTCAGTGTGAGTGTTGGAAAAAAAAAACCAACAAGTTGTTTTAAGGAATGGCTATCCACGGGGGAAGGGGGGAAAACATCTTCATTTGCTGTCAGAACAGATTAGCTGCCCAACACACGGCCAGGGCTCAGCTGGGCGCTGCTGCTGCCTGGCACCTGCAGAGGGACGCAGCCATCCCTCCAGCTGCTGGGACCCAGGGGTTCCTGTGGTCATGGAGACTTAGAGTAGGCTGTGCCAGCCTCTGGTCAGCAGGTGGAACAAGGCCAAGGGGGTCCTGTTCAGGCTCTTCCAGGTTTGGGTTGAGTTTTACCCTCTCCACATCTCTCATTATATTGGTTTCCCTCTGTCCAAAGGAAGAGTGAAATTTGTTATCCTGCTGACTAATGAGAAGCGCAAAGCTTTTGCCACTCCAGGTGCCATGGGAAGAGTGTTGTTCCAGCAAAGCCCATGCTGGTTTGTGGCTTCTGGGTGGGATCCCGAAAAATGAAAACCTCAACTACATTTCCAGCTCAAACAGCACCTTGTTCTCCTTCCCTATTTTGTTTGTCCTTGATCAAAGTCCAGCTCTTATTAAGAGCTGACATGAGTGTCTGAGAGCTACCACAGCTTTTATTTTACATGGTGAATAACCATAAGTAATTAATATTTGACCAGGGGACAATTTGCTTCACAATCTGAAGGGTTTTTCAAGCTGTCAGTCAAAAAGCATATTTGTAATGGGTTTAACACTTCCTTCCTCTGCAATTCCAGGAGGGAAACCCTGGATGAATGTGCGTTGCTACATCTGAAAAAGTGACAGAAGAGTGATGTGAAAATACAGATCCAGCGGCCCTCTGGGTGTGTGAGAAATCCTACGTGTTGCTGTGCAGGAAAGGGTTTCCTTCCACTGGGAGCCGCTGCCTGTTGGCTGACACCCACAAATCCTCAGGGGAGCATGGGCCAACATCAGGGATCCACACAGAGTGATGAAGAGCAGATTTGGGGTTGCTTCCCCACTCCCCCTGCTCCCCCTTCTCTTCTCCATGCCTCGCCCAAGTGACCCCTTCGGCCTGCAGGATCTTGCTATAATTCCTGTTAGAAAGGTCTGGAAATAGATAACTCCTTGCACTCCCTCCTCCTCTCATCCCCTCCCGCGCATCTTGAAAGACAACACGGCACAAATTGGCAGCAAAAGTAGCGGGAGAGCAGGCGAGCCACGTCTAATGACACCACTCAGCCCCTAAATGGTTGTCACTCCCATTACGGAATTAGTCCTGACAAGGAGTCGTTCTCCCTGCAGTAAACACAGGCAGGGAGAGCAGCAGGCTGCTCACAACTTTATTCCTTCACTGGTGCTGCCGAAGCTGGTGTTTGGCACCTCCATGAGGTGCAGAAAAAGGGATGGAAATTTTCCACGTGTTAACGACCCCCCAATACTCCCTTCCTGCTCAGCCGCAGGAACAGGGGTTCAGACTGTTCTTTCCTGCCACAGGAAGGATGAAATTCACCCGTTTCTTTGGAGTGCGCACCAGAAGGAAAATTGCTCATCATCTTGGTTCACCTTTTATTCATGCATTCCTGGAAACCTAAGTGCTTTCTCCTGTCTCTCTTCTGAGGCTCTAGGTTGTACTGACCCACCAGAAAGGAGGCACCTGCATCTCTGTGAATCAGCTTCCTCTTGTTTCATTTCTAACACAAAACAATTGGAAAGACAGTTTTTAGGAGGGAAAAAAATGCAGAAAAGAAAGGAGAGGAGCCTCTGACTAGGTACTATCAATGAGGAACTTGGAATATGGAAGATTCACAGTGTTAGGCTTTGTCTTCACAGCTTTTTCCTGTCTTCACTTCATGACCTTAAAGCTGTTATTCCCCATGAAATTTCCAATCTCCAGTCTTTTCCTTTGTCTCTTTTTTTTTTGTTTTGTCTTTCAACTGAGAAGTGAAGAGAAAGAGAATAGAGCTAGGTTTGCCAGGAAGCTTAGCTTGATCTTCTGCCTGACTCCTAACATGCAGAGAGGCGAGGAAAGGGTGGGAGCAGCTCATTGCTATGCTGTTGTTGCATGCCAGGGAATGGCTGATGAATACATAAAACGGCCCATCCCTGCAGGGCAAGGTTATCTCCCTGCTGCTCGACCCTCAGCGAATTCCTCTGCTGAAGACATCCAACTGCTCCACTGAGCAGGGGGAGGAATTAGGAATCCTCTCCTGCTCAGCCTGAGCAAACAGCTCCAATCCGAGGGTGGTCCTCTCTCTGAAACGCCCCAGGCCTTGCAAACAAATGCAACACACAGAAATCACGTTTCTCTGCTTGCACGATAATCCCGATCAACCAGGTATGAGAGTTAATAACCCTAACAAACTCCTCTCCGTGTGCATCCCTCTATGCTAACAAAGCTTTGTTAACCCTGTTCATGCAGTTTGCACAAACTCAGTGAATTCCTTCTTGTTAAAGCCTTTCTTGCCTCCTGCTTCCTCTTTTAAGAGGTGGAGAGTTGCCCTCAGACTTTTCTGCAGCAGATCCTGTGCAAAAGTGATCCTCTTGTGTGGAAGGTCCTGCATTTCTCAAGACTTTAAACCCACTCCAGACTAAGTGTGGATGTGGGTTTATCCAGGCAGGGGCTGTCAAGAACTTCTGCTAATTGTTTCCATTATTTTTGAAGTGTTAGGTTTTGGATTTGTACCATGCTGCAAAATTCAGGTGGGTTGGTGAAGTGAGAC
>WBMY01013453.1:373699-391198 GCA_013397315.1 Donacobius atricapilla
TTGTATATGAAATATATTGTGTGTATATATAAAATATATATGTGTATATATAAATATATGGGTGTTTTAAGTAAGGCTTTAAAGAGTTCCGCCTGCCTAAAAAATAAAACAGATATTTAGGGAAAATGCAAAATTATAATTTCTTGTGACAGTAAAGTTATGTTTATTTAATCTATTTCTTGTGCCAGCTTTCAAGTCTTATCCTGAAGAAAATGTTTTGCCAATGCTTTATCATATTTTCACAACTTGGACTTTAAAGAAAATGATCATCCCTGAGCTATTTTTTTTTTTTTTCAGATCTTCCAAAACTTTAAATAGCATTTTCTGCCTTCATCACAAAGCCAGTTAAGCACTATCTAACTAAATGCGTGAGCAGAAATATCTCATTTTGTTCAAGCTTTTAAACTCTCCTTGTCAACAAATGATTTGAGCATCTCTGCAGAGTGTACTGTCACTTCTCTGCCATCTGTCATCCATCACTTTTCCTCTCTTTTTCCCCAAGGAGAAATGTCAATCGCTGATTTATATTTCATGTTTTCCTTTACAAAAGAAAATCCTGTTNTCATCATCTTGGTTCACCTTTTATTCATGCATTCCTGGAAACCTAAGTGCTTTCTCCTGTCTCTCTTCTGAGGCTCTAGGTTGTACTGACCCACCAGAAAGGAGGCACCTGCATCTCTGTGAATCAGCTTCCTCTTGTTTCATTTCTAACACAAAACAATTGGAAAGACAGTTTTTAGGAGGGAAAAAAATGCAGAAAAGAAAGGAGAGGAGCCTCTGACTAGGTACTATCAATGAGGAACTTGGAATATGGAAGATTCACAGTGTTAGGCTTTGTCTTCACAGCTTTTTCCTGTCTTCACTTCATGACCTTAAAGCTGCTATTCCCCATGAAATTTCCAATCTCCAGTCTTTTCCTTTGTCTCTTTTTTTTTTTGTTTTGTCTTTCAACTGAGAAGTGAAGAGAAAGAGAATAGAGCTAGGTTTGCCAGGAAGCTTAGCTTGATCTTCTGCCTGACTCCTAACATGCAGAGAGGCGAGGAAAGGGTGGGAGCAGCTCATTGCTATGCTGTTGTTGCATGCCAGGGAATGGCTGATGAATACATAAAACGGCCCATCCCTGCAGGGCAAGGTTATCTCCCTGCTGCTCGACCCTCAGCGAATTCCTCTGCTGAAGACATCCAACTGCTCCACTGAGCAGGGGGAGGAATTAGGAATCCTCTCCTGCTCAGCCTGAGCAAACAGCTCCAATCCGAGGGTGGTCCTCTCTCTGAAACGCCCCAGGCCTTGCAAACAAATGCAACACACAGAAATCACGTTTCTCTGCTTGCATGATAATCCCGATCAACCAGGTATGAGAGTTAATAACCCTAACAAACTCCTCTCCGTGTGCATCCCTCTATGCTAACAAAGCTTTGTTAACCCTGTTCATGCAGTTTGCACAAACTCAGTGAATTCCTTCTTGTTAAAGCCTTTCTTGCCTCCTGCTTCCTCTTTTAAGAGGTGGAGAGTTGCCCTCAGACTTTTCTGCAGCAGATCCTGTGCAAAAGTGATCCTCTTGTGTGGAAGGTCCTGCATTTCTCAAGACTTTAAACCCACTCCAGACTAAGTGTGGATGTGGGTTTATCCAGGCAGGGGCTGTCAAGAACTTCTGCTAATTGTTTCCATTATTTTTGAAGTGTTAGGTTTTGGATTTGTACCATGCTGCAAAATTCAGGTGGGTTGGTGAAGTGAGACACCACCCATGGCTGGGTCCTTGTGCACATCCCGCCATCCCTGTCCTGTCTGAGCACTTCTGGACCCCAGCAGATTGTATTTAAAAGTACATAGATAAAAGATTTTTTTTCTCTATTATGTGGAGAGAGCTGATGGTCTCTGTTGAAAGCTGAAAAATGTTCTTTCTGGAGCCTTTTCCTGGTCATTTGCAGTTTTAAATGTCATGAGGAAGGGAGCAGATGAACCAGTTTCCGTCCATCATTTGCCAGGAACGTGTGACCAGCACCAAGTAGGAATCATTCATCTGATGTACAAGAACCAAGTTTTACACAGCTCTGGGAGACCTCATGGCATCGATTTCTTCTGGTCTGGGATGGTCTAAATCTGTTATTGACAGATTTGGCTTTGCAAAGCTGATCCACACAAACAAAACAAGGGATTGTATTGGCTTCTCGAGCTCCAGAGAGACCTCTGGAAGAATCAGACATGACTTTGAAGTTTGGTTCCACTTTATTTGTCCCTGATCCCACTTGGTACCTTTTGAAGTTTCTTTTCATTGTTCCTCATTGATCAGCGACTGACAATAAAAAAGCAATATGTAAAAATATAAATTATGCATTGTTCCTCATTGTTCAGTGACTGACAATAAAAAAGCAATATGTAAAAATACAAAATTATGCATGGGGGGGTTTATATTTACTTATCTATGTATTTATTTGTATATGAAATATATTTTGTGTATATATAAAATATATATGTGTATATATAAATATATGGGTGTTTTAAGTGAGGCTTTAAAGAGTTCCGCCTGCCTAAAAAATAAAACAGATGTTTAGGGAAAATGCAAAATTATAATTTCTTGTGACAGTAAAGTTATGTTTATTTAATCTATTTCTTGTGCCAGCTTTCAAGTCTTATCCTGAAGAAAATGTTTTGCCAATGCTTTATCATATTTTCACAACTTGGACTTTAAAGAAAATGATCATCCCTGAGCTATTTTTTTTTTTTTTCAGATCTTCCAAAACTTTAAATAGCATTTTCTGCCTTCATCACAAAGCCAGTTAAGCACTATCTAACTAAATGCGTGAGCAGAAATATCTCATTTTGTTCAAGCTTTTAAACTCTCCTTGTCAACAAATGATTTGAGCATCTCTGCAGAGTGTACTGTCACTTCTCTGCCATCTGTCATCCATCACTTTTCCTCTCTTTTTCCCCAAGGAGAAATGTCAATCGCTGATTTATATTTCATGTTTTCCTTTACAAAAGAAAATCCTGTTAGGATACAAATGAATTTTGTAGCTCTTACTCAACTTCTCAGAGGCTATTAATTGTTCTCTTCCAGGCACTATGTAATTCCTTCCAACTGACATATTCTGGTTTTCTCCCTCTTTTATAATCTTATTTTAGGAAGCTATACCTTCTGTTCATTCGAAAGTAAGGAAGGCGTAAACAAGTTTCAGCAAAAGTACTAATTGTTTGTTGATACTGCTGGGAAGATGTGGAATCAAAGATCTGTGGATTATTCTAAATTAGAGGAGACAAACATTATTATAATTTCTCGTGTCTAGGACAGCCTCAGACTCACTAGATTTGCTTTTGGGAAAATATTTTAAATCACCCGTGGCAAACCATTTCCAATCAGCTCTCACACACTGGATAAGAGATGGCACACGGGCAGACCTGAACAGCTGACGTGTTCAAACAGAGACAGAATTAAGGTTCCCTTTTGATTTTAAATCTAAGGAAAAAAAAAAAAGGAGAGAAGAGGTGGTTTTACTGCTGTATATTTAAATTTATCTATTTCCATCCATTTAAATCTGTCCAGTCTCTTTGTATAAGAATAAGTAGGAAAATGCTGGTTTCCTACACATGGAAAACCATTGTTACCTGTGAACCAGAGGGACCTCCTGTTTAGCAGGTTTTGGCTCAAAAAGTGTGGTGATGGTGCTTGACCTTCCCTTCTCCTTGGATGCCTGATGAGCTTCCCATTATCTGTCTGGAGCCTTGTGGGACAGGCAGGGACAAAGGAAAAGACACCAGGGTGCCAGAGGGAAGCACCACAGGGCTTGTACTGGAGAGGCAGGGAGAGGCCAAATTCAGAGGAAGAGTTGGGAACCCCTCTGAAACTCTCCGTGCTTTTACTGCCTCGGAATTGTGTGGGCACGGGAGGAATCTCAGATGCAGGCAATGCTTTTCCAGCCGGGGCACCCCACTGCAGTGACCATGGAGAAGGAAAGCCAGGCTGGGGTGGCCTGTGATGGATTTTTCTTTTTTATGGGTGTAGGGCAGAGTTTGGAAGCTGCCAGAAATCTTGGTCCCGGTTTATACTACACTCTCAAAGGACGATTTACACTTCTGAGAGAAGAAAGTTTTGCACACAGCTGGTAAAGAACCCAATTTGACAATTTTAATAGTTGCCATGTGTTTATTTCTTCTCCATCTGCTTTTCATCACTTCTCTCTGGCTCTGGAGAGTCTTCAGCTAATGGGTAGGATTTTCACTTTAGCTTAGGAAAGCTGATGGTTTTAGGATTTAATTAAAAGTAGCACTTGTAATGATTTATGAAGTGGCCCCCATTGCACAGGGAGGTACCAAACCAAGCTACTGCTGTAGGGGAAATGGTGCTGCTCCAGCTTTGGGAAGAGCCCTGACTTAGATCAGCAGCTCTGGTTGTGGCTACAAGGTGAAATGGACTCTCAGGAGTGATTATTTATAGCCCCTCTCCCCTGTCTCACATTCCTACCTTTCTTGAACAACACTGATTTATCTTCTGTTGAAATGCCATAAAGAGAAGCTCGGTCCCTGGGGAAGCAAACCAGGAGCTTGGGTAACCTCCAGTTGGATCCCTGTGGTGGGGTTCACTGGGAAAGGCTCAGCCAAGGGCCCGTGCCTCTCACAGCCCTTCCATGAGCATTTTCCCATTAAACCAGGATTACTGTGCTGAATTGTGCAATTGGATTTTCGAGCCGAGCATCTTCAGCAGAAAGAGGCGCCATGCGAAGCCAGATAACAGATGAATAATTTCCACAGAAAAATGTAACACATTGCCCAGAGGAGCCTGGTGATGCCATTTACCTCATTTCCCCTATGCCTGAGATGCTGTGCTGCTTCCAGCAAAAGGTGAAAGTCTGCTCACCCCTCCGCCTCCCTTGCACTACAAATTAGATCCAGATGAAGCTGACTTTGATTTAAACACCCTTGCAGGAGGAACATCGTCGAGATAATTAAACTTGCAGCAGTTCACCTTTGTGAGAGCTTAATTAGCCGAGATGCTGCCTTCTCTATATTTATCTTGTGTGTCTTGCAGAGATGTGTGCTGGGAGGGGGGTTGATTTGTGGGTTGTGTAACCACGAGTGTGCATAAGCTTTTCAGTTCATCTCCCTGGAATGCTGGGTGTGGAGTGGTGTAGGATCAATGGTTAAATCTTTTTTTATTTTTTTTTTTTACATGGAGCCTGAATATTCAAGGTCCCTGAGTGTTTTCAGAGGCACGAGTGCCATGATTTAAAACTGAGTTGCAGCATGAGATGTGTCAATCACTCCCAGTGCTTGAATTGCTGGTGCATGGCCAGAGCCTCGTGTTTCACCACTACTGGTGTTTGGATCAGGAGCACAAACTCCCACTCTGATAAATGGTCTTTGCTTCCAAAGCACGTCTACTCCACTCTACTTAAAATACAAAAGCCACTGAAATCCCACCTCAGTCCTCTGCACAGCACAAACCTTGCAGCAACTTTCCTTCTAGACTGGATTTCTCAGGCTGTTAAACTTCTCCTTCTCCTCTCCCTCTCCTCTGTTCTTTCTCACGGGGGGATGTGGTTGCGGGTTTTCAGTGCAGGTGGGGCAGGTACTGCCTTTACTAGGGGCAACGTGATGCGGTGTGGGAGAAGGACAAATTGCTTCTGCATAGCACCTTTTCTCCAACCCAATGCATCAGTTCAATGAAAATCTCAAGAAAAAGCTTAAAACCATGAGGTTTTAAAGATGATTTGTTTTCATGTTTGTTTGTGAATTACGATTTTTTTTTTAACTTCAGCTGCAAATATAAGATTTACAAATCCACATTTAAAATAATATAAAATATAAGATGCTTAATGGCTCCATAGTTTATAGTGTTCAAGGAAAGGCATTCACAAGCCAGCTTGCTGAGGTTAGTAGCTTTTATTCAACTGTAAAATTTTTTTCAGGCAGATATCACTAAAATCTTCCAAAATCTTGCCTTGTACCCCACGTTAAACCCAGCAACTTATCCTTACCTTCTCTTTATGAATGGTTGGAAGGCTCACATCCCAAACACCCCAACATCATTTCATCCGCAGCTGCTGTGGCTGTGTTGGACTTCTACTCTGTGACCCCAGAAACTTCCCCCTCCTCCTGAGAGCCTGGTGTGACCAGTGGCTCCAGTGACAGTGGCTGACACAGCCCAGGGTGCAAATAATATCTCAATTCGTCAGTGTAACTCCAAATAGTGTAGAAATAACAGATTTCTAATAAGGTCAGGTCACCTTTCATACATATCCAGAGAAAAGTCGTTGTGCTCCCCTGTGATATTTTAAAAAATATGTTAAAGTCATGTAAGTTTCACGGACCACTGCAATTCTGGAAAAGAATCGCTTTAAAAGTACTTATATCACTGCCTTCCCCCCAAACTATCAGTGCTCTTGGAGAATACCTGGGAGCAGGCCATAATAGAGCAATAAATATTCATCAGAGCTTTGGTAGATGGCTTTGGAGGACTTCTAATTACCTCTAATTAGGCTCACAAAGCCTCCCTCGTGCACACTTAACTTGTTCAGGCTTTAGTGGTTGTCAGCTCTTTCGTCCCCCGAAGGGAAGCTCCGGGCTCTGCTCACACCTGGCATTGTCACAGCCAGCCAGGAGGGATCCGGGCAAAGGAGGTGGGAAATCGAAACGGGAGACTGCCAGAAAGGGACTGTCCTGCCGGAGGTGCGGGGCCGCTGCCCAATCTGGGGAATGCAGGGAAATCCAGCTTCTTCCCAGCACTGGGGAGAGCCTGGCTGGCACCTCTGGGTGCAGAGCACAGCCTAAAAACGCGGATCCTTGTGGAAATCCTTGCCCTGCTTGGGACAACATCGCATTTTCCCAGGCGCTGAGTGTCCCAGCAGCGACAGTGGCCGCTGTCTGATGTCTGGGTGGGGATTTGGTGGCGGCAGCAGCCCAGGTCCCCAGGAGGTGCTGTCAGCCCAGCTTTCCCAAGGGTGCCACCCTCATCCACCCTGCCAGGGGCGCCCGTAGTCAGCCAAGGGCCATCTCCAGCCTTGGCTGCCTTAAACACTCTGTATCTTCACGGGAGATGGGGTATAAATTGAAATTTACATTTTTGGTGCTCTTTTTTCCCTAAATGGGGCGTCTGAGGGACAAGGCGAGCCTTGGCAGGGCTGGACGATGTGATGTGGGTAAGGGAAAAGGATGTGCATGGCTCTGAGCTCCCACTTTGGGACCAGCACTGCTGACCCCCTTGAATTCCACTACACAGAAATCCTTGCAGAGACTGTTTTGCAGACATCCACTTTCCCTTTTAATCGATTTTCGTGGCTGACAGCTGGATTATTTGGGTAAAGATGTTTACATCTTGGATAATCACCAAGAAATTGAAGTGCTGACTAGAGTGAACCATCCCCTCAATCGTTTGGGGAATTGCCTGTAATCAGTTGTTGCTTTGACTCTGGACACATTTCCCTGTATCCTAGCAATGATTGTCTCTGGCTGAAGCTTTGGCTGGTACATTTGGGATCCTGATGGGAATATTCCCACTGCCAGCTCCCTGCCTGCTCTCCTGCCATCTCTTTTCACCCCTGACCTCCTGCCCTGCTCCACAAAGCTGGTGACTTGCCTCAGGCAACGTCATTCCTCACAACACAGCAATTTACACCTTGCTGAAATGGTTGGGGTATTAGAATAACATCACTTCTGCTGGCAGCTGCTGGATTTTTAGCAAACCCTGATGTGATCGGAGCTTACTGAGTGACCAGCCACATCAGAGTGGAGCCACTCGCTGCCTTCCAAACAACTGTCGGTGAATTCCCCCTCAGAACCCTCATTGATTTCTGCCTGCATAATTTATCCATTTGTGCCTTCCCTCTGTGAATAGAGGACCAAACAATGGCAGTGCATTGAAGCAAATATCCCTCAATGAAACACTTTCATGAATTCCAAAGCACCTGCACTCGCAGGAGGGAAAAATCACAAACCCCCATCGCCCTGATTTTTCAGCCTTCTGTTTGTGTCTCACCGTTCATAGTTCTTAGGTAGTTTCTCACACACGAGTGTTATAAATAAAAGCAATGTTTTTGTTAGTCAAGGTAATTACATTCTTTGTCTTAGAGATGTGGACAGCTGACGGACAGTTGTCTTGACCAATGGGATGGGGAGAGGCGTCAACCTTCTCCCCTAATCCCTGACCTTTGTAGAAATACTATAAAAGTGGAGTCAGATTCGTAATAAACAGTTCATGCCTTCTCACCAAAGTGAGTGAGTGTGTGTGTGTGTAACAACGACAAACCCCAGCAACAAAAATATATTACTGTTGTGTGGGTTGTCAAATCTAGAAAGTTTCAACACTTCCAGAAAACAGCACATTCCAGAGGAGAACAGGCCATGATGAGATGGGGCCAGAGGTTTGGCTGTACGCTGATGCCAGGGGAAGGGATGAGGTTCAGGGCTGCCCGGTCTTGAAGCTACACCACAGGGGTTGTGATGTCTCACCAACAGCCTCACTCAGAGAAGGGAAATAAATATCTGACAACCCTTGGGTGGTTTTTTTTTTTTCCTTCTTATAGCCATAAAATCTTAGTTAGGAAGTGAAGTGTATGGTCTCTGAAGGATGGGGGTGGTAAGGATTGCAAAGAACCTCACACACACACGTTCATTCCTATGATTTTAAAGAAAAACTCCTGCTTTTTGGACTATGACTCATGTTTGTGGGTGCTTTTTATGTTAAGTGGTCAGCACTTTTTTCCTTGAACAAAGCAAGGCTCAGCTCAATGATCTGAGTGTTCATTAAGGACTGAGATGAGAAATCTCTCCATCAGAAAAGAGATGCTCACAGGAGCATCTTCTGCTGCAGGTGTTTGAATACATAGAGCAAAATGGCTCTTCAGCCCTGCAGCACAGCCTTTGTATTTGCTATTATAGTTGATTGATTTTTCACTCTGTGCTGTGTAGAGCTGTCTGTCTGATTTCCATTTACAATCTCCATTGCTCAAGGAATTTATGGGCTACAGGACATATGTTTTATGTTAAATTATATATACCCTAAGCCATAGGATCAAACTCAACTGCTGCCATATAGGAACAGCTCTTTATCCACCAAAATTTTCATCCCACAGAATGGACATAATCGGTGATTTCAGTATTGTCCTGTTCCAAGAACCTGGCTTGAGTCCCCTGCCAGTAAAAGGATCATGACTGAGAATATCTGAGGATTGCAAATATTCTATTATAAGCACTTTCTGGATAGGCAGGGGGAATAATTTTTCCATATCCATCTTTTCTTCCTTTACACAAATTTAGCTTCCTGCTGCAACCCACAAATTAGTCAGCTCCTCTCTGACTGCAGTAAAATGCTTTCATCAGGTTTACAAGAAAAATAATGTTACCACTGGCCTTGCTACTAACAGAGGGTTTTGTTATTTTCTGCTCATCTATCCACACCTGTTTTTCTGTGAAATGGTCTGGGGAGTCCTTTTTAATTTCTCTCCTATTCCATAATGGCAGAATTTAAAAGAATAGATAACTTTTACTCTTGATGTTGTGGGTAGTCCAGAGGACTTCAAGGAAAGTAAGTTGAGAAACCTCGTGGTTTTGGAGATGTGTTACAAAAAGAAATACCCCAGTGTCCGTGTTTCCAAACTTCTACCCCCAGGTCATTCAGTATGGTCTGATTGTATTTCCATCCTCACAGGTGAAAGGAGGTGTTTGATCTTGCTCTTTGGGTGCACCTTGGGTGTGGGTAATCCCGCACAAGAGTTTTGAACCCATCAAACAGGAGATTGCTCAGACCAAGAGTTCTGTTCCCCAAGGGAGGGAGCCATTTGATTTCTAAACCCAGAGGCCAGAACTGGGAATGGGTTTTCGTTCCTCCAAGTTTCTTTCAGAGCTGAATGTGTGATCTGAAGCCTGTTTCCAGTTGGAAACATGCTACAGGAGATCAAAAGAGGAATATTTCATCCCCTCAGAGAATAAACTTTTATGTGTATGGCTCAGTGTATAAAATGTCTTCTTCCTGTTGAACAGTGAAATAAAAATGACATGACTGTTTCCATTTGCCAAGAGCATTTTCAGCCTGAGCCAGCCCAAAGGCACAACTTGGTATTTTCAAGTGTCAATCAAAGATGCTTTTCCTTCAGCTGGTGCAGGGTCCAACAATGGGACATATGGGACACCAGTCTGTGCCAAAAGAAGAAGAATAGAATCAGGAATAAAATATGTCAAAGTATCTTTATGCTAATTCCAAGTTCTACAGTCATCATGATGGGAGTTGCTGTAGCCTCGCCAGCCCAATCATCTTGCTTGGCAAAATTAGAAGCAGTCCAGGTATAAATATCCCTGAACTTTTGGATGTTTAGAGTGGCAGGATGAGGCCTAAAGACATCATAATAAATTGGTTTTGTCGAAAAGCGCAAAAAATAACTGAGTTCCTGAATAGCATGAGACTGCTGTGGTTTTCTGACAATACTTTGGTGGGCATGGTCCAGATTTCCAAAGATACTCAGGCACTTGAAATCAAGTGTTTGTGTTCCTCTACTCTGACTGAGCAGTGAGTAGTGCTGTAAATAACTGCTGTGCAAATACAAGTGCTGAGCATGGGGCTGAAGGAAAGGCCAGTGTGTTGATAACGTGCAGGACAAGAAGCTGTAATTTTAGACAAAAACGATATATTTTTTGGGAAATCAGTGGGAAATCGGTGCCTTTTGGAAAACCTCTTCCTTAATCAACAGCACTCTTGTGATCCAGAAAACTGTGGGAGTAACAGATGGCTGATGTTTCTTTTTGTGTGGTGGGCCAGTCAGCAGGAAAATAATAGAAGCCTATGTCTTAATGAGCAGAGAGAAGATGTGAGCCTGAAGGTATCAAAAACGTGGGAGGATGCAGACAAATCAGGCTCTGCCTTCCTGGTTATCCAAAGGCTTTCTCATCTGTTGCACAAAAAGAGATGTGAAGGGGAAAAGGATCTTTGACCTTAATCCAGACTTAGGGCAGCTTTTCTGGAGCTCTTGAATGGTCCCCTCCACCCTCCCAGGTGCACACTGGGGAGAGGCAGCACCCCCAGCTCGTACCAGTACGGTGAGTGTGGCCACAGCGTGTCTGCAGCCATAAAAGATGATGTTCTGAACCCTCTTTATTGTTTTTTTAACTCTGAACATAGATGTTATAGTAGGTATGAAAGGTATCTCAGCTGGCTTGATCGCAGCTAAACTACCAGACAGGATGATAGCAATCCTCAGCAACTTCTGATTCCAAAAATTCACTAAAACACCACCTTTCCTTTCCTCTTTGTGCAGCACTTCTGAAGTTTCACATCCTAAGACTGTCTGTGAACTATACATGAATTAATCCAATAAATAAAGAATTTGATGGAGAACTGAAAAAGCTGGGAAAGAACTGCCACAACAACATCTACTGTAGGAAGCTCTTGGACAGTGCTTAAGGAAGTCTAAACATTAAGTTTTTTCCATCCCAGCCCTTTCTAAATTAGGAAAGAAAACCAATGCTGTTGAACTCTGGAAATCAGAAATCAGAGTTTCAGGGTTGCTTCCAAAGCTGTGGGAAAGCTGCCCTTATTTGCCACACAAGCAAGGCAGGACCCTGATGCCAATGAGTGTGAGCCAGTTACTACTCAACTATAATTGGGATTTAAGAGCTATCATTTCCTATTGGTTAACCAAGGAAATATTTATGGCCAAAGCTTTGTGCCAAGCACAATATTTATGACCAAGATTTTAACACTGGCTGCATTTTTTTTTTAATGCTGATTTTTGCACAGAGGACACAGATCACATTCAGACTGATGTAGGCATGCGAATGAAGGCTGAAGTCATCAAGATAGAGCCTGGATCAAGATCTATCTCTGGCAAAGCTCAGAGATCTTTGTCTTCACAGCAGCCTTGGTGAGGGCACTTGAGGTGTTTCATGCTCAGATCACTCTTCTCTCCATGCCTGGCTAAAATATCCTCTGTTCAGGGAGCAAAGGTCTGGCATGGGAGTTGTTCTAGATCGTGTCTGTGCAGTGGCATCAAGAGCTTCAAATCAGGGACCTCCTGAGCTCCAGTGATGCAAGCAGGGGTGGCTGGAGGAGCTCCCAACTCCTGCTCTCCAGATGGATGGGCAGGTCCTGCCCCTGACCTTCATAGCCTGGGCGGTCCTGCAGGTTTATGACACTTCCCATCATCAGGCCAGGAGCTCAGGGGAGGTTGTAACTTACTCAGTCACCTCATCCAGGTGATTAGACCCTGTTCTCATGAGCCCTGGCTTTGCCTGTAGCCTGCAGCACCCTCAGACAGGTTTGCCCTGGCTGGGAAGTTGCGATCTGTTGCTGGAGCTGACTGGGGAGAGGAAAGGATTTGTCAGTCACTCAACTCCAGATTTCTTCAGTGAGTAAATTAGGCAGTTTGCCCTCTGGTGAGGAAGGACAAGAGCCTAATTTAGATCCACAAAGCTGAGCAGTGAAACCAAAGCTATCCTTGGAGAACAAACTTGTCTGGAGAAACATGCTTCGGTTCTCTAATTTAAAAATCCATCTTTGTGGATCTTAAGAGAAGTGAAAGCTGTCTCCTTGCTCTTTATGGGCTCTTTACAATGGAGCCTGGCATTTACAAATAAGACGTAGAGGTTCATCTGATCTGTAACATGAGCCCTTTAATAGTTGTAGAGCTGGAAGTCTTAATGAGGCCATGACTTTCTGCTTTGCTTCATTTCCCCTTTCAATGCTTGGCTCACTTTGTTTGTTGCTTTGTTCAAGCACAGACAGAACCACAAATCCTCCTGTTGCTTCATTAATAAAGAGCCTTATTCAGAAATTCCCAGGATATTCCTGAGTGAGCAACAGGAAGAAGAGAAATCCAGAGAGGAAGAAATGTGAGGATTATTGCGTTTTGTAGGCACGATGAGTCATTGACCAGAGAAAAAGAGAATCAATGTGTTGCTGTGGAGGACAGAGGTGGCAACAAGTCTGGAGACAGAAGGAATGAGAGAATTCCCCCTGCTCTCCATCAGCACATGCTGTTCAGAGGTGAATACAGCTGGATTCTCCCCAGAGCTCTGTTATGGAGTTAACCCTGCAAGGTTCTGAGCTCTCTTAGCTCCCAGCCCGGCAATGTGTGAGAGTTCCAAGGCATCACAAAAGGTTAATGCATCAGGACTCTTGTGCTGGGACTCAGATCCTGATGAGCGCACAGAGAGGAGGGGGAGACGCTGCATTAGCCACCCTGCCCTGCTGTGGGGTGTGCATATCTCTGCTCCCAGCCCCACGGAGCATCTCCTCATGGATGGAGCCGTGGGGCTGCCCTGGCTCAGCACTGGGGGCGGCCCTGATGCCTTGGAGTGGCTACCCAGAACAGAGGCCAGACAGGATTAGGAGAGTAAAAGCAGTGTTTGTTAAAGGCCTGCAATAGGTACACCTTGGGCAGGCAAATCCTCCAAGAGGGGCTACACCCAAAATGGACGATAGTCATGAGTTCTTCACACAGTTATAAGTTTGGTCCATTTACATACCAGGGGTTAATCCTCCAATTACAGCTGCAGGTAATGAAGTCATATACCCCCAGTTTGCTCCCTTACTTTTTGTTTACACGTTTCGGGGCCTGAGACAGTAGGGTGTCCTTGAGTTTCAGGCCCAGAGTGGAATTGTTCTGTCTGAATAAAATGGGAAGGCAGAAGTCAGTAACTAACAGTTTGTGGAGCTTCAGAGTTATACACTAAAGAAGTACAGGATCTGAAAAATATAAAAGCTAAAATCCTAAGGCATCACCCTGACTGGACAATGTGTGCCTGTGGTGTCCCAAGTACCCAGGGCTGAGCTGCCAGGTGTCTGCTCGCTGTGTGCACCTACAGAGGGACACTGCTCTGGAGGGGAATCACGTGGCAGATGCAGCTTTGGAGCGTCTCAGACGTGTTGGCACGCCTGGGTTCTCACTGAGGGTGAGGTTCAGCAAAGCCATGGCACTGCCTTTGTCTGCAGGGCCTGGTCAGTGCCATGAGGGTGCTCAGGAAACAATAAGAGGATTTGACAGAATCCTGTGGCTGAAACACATCCACTCCACAGCCAACTTCCACGAAGATGAGAAGCCTTGGAAAAGCCTGGGCTCCATAATTATACTTACTGCTTTGGAAATTATCATTCCTACATTTACAGGCAGCATCTCTCCCTTGTCTCTGTGTGCTCATTATTATTTGAATCCTTTTACATTCCTACACTGCTGTTTTACTGTTGTTCTTACTCCCATGCAGGTGTCTCAGCTCCCCTGCATGGCCAGAAGTCTCTTACACAGTAAAAAAGTCTTTGATTTAGTTAAAACGTCTTTCAAAGCCTTCTGTCACTTCAGAAACAAACTGAAATGAATAGGAATAAATCAGAGTCACTCTTGAGAGGCCAGCAGTACCTCGCAGGTTTCCCCAGAGGCAGATGGAGCCTGCTCTGCTCAGAAACAGCCCTGCGCGTCCCTCTGCTCTGCTCATTTCAGTGCACATTTCACTGAAAGGGGATCTCTCTTCTTTCACTGTTGGTTTTCTTCTTCCTGCTTTTGCTCCACCTGAAGCCTCACTTGATGACAAAGCAGTTAGGAATAGGAGAGGGAAATCTTTATCATAGGAACAGAGAGACAAGGGAAAAAATCCTAACCCCCTTTGAATGTCAAGATGGTGTTCCTCAAACATTATCATTTTCTCAAACATTCCATTAACCCGCACTGTCCCCCGTACCAAGCCCAAATGGGCAACGGGTAAGGAGATATGGTCATTATAATGTCTCACTCTTGTAGATTTAAACATCCAGATGACATTTTACAAAATAAACAGAGGTCAAGGGCTTGCCCTGGAGGGCTGGCTGTGACATCCAAGACATGATCACGGAGAGAGAGCAAATTCAAAGGAAATGTGCAGTCCTAGGATTCCTTGGCAGTGCAGCTGCTTCTGCCTCCTTGAGCTGCTGAGTTTTTTCAATATTGAATGAGTGATGGCAGAAAAGGGGGCTTGGGCAGTTTATTTGCTGGCACTCACCTCTCAGGGACCTTCAATTCACTTCTGCCAGTGTCTTTTATAGAAAAAAAAAANACCACAATAAAAAAAATCATTAAGACCTTTAAATGGCATCTTTTGTTCCAGTCAGAGTCCCTTGCACATGTACCAGTGGAAGTCATCGCCTTCCAAATACACACAGGAGCTGATGGAAATTTTGTTATGGCCCAATGGTGCAGAAAGAAACTGGCAGTGAGATTTAACAAGGTCACTTCAAGGCACAGAAACCACTGTAAAATATGCTCATTCCCCACACGGCCAGCGAGGTGAGGGATAAACATTTCACTCATGGGAAATAGTGATTTACGATTAATTTCCAAAAGAAGGAAATCCTTTTTTAATCAAAATAATTTATAGGGTTAATCTAAAGGCAGTGTTTGCTCGCCAGCACGGAAAACCAGGCAAGGTGAAGATGGATGGGGTTTGTCCATGGGATTTGAATCAGCTCTGCACAGGAGGGCCTGTAGTCAAGGATACCTGTATTATTTATGGCCAAGGTTTTCAAAAGGGAATAGTTGATCTTGCATCCCTTGGGTTTGGCTGCTCAGTGTGTGACCTGTGCAGAGCACCAGCCTCGCTGAAAAATGGCCTTTAGAAATCCTATTCCCTGCTATTTGTTTGTTGTGTTTGGTGCTCGTGGCTGGATGTAGAAACCCAGGATTCCCTCATTTAATGCTGCTGGGTCAGCACTGAGCAGGGCTGGACATAACCAGGAGTACAAGAACCTGCGGATTCCACAGAGAAAAGGTGTTTAAAGAAATCCAGGAGTTTTTTTGTACCTGTTTTTGGGAATGCGTGGCTGCAGTAGGTGACAGAGTGATGCTGTTTTAATCCTGGTGAGGAGTGATTGCTCCTCTGCTCCCCTACTGCTGGAGGTGCTCAGAGCTGGCTCCTAGGATGTACCCTATGCTTCAGCTCCGAGTTAATTTGATCTCACATCTGCCGCTTATTAAATTAATGCTGCATGGTTCCCTGGAATGAGCACTACAGATTTTTATAGCATATCACAGGTGCTCAGGTGAGGGTCAGGACTCCAAAAGCAAAGCAGGCAATTGTACAGGAATGCACAAAATGGGAAAATATGGTGTGGTTTGTCACTGGAAAGGGTGACAGTTGTTGAGGAAGAGATAAGAAAAACAAGACAAGTCGAGTTTGGTATTTATAATCTCACTACAGACCTAATTTCTCTTGTGACTTTAATCCTCCTCATTTGCAGGGAGCAATCTATTATATCAGAAGATATTTGAGATGCTTTGGGAGTAGGGAAATTATTATACATAAAATATGTAGCTAATATTATTAGAACAGACTCTGATTAATTTTGCAGCTGGCAACATTACCCCTGCCTGAAAATTAAATCCATTTGCTATCCGTGTGGAAGTAATTGTGTTAATATCAAAGCTAGTTTTGAAATGAAATGGGGAGAGCTCCACTCCATGTCTCCCATGCAAGGAATCAGGGATGTGAGATGAAGGGCTGGAGGGAGAATTCCTTAGTAGCACAAGGAGTTATCCTTTCCTCCACCAAATTTGCAAGACTTCAAGAGTGGTTTTTTGTGATGTACTTAAGGTACATTCAAGCATGTAGATATATTCAGGTGACCTTGTCTCAGTCTCACCCCTGGTTTGCGATATTGCCAGTGGGCAGACACTAATATTTGTATTTGTACTACATGTTTGTACAGCACTGAGCACAGCCGAGCCCTGCTCTCCTGGGCAGGTTCATCACCCGCGTAATTATTGACAGCAAAGATACGTGCCCAAGCCAGAAATATCTCAGTCTAATTACACTGGAGTGATTTTGAAAAGCAGTTGGACGAGATTAAAGAGACAGCTTTCGTTAATTAAGAACTGTTTGGGCTTCCGGTGCTATAAAGATCCCAGCTGGCCCCATATCCACCTCTGGCTGCAGCTGGGCTCTGGATCTCCGCGTTCATTTCTCCTGCAAAAGTTTTCCTCCCTGCAGCCTGTTTGCTGGAGCGCAGGGATTCCTCCTCCTCCTCCTCCTCCTCCTCCTCCTCCTGAGCGGGAGGCGGGCAGGTCTGACCACATTAAATATACAAACACGCTGCGCTCGCTGTCTGCTCCTGAGGCAGCATCGGTGGCCCATCAGCAGCAAAACCCGAGCAGAGGCTGCCCCAGGGGCTGCGGGAAGGCTGAGAGCAGCAGCGGCAGCGGCAGCANGTTAAAGTAGACAAGAGATTTGCAGGAGTGCAGAATGCAAGAAGGCACAGTCAAGACTTAGCAGATCCCTGCAAAATCATGGAATTCCACTAAACAGAAGCTCAAAACCTGAGCTTGTTACTGGCTTGCCCTTTTTCCAAGGACAAGTCTGAGATTTCACTGGAAACCTTGGGGAAAAACTGACTTGTTTCTGTTTTGTTCAGTCTAGAATCTTCAATAGCTGGGATGTTTGAATTAGCTTTTGTGAACATCTGGATCACCCGAATTATCCACGTCTTTTTTGGACAAAGGAAGATAATAATAATAATAATAATAATAATAATAATAATAATAATAATGAGGAGAC
>WBMY01013453.1:394342-532727 GCA_013397315.1 Donacobius atricapilla
TTTTCTGATACGTGTAATGCCATTTTTTTTTGTGTAAATCTGATCCAAAATGCCTATCTCCCAGCAGGAGGCTGCTTTTTCCTTTTTGGCTTGCCCTTCTAGCATCCCTCTTCCCTGCTTGCCAATGACTCCAGTGCTAGAAACTTGCCACAAAGTGACCATAAAAATTAGACCAGATTCAGGGAAGAATGGCTCATGTAGTGTTTTCTGAATGGAATTGCTGGTGCCCCCACATTCTTCAGATGAATCCTGCTCTGTCATAGTGGGTGAATAGAGTGAGGAATACCTGGCAATGCTGGGGGTAGAGGGGAGGCAAATCCCCTGAGTAGCATCACCCTCCCGTGTGTCCCCAAGTGCCCATTGCTGTGGTTTGCTGGAGTTTCCCTCTGGAGAAGGCTCTGGCTGTGCCAGCCCTTGGACCTGCAGGTGTTTCATTCCTTCCCCACAGCCTTTGGCCACGTGGAGACCCGAGCGCACGCAGAGGAGAGGCTCCTGAAGAAGCTCTTCTCTGGTTATAACAAATGGTCCCGTCCCGTGGCCAACATCTCGGACGTGGTGCTCGTCCGCTTCGGCCTGTCCATCGCCCAGCTCATCGACGTCGTAAGTGCAACCTCTTGGTGCAACAGGGGCCAAAATTAGCCAGGCTGGGGCCCAGGGAGAGCCTCTTGGTGCATGTGGGCTTTACTGGCTGATCCAGGGTTGGGCTGGGAAGGCTCTGCCCTCAGCAAAGAGTGATCGTGCAGACAGACCCGGTGGAACAGGGGGTGACTCATATGAGTAGCTGGTCATCAAAGTGGTCATTTACTCTTCATTTGCCCGAGGCAAAATCCCAGATTCCCTATCAAAACCCATGGGACTGATCACAGGGGGCAGTGGAGCCGCTGGCATAAATGCCAGAGAATTCTGGCAAAAGAATAAGTCAAATATCTGATTTGGAATTTGAGCCATGATCATTAACACTAATTTACACAAGCTAATAGGGACAGTGCTTTGCACACCTTGGGAAGAGAGATTGTCTGAAGAGGTTTCTGCAAATGAAAGTTTTGAGGGTTTTTAGCTAATCTGGCTGATATTAACAAGAAATTTTTTTTCTGAGTGTTTGCCCAGATAGAAGTCACACATGTGCAAACTGCATATGCCCTGTACAAAACAGGGTGGTCTGCACGGAGACTGATGTGCACTGAAACAGTATTTATGGGATTATTGTGGCACAGTGTGTTGGGGTCAAGTGTTGGACAAGGGAGGTCCCTGCAGGGATGCAGATGCCACACACACTCACAGGCTCTAGAGCTTGTGCAGATCTTGCTCCTGCATTTTCCTCCTCCCTGTCCCTATTTGCACGTGGCACCTCCCAGGACAGTGTCTGTGCAGCTGTACACTCTTTGAGCAGGTATTGGGCTGGCTTTCACAGAAGAGTTTGGGTTGGAAGGGACCTTTAGAGGCCATCCTGTCCAACTCCCTTATTTTTCAGAAGAGGGAACTCCCCATCATTTTTACTGTAATCATGTGGCAGAATGAAAGGGGTGACAATGCCCCAGCCCTGGAAGTATTCAAGGCGAAGCTGGATGAGGCTTTGATCAGCCTGGTCTAGTGGAAGGTGTTGGGGAGGGTTGGAACTGGATGAGCTTTAAAGCCTCTTCCAATACAAACCATTCTGTAATTTCTGTGATAATGGAAAGAAAGAATAATGCAACCTAAAGACATTACAGGTGTGGGACAATCGTAACAGGTGACTCTCCACAGTTTTATATTTTGAAATCAGATTTTTCAGGTGAAAAGGAAACAGCTGAGCTGGTTCAGCGGGTGGGGAATCAAAGACACCGGTTGTTGGAGAGTCTCATCTCCTCATGCAGAAGCCATCCTCTTCCAGCTATGCAGCACAGCAATGGTCTCCCACTCCCCTTCTCACTCTTACATCAACCTGAGGGATCCAGGGTTGTTTGCAGTTGCGAATATTGAAGTTGCATGGTTCTGATCTGAATAATTGATAAGACTAAACATGAGACATGAGTGACTGTGGAGGCATGAGAGGGACTTTCCATTATGCAGCGGCTGAATTGTGGAAGAGGGGGGATCGATACACCTTCTCCACTGTGCTTTCCCAGTTTACTTCAGAAAAATTAATCTTCTTAAAACCATGTCAGTGGTTAGAAGTGCAACTCGCAGGCAGAGCTGTACTGGGACCTGTGGGCATGGCTGGAGGAGAGCTCTCAGCCCTCCTGCCCCAGTCTGTGACTGGGGACACTCCTGCCACCACTGTGGCTCTTCAGCTCCTCTCCCCTTTCCCGACAGTGAGAGTTTTGGTGCAAACCCTGCTGCAATTGTTAGACACAATGCTCAGCTCCCAACGACTAGGAGTCTGAAAGGGAAATCAGCTGTATTCAAACCCCAGCTCCTGCTGACAAAAGCTGGGGGCAGGGGAACAGAAATCAATGGGGAACTCTACATTCCTGCATGTCCTTACCTCACCCTGGATTGCTGAGAGTTTCTGAGACCAGAAATAAGGGGAGAGTCACTGAGAGTCACACCTGGACTCCTATGCCTGTCTGCAGGACCTCACGTGCTATGCTCACCTTGAGAGAAGGGGCCAGGTAGTGCCACACCCCCATGGCTGTGGAATCACCCGTGCCCTCTGGGCTGGCTCCATGAGGAGCCTCCAGCTGTGCCAGCTGAGGAGGAACTTGGTCACTGGCACATTGCAAATCCCGCTCAGATAATCCCATGGGGCTGGAGCTGTGCTTCACTCGGGTCAGGAGGATGGTGTGGTGATGGGCAGGGACTTCCACAAAGGGTGGCTCCAGGGAGAATTCCAGTAACAAGCAGCACCTGCTGCACTGGAATGCCCAGTGCAGGAGCCGTGGTGGAGACTCGCAGGTGCTTGAATTGCAAAGTGCTAAGAGAACCAGGTTCTCAAGGATTGGTCCGGGTCATGGCATTCTTCATCTTCCATTGGCACCCAAAGAAGCAGCTGGATATTCTCTCCTTCTTTGTTCCTCACTGGAGTGTTTTTGTATTCCTCCTTCCCTCGTGTGCTTCTAGTCCCTAACCCCAGAGGAGAGAATCTCTGCTCAGGTTCTACCTCAGGTGCCACAACAGCAATGAAGAGGCTGATAGAGTAGGAGGCGGAGCTCCCCTCAAACTTCCTTGGTTTTAATGTTCACAATCAATCCTGAACTGCCACAAGAGCAAGGTTAATGATGAGCAGTTTGCTGTCAACTGAGCCCTGCCAGCTCAGCTGGGTTTAATGCCAACCAAGGCAAGAGATAAAAAGAACCCTCAGAAATAAACCCTGGGCTCTGGTGGGACACTTCAGTCAGACCAGCACTAGGCCCCGCCCCACGTAGTTCATCTGAGTTACTTACAGAGGGCACAAAAGGCAAGCAGCACATAGTAATTAACTCTACTGCAGTGCTGCCAGCATTATAAATGCCTGACATTATTTAAATATGTATGTAAAGTCCTGCCTTTCCATACTATTTCTGCATAGAGTTGGGGAAAGTCTATCCATTGATGGAAATACACCAGGCTGCCCAAGAGTTCCACATCAGCAGAGCAGCTGGGGTTTATTCAGAAAACCCAATCCATAGTGCCACAAGTTCATGTATTTAGGAGGAGAAACGCTGCTGAGCTTCTTGTCTCCAGAACTGTGTTCATGGATAATGTTACACAGGAGAACATCCTTGCAGATGAGGCTGAGCACTGGAATCCACCACACGTGTATGAATAAGGGTTTATATATCCATCACTCCCTTCCTTCAGTGCTCAGGTCAAAGGCAGGCTGGGGAGCTTTTCCTATACCTGGTATCATCATCCCAGGCTGAATCCATCAGCACTGAGTAAAATCCCAGTAAATTCCAGCCCATCTGCTCACAGGATTGCTTAGGTGCAGGCTCAGCTGTTCAGTGGTATCAGACAGCTGTGCCCTGTCCTGTGTCAAATGACAGAAACATCTGCTTTTTATTTCCAAGATGGGACTTATATTTATTGCAGGGGTGGTTTGTAATTACATAAATGAAATACAATTAAGGAAAATTAAGAGGGTTCTTTGGGCCTCCTTATCTGCTCCTGTAACCAATATCTGATCTTGCATTTCAGGATGAGAAAAACCAAATGATGACCACGAATGTGTGGGTGAAGCAGGTGGGTGCCCCCAGATATGTGTTTTTCCATGTTTCTTTTCAGTTTTTCTGCTGAACTCTGGCAGCTTTGTAACCACCTTATTTTTGGCAGGAGTGGCACGACTACAAGCTGCGCTGGGACCCCCAGGAATACGAAAATGTCACATCCATCCGAATCCCCTCAGAGCTCATCTGGAGGCCAGACATTGTCCTTTACAACAAGTGAGTGTGAGCACTGTGACCAGAGGTCCAACCCATCCTTGCAAATTTTCTCTGTTCATGAGGTTAAAATGTTTCCTGCAATTATTCCACTTCATTTTGCTCTCTGTGGTGGGAGTTCTTGTAGATGCTATAACATGCCTTAAATGACATGACTGACATTCATCATAAGGGCTTTGCTCTCCTAATGATCCTTCCTCTGGGCAGCCAGTTTTGTTGGGGATGCCAGGTATTGTTTTCTCTTCACATGTCAGATGCACAATTAAGCTGGATTTGAGCTTTCAGTCCTCTTCAATTTCATTTCACCCAGAAGCTCCCCTAATTCATCACCATCAACTGGAAAAGCCAATTACTGAGGATGGGCTTAAATAAGGAAAATATGCTGAAACATGTCATGCTTGTGTGTCTACGAACAGAGGGTTCAGGTCAGCTAAATATCATTCTGGAATGACTTCTAAATAGGTGTTTGTTCCTCATCACAGAGGCTTGCAATCTGTCCCTTGTATGGACACTTCCTAAGGAGCAGGTTGTGGTTTTCTTTCTTTCTTTCCTTTGGAGCCTGTTGATATTCTTAGAAATGCTGCCCAAGTGTCAAGGCTGTTTTCTCCCTGGAGCCTCCCCCACAGCTCTCCAGTCTCCCAGGAGGTCAAATATCCCGGTCCCCCATCCCAGCACAGGCTCCAGAGAAAACACTTGCTGCAGGCATCAAAGAAAAGCATCTTTGCATGTGGCTGACACTCAGAGAAAACCCTCACAGCAGCAGCCAGGCTCGATTTTAATAAACAGTCGTCTGGTTCTAGCTTGAAATGATTTTGCTTCTGTTTAAAAACCAAAATAAATGGCTGAAGCTGGAATCTGCCCAGGGGATTGTGAGCTTTGGAAACTACAGGGGCTGTTATCTTTCCCATTAGCTCATTCCTGATCCTCAGTGGTGTGAAGTGATTGCAAACCTCTTGGAAATCACTGCATCCTCACTGAGCACCTTTCGGAGATTAGCCCAATGGAAATGACTCATTCAGCGGCACTTGGACCTTCCTGCCCTCCAAGGACACACTCTGAGCATGAGTATTGCATGGCATGTGCCTCACTTGGCCGCCAAGAAAGGTGTTCACGGCTTCCACTAGGAAAAAAAAAGGACGTCCTTGTCATTCTCATTGTTTAATTAATGACAATGGCAAGGATTATTATTTTTGGAGCTCCTGGTGGTTGCTGTGGTGGACCATGGTGCCAAAGGAAATGACGTGGCACAAATCATCGTGCCACCTTTGTGGAAAGCCATCCTTTTGCCAGAGCTGCTGGCACAGAGGAACCTGATGTGTCACCCCTGCTTCCTCTGCCTTGGCTCAGCACGGTTGATGAGGATGGTCCATGCAAGGAGGGCCTGGAAATAAGGAATGACAGAATGACAGAATGGCTTGGGATGAAAAAGATCTTAAACATGGTCTCATCCCTGTGTCATGGGCAGGGACCCTTTCCACGAGACCAGGGTGCTCAAAGTCCTGCCTTGAACACTTCCAGGGATGAGGAAGACTCCAGGAGACCTTGGTATCCTTTAGGTCTCTGGACATTTTGGGGTTTCATGCTGAAGACATCCCCCAGATGTCCATGACACCCAAACCTTGGGCTGGACAGGCTTTGGCTCCTGCCTCTCTGCCTTGTTGTTGTAGTTCACTGTTGCTGTCACTTGAGTCTCAGGACTCAGGGTCTGATCTCCTGGCCCCAGGAGCCACTCCAGAATGTCCTTCTCAACCTCTTCTGGGCAGTGAGAATCTTTCAGTCCTGCCCACCCTATTGCTCTGACTTGCAGCAGCAAATCTGACTGTCCTGGGATCTGCTGACACAGGGAGATCTCGTGCCTCAGCTCCCCAAATCCAAGCTGCTTCCCTTCCTTGATCCATACTTAGCATTAATAATCATGCATTCATCTGTTGGTTGTCATGAGTCTATCATGCATTTTTAATTGGTTACTTTATCCATGAATTAAACATGGATGTAAGCTAGGTACCAGGCATTAGTGGGTTTCCGTTAATTCCGTATGTCCTCACTGCTATATTTCCCTTTGTTCTTATGCGAAATGTTTTCTGCCGTGAATGTACTTCTCTCTTCCACCTAACCTCCTACCAAACACATCTGGAGCTGCAGTCAATACCTTCATCAGGTTTCACATTTTGTAGGGAATGTAGGAAAAATGCAGGGCAAAACCTTCAGGGTGCTGGGACTCCAAGGTGAGGCTCTTCTGCACAGCATTTCATCAACTGCTTTCCCAGCCAGGGCCTCTCCTGGTGGGCACCTCAGCTGGAAATGAGAGTGATTAGCCATAGTGATGCTAACAAGGAGTCCATCTCATATTTTACGCACATATATATAGTTTAGAGGGAGATTAACATAGTTGCACATGATTCTGGGTCTCTGAGGGCAAGAGAATGTGCAAAGAAACCTTGGTGGAAGAGGGTGAGAGGCCACACTGACCTTTTACTGTCTTCAGGCTTTATAGTGTGAGCTATTTGTTGCTTACCACATACTCTGGCAGAAATATGGTATTTCTATTTGGGATGGACTCCTTTTGGAAAGATTATACAAATACCCCTTCTGTTTTCATCTTGGGCTATATACAGAAATGGTAAAATTTCAATTGATTTCAGATTTACATCTTTAAGGAAACCTAACCCCTTGTTGTGAGGTTACTCTCATATCTTGGCTCATTATTGTAAAAAACATTCCATTTACCCACTCTAGAGACTCAAATTAAATCAGTAAATTTAGCTGGTTTGGCCTAGAGACTAAATGTAGTTGTCAACATTCATAAGGAATCTGAAACCAAATTAATATCCTACAGGGAAATTAATATGCTGTTGAATTTTCAGGCTTGATGAGATAAGTTCTAAGACTCTGCAAATAGTTTCTACTGGATGTGACATAACATATGTATAACAGAGGAATATGAGTTCCTAGTGAAGTGACGAAGCCTCCCCTTTGCCAAGAAACCAGGCTGTTCCTTATCTGAGGTTGTAAAGGCTCTTCAGGCACCACCAAATCTTTTCTAAATGAATTATCTAATCCTCTGCATTGATTTGTTTTTCTATTCATGAATGGCTTTGAAGCGCATTTTAGTTTTTCTTTGTATATTTGAAGTATAAAAAAATTAATTGTATTTTTTTGTCTAATGAGTGAATAAGCTCCTGCATTTTTTGTTTGTGGTGGGGTTTTTTGGTGGTTTTTTTTTTGCTTCTCAACCACTCTGTTGAGTCACTTGTTCAATGTAGGAGCTCCAGAAGAGAAACCCCTGAAAGCATAAATTTGCATCCAGCTGCTAAAGTCTGTCCAGGGCAATCCAAGCCCATGTCCTTGAGCCTAATGCTGGTTTTCAGCTGGATAGTCATGGTATTATCACAGCATTTCTCCTCTCCAGCCTGGTGATGTAAAACCTGGGAAGAAGCTACTGGGAATATTGAGAATTCTGAAGTTTCTCTTTTCTCGGTAATTTCTGGGGCTAACTGTTCCAGAAAGTAATCCCTGCCTTAGACTTCACGGTTACAAAAAAAAAAAAAACCAACCTAAAAACCCACAAGATCAGATTGGAAGGAAAATCAAATACAAATTTCTGTAATTAGGGGTAGGAAATACCTTGAGGAATTCATCCGGTAATAAAATGGGCAGAAAGGGATTACTGGACTGGGTAAGATCATCTGTCAGGCAGCTTCTGAGAATCATGGAACAGCAGAGAGTTCTTTTGCAAAGTACTGTAGCAGCTAGTTCTCGTGAACTGTACTGTGATGTTCGCAGCCAGTGAGATTTATGGAGTAACACAGGTTCCATGACTCATCCCAAAGCTCTTTGGAGGAGAAATACCAAAAGATGCCCCAGCACAACCTTTAAAATTGGAAACATAGTTGACATTTTTCTTTGTGTGCACTGGCACAGAGCTCAGCGTTGTGCACCAACTGTATTTGTAATAGGCCAAAAAAAAATCACTAATTCACCGTTCAGCTTTCCGGATTCTTCTGGGAGGTTCCGTGGTTGTTTGGAGGTTGTTTTGCTGGAGAGGGCTGTCTTCAGCTGCTTCGAGGTTTGCTGCCAAGCTGTACCCAGCAGTACAGGGGCTGATGGAAGGAAATCTACAGGAGGGATCCCCCTCCCGGGCTGCTCTGTTCATACCCAAGGGCTTCTTCCACTCCACCAAGGACAGAGCAAGAGCTTTGCCTTCCAAGTGCTGGGGAAGCTCCTTGGCAAAGGGGAGAACTGGAGCAAAATGCATCAACCCAGCACAGTCAGAGCCTCCTGAGACACCTGTGCTCATTCCCAAGGCCTAGCACAGCCTTTCCTGGGAATGGTGCCTGTTTTGCCGAGCAACAGCCAAAAGCTCAGTAGTTACTGAAAGCTCAGTAGTTACTGCCAGCTTCTAAACACCGAAACCAAGCAAAAGCTGGGACATGACCGAAAGAAGTCACATCAGTGCACACACACCTCCCCCTGGGCACACAAGGAGTTTTGTACCCAAGTTGCTGAGATTCTGGAGGTATTTAAAACCCACCTAGGTAAGGCCCTGGTCCTCTTGTAGCTGACCTGCTTTGAGCAGGGAGTTTTGGGCAGGAGACAGTTCCAGATGTGCCTTCCAAACAGTGCATTTGAGTTATCATTTGGTAGCACAGGACAGTTGTTAAACGAAATATTTTCTGGTTTCCCTTCTGAATTCCAGAAGCATCTCTGTAATTGGTACCAAAAGGGTGCAGGCTTCTAATACTACAATTTTGCTTTGTTACTCCTCTTTGATGAAAAATGCTTTACTAAGGGTATTCTGCTATATCCATATATGTGTATAGATAATTTTCAGGCTTTTAAAGGTCCGTTTGGATTTAAATTACATCATCAGAAATTAAAATAAATATGTGCCTCATTTACATGCATTCTGAAAACACTTAATTTTGTGAGATGATGTATCTCCCAACTGCAGGAAAAATAGAAAGTGGCAAAAGAAAATAAAAATTCTCCATCAGCAGAGCTTCTTAGTGCAACATGGCTGGTAGATGTCAGTAAAACAATGCCATCCTTAAGCCCTTATTAACTTAGGTGATTTAGAAGAGCAACCTTCATTCTCAAAATGAGAAATCAAAGGCTGCAGCACACAGTAGCTTTTCCCTTGGAAAAAAAAGTAATTGTCTTCTCTCTTTCCTGGTGTGCACTGCTGTGTTTGACATAAAAATATAAGCGCTCCAATTCTTTATTACTGACATATTTTTAAAGCTGTCAGGTCAGAGTAACCAGGAGATCCTGACTATCTGGATTCTCCCGTTCTTGTGATGTTTACCTTGCACTCACGCCTTCTTCCAGACGGATTTTCATGACAACTGTCACAACAGAGTGGTCGCCGCTGAGCGAGATGAGAACCTGCTACTGCTCTAAAGGAATGTCTGCAGATTTTCTCTGTCCCACCTCATCAGGTCTCCCACCTTCCTGTTGAAGGCAATATTCAGTGCAGTCAGGGCTGTAGGAACAGGAAAGGGTTTTCCCACAGCAGAGCTGTCCAGAAGAACACAGGGTTTCCCCAGTCTCCCAACTGCAGACTGTGTTTCCCGTTGGTTGTCTCACCTTCATCCCTTGGGGGAGATGGGGGAAAGACTTAGGTAGACACTCAACAGCCAGGAGACCTTGTTTGCTCCCTCTCTCAACGTGGAGAGGAGCAGAATCAGTCTCACACAGGAGGGGAGAGAGAATCTCTCCAGGCTCCCCTGCACGGGCAGGGTGCCAGCAGGCACAGCTTCCAATCCAGTGAACATATGCTTGAAGGTCCAGTGTGGGTGGAAATCTTGGGGAAGGAGGCAAAAATACATGGATGCATGAAGGGTGAGACAAGTGGGAACCCTGCCTTTGCATGATGTGGCTGGCTGGGATATATTCTATGTACACAGCACGGCTGATTTAGCCTGCTTACCAATTCCTCTGCACTGAGCTGCAGTGAGAAGTCCAAACACACTCAGTAAAGTCAGGAATTCTTTCATAGTCCTGGTAGGCTGGTGAGGCAGGAGCACCCCAGTGTGTTTTAGGGCTCCTCAGAGTCAATAACTGACTAAATCCAAGGAGATGCTCTGCAGCTGGTTTCACTCCTGCCATGGCACTGCAGGCAAAATCCAGCCTGGGAGGCAGTGGCAGTGTTATTTGTAAAAAACATGTGAGCCAAAGAGGACGCAGGATGAAGCTGGGTATGTTAGGTGATAAATTAAAAATTAAAAAATATGTTCCTCATTAAAAAGCAGGTAATTTACAGGAACAAGTGACCACAGGGTCTGCAGCATTGCAGTGGTTCCATCTACACTTCCAGAAGAGTGATGACACAGAAACTGCAAAACTGCCAGGGAAGGCATTTCTGGGAATGAAACACAGTTTCATGAATTATTATCATTCCTGGATGCCATTTTAGCAAGAGTTTAGCAGGTTTTTTTTCCAAGAGTTTTCAAAAGAAAAATGCACACCTGTGTTGTTTATCCGGCCACTTACACGCTGCTCTGCCTAAGAAGGGAAACACTCATAGTGGATGCTCATAATCCCTTTTCTCTAATAAGAGCCAATAAAAAATATTACTCCATTAATGAGCGATTTAACCATGCCTCAGAGATATCAATAAATGCAGAATTGGATTCCATATTCCCATTGAGATTTAAAAAGAAAACCACCAAGGACAGCAAGCACTGGACTGTCACTTGCTGTGCATGTTTTATGTCTCAATCTGGCTTTAATGTGCTCCTGGCAAAACCCAGGAGAAAGAAAAAGGTGATTTTCATCAAAATCCCATGTTCTGGAGTGTAAATTAGATTTAAGAAAGAAGAGGTAAGACAGGAGCTGGATGGATTGTACAATGCCTCAGGTTTGTTTGCTTCAGAGTACATCACGGTGCTGATTTGGTCATAATCCCTTTGTGAGAGTCTTGTATGTAGTTTCCACTTTTTTATTTTTTAAGCGTTTTAAATCTTTAGAAAAAAATCCAGTTTTGAGGTCAAAAGACACTATGTCCTTTTGTGTTCTTTTGGTTTCGCCAAAATCTGCCCCAAAGAACACAAAGAACAAAGAGGAGTTTAGTAAAACCTGGTTCTCCACCACACAAGAATTCTGAGTTTATTTTTCCATTAATTCAAGCAACCTAGAAAATTGTCTCAAGGACATCTGGGCTGTGATCCGGAGGACTGGGGATGTTTCCATCTCTGCCCAGAAACTGTGTTAGCCAAGGACGCTCAGCAAGTGCCAGATCCTGCCACTATTTCCCAATACTACACCAGCCTCATTTTTAGGATGTTTCACAGGGCAAGTGGACATACGTGATGTGAGTTGTGAGGCCCTGGCACGGGCTGCCCGGAGAAGCTGTGGCTGTTTCATCCCTGGAATTGTTCTTGGCCAGATTGGATGGGGATTGGTGCAACCTTGTCTAGTGGAAGGGGAATAAAAAAGAAACTTCCATGGCAGAGAGTTGAAATCAGATGGTCTTTGAAGTCCTTTCCAACCCAAACTATTCCATGATTCTATGATTCTATCAAACTATCAAGAAGTGCTTTTCCCCCCAGTTTTGCTTATAAATGAATGGCCTCATAAAGAAATGAATTTAGAAAGTTCCTGTGCCTTCTGCAGCTTGAGGAACCCTGCTGGATCACCCGTGTGTTGATGGTCCTGCTGTTGGTGGGGAGGAGGAGAGATGTGACCCCTGCCACCGCCTGGCTGCTGTCAGGGCACATCTGGGCACTGAAGCAGCAGAGCAGAGCCCAGGGATTTTTGGTGACTGCCAGGAACGGCGCTGCAGGCTGGGCAGGAGCAGAGAGCTTTCTATCTCTATCAGCCTGAATAATTCATCCCAAGTTTTTAGCAGAAGCTCTCTTCGCCTGCACAGCCTGCCCTTTGTCTGGCGGTGCTGCTGTTTGTAACTCGGGTCCCTCCTCCAAAGGTCTGGAAAATAGAGTTTATTCATACAATTCCAGTACGAATTCCTGAGCTGTTATCTGTTTATGTGATAACTCCCAGTTGATGGTTCCTGTGAGAAGACACCACAAAAGACAATTCAATTAATTTTCATTATTCCTATTATTAGGATGTTCTTGCTGTTTTTCATGTAAAAGACTGGGTGATTACCCAACACTCCTTCATTTTAGCAGCTGTCACAAATAATTCTGCAGAGCCCACAGCTCCACTATCTGATAGTACTTCCTCCCACCTGTAAAACAAACTCAAGCCATTCCAGACCACATCTGGGACACCTCTGGGGAAAACCTGTGTACAATCACATCAAGGAACTGACTAATGCCAGGGAAAGGCTGACATGTATGAATTCCAGGGCTTGTGTAAGCCAAGAGCTCAAAATCCACTGGACAGAGTAGATGGGTCTGATGTTTGGACATGATGTGCCTCTTGCATCTCTCAGGTCATTTGGAAGCCAGGCACTAAATATCCTATTTCCTTAACAGAACTGGCATGTCCTAGAGAAGTCTGAGCCTTTTTTTATCTTCCATCTGTCCCCAGTGCTGATGGTGACTTTGCAGTCACCCACCTGACCAAGGCTCACCTCTTCTATGACGGGAGAATTAAATGGATGCCCCCTGCTATCTATAAAAGCTCCTGCAGCATCGACGTCACCTTCTTCCCCTTTGACCAGCAAAACTGCACGATGAAGTTTGGCTCGTGGACCTACGACAAAGCCAAGATAGACTTGGTGAGCATGCACAGCCACGTGGACCAGCTGGACTACTGGGAGAGCGGGGAGTGGGTCATCATCAACGCTGTGGGCAATTACAACAGCAAGAAATACGAGTGCTGCACAGAGATCTACCCCGATATAACTTATTCCTTCATTATCCGGAGGCTGCCGCTCTTCTACACCATCAACCTGATCATCCCCTGCCTGCTGATCTCCTGCCTGACCGTCCTGGTCTTCTACCTGCCCTCCGAGTGTGGAGAGAAGATCACCCTGTGCATCTCTGTGCTGCTGTCCCTCACTGTGTTCCTGCTGCTCATCACGGAGATCATCCCATCCACCTCCCTGGTCATCCCTCTGATTGGGGAGTACCTCCTCTTCACCATGATATTTGTCACCCTGTCTATCATCATCACCGTCTTCGTGCTCAACGTGCACCACCGCTCTCCCCGCACGCACACCATGCCGGACTGGGTGAGGAGGGTCTTCCTCGACGTGGTGCCCCGGATCCTTTTCATGAAACGCCCCTCCACGGTGAAGGACAACTGCAAGAAGCTCATTGAGTCCATGCACAAAATAACCAACGCACCGCGGCTTTGGTCCGAGATGGACGTGGAGCCCAACTTCACTACCTCATCCTCCCCCAGCCCCCAGAGCAACGAGCCATCACCCACCTCCTCCTTCTGTGCCCACCTCAAGGAGCCTGCCAAGCCTCAGCCCATCTGCAAGTCCCCATCTGGGCAGTACTCAGTGCTGCACCCAGAGCCCGTACAGGTGACCTGCTCCTCCCCACAGCCCTCCTGCCACCACCTGGGCGACGCCCAGGCCACCTCGGTCTTGAAAGGCAGGTCACTGAGCGTGCAGCAGATGTACAGCCCCAGCAAGGCGGAGGAGGGGACAATCCGCTGCAGGTCCCGCAGCATCCAGTACTGCTATCTGCAGGAGGACTCTTCCCAGACCAACGGCCACTCCAGCGGCTCTCCTGCATCCCAGCGGTGCCGCCTCAACGGGGAGCAGCCCCAGCACAAGCCCCCTCAGTGCAAGTGTAAGTGCAAAAAGGGCGAGGCAGCCAGCACAGCAGCCCAGGGCAGCAAGAGCCACGGTGCCAAAGAGCAACACCTCCTGCTGATGTCCCCAGCCCTGAAGCTGGCAGTGGAAGGGGTTCACTACATCGCAGACCACCTGCGGGCGGAGGACGCCGACTTCTCAGTGAGTATTCCAACGGAGCCTGCTCTCCTGCAGAAAGTCAAAAATGAGCTGCTAAGGGAGCAGCAGCAAGCCTTGAGCTGTGCAGAGTGGGTGCACGTTGAGGCAGGCTCAGCCATACCTCTGTTGTGGGTTTTGGCCACTGTAGGCACAGCTGGAGATGTCCCTGAGGTCTTGGAATGAGGGCCAAGGGGGCAGCACAACCAGGTCGTGCCCAGGGCTGCTCTAGAACAAGGAATTCTCCAGCAGAAAATAGCAGTAAAGTGGTTGTTAGGCAGCAAAGAAGCAGTTAGGTTTGTGAGAGACCCAAAATGCAGCCATCTCACAGGAACAGAGCCTTATTCCTTATTTAAGCCTCTGACAAATGGGGAATTCACACTCTCTGCTTTTTATTAATCACTGGCTCTGGCTGTGGAGCCCAGGAAAGCACATTGCCCAGGCAGGCTGTGGGTGTGGGAAGCTGTAGTAGCGTGGGGATACTGCAGGGTCTGTTTAGCTCTGCTCATGTGTCTGTAATGTGATTCCTCATTAGTGGATTTCCCCTGGCTCGGTGCAGGGAGGTGGGGGAACAAATTTCCAGCTTATTCTGTGGAGGTAAATATGGCTACAAATAAAGGGAGTAGAGGCTGAAAGGATTTCTTTTCATGGAGACAGTGATGCACATGAAAAATGCCACATCCTTTCACAGCTCTTGTAGCTCTTTCCTGCAGGACTATGGATACTGTGTGCTAGTAATCATGGCCATAATGAAGGGAGGCACAAGATAACCTGAAGTTAGTTGTCTTATTAAAGTCTTATCTACCTTTTCCTGGGAAGAGCCATAGACAAAAGGTGCTTTTTACCTTTGTCTACAGTTTAAATTTCTTAAGATTTAGAATCAGTGCAAGTCACAGTGTGTTTATACAAGACTTCTTGAACACAGAGAGTGTCTTTTATTTGCATTTTTTCACAGCACTGAGCAGCAGCAAGAAAAGCTGAAATACTACTGTGCATTTCTATACTCTTTGATATCATAGTTTAGGGCCTCTGTACTTCAATGGATTTTGCTTCACAGCATGCCTTTGAGGAAGGAACTGTTAATTCCTTATGTTGAGGAGTTGCAGCCAAAACACAAACTTCCTCTTCAAGGTCACAGAAGAAATCTGTGGCAGAGATGGGCTGTGAATCCTCATCTTCATTAGTTGCCAGTCCAAAACTCCTTGCCAGGGTAAAGCACTTCAGAAGCACATTAGGAGTGCAGGAATTAAACTCTGCTCTCTCCCTCTGGCAATAATCACAAGTAAACCCTTGGATGTCAGTTGAGTTTAGCTCAATTTTTCCCCCATGGTGCAAATGAAAAATATTACTCCAATAATACTTCCCATTTCAAATGATTCTTCCTGCTGAGCTGGTTGGTGTTAACAAGAATGGATGCAATTAGTATTTTGGATTCCTTCCTCTTAATTTTTTTTAATGAAGCAGTCTTCAGAAGCCACAAATTTTCTTCTGATACCTTCTGCTGCTCTACCCTCTTGAAATTAAGTGATCATCCTGAGGAGAAAGCTATTTACAGCACTAAATATCAGAAGCAGAAGAAAAGGAGCAACTTGGAGCCTTTGGTCTCTGACCCAACATCCTGCCAGCCCAGCTGTGAGGAAAGGCACCAGGAAAACATCCAGCAATGAGCTGTGGGCAGGTCTGTGGGCGCCCCTGGGGACTCAGGGTGGCTTTTCTCCACTGTTGCCCAGCAGCTGTGGTTGGCACAGAAGGCAGAGCTTGAATTTTCTGACAGAGGGGACAATGCTGACTCCATTGTGGGGTGCACTATTTTCTCTCTCCGGACCCAAGTAACATAAAGTAGGAAAGCACAGGTTTTTTTTCTCCCAGTAGAAATGAAAAAGAAGAAGGAAAATGATCTTCTGGAACTGAAATATACTGTGAGGAGCAGAACTGATCTAATAAAATGAGAATTTATTGGGGAAAAAAATCAGTAGTCAGAAATTTGCTTTCATCTTGAAACCAAATTGTGGCATTTCTTCATGGAAGCCTTCAATAAATCTATCAGAAGGCACCTCCGATGCAGCTGCTGAGACACATCTTGCTGTCTTGTGGGCAATATTTCCAGAGATATTCACCTTCCCAGAAGGAGAACAGAGCTTCTTTTAAGTTCCTGTCTTTTTTTTCTTTTTTTTTTCTTTTTTTCTTTTTTTTTTCTCTAAAGCTCCATTGCCACAGGGGCAGTGCTTCTAAATTAAAAGTAAATAGCTCATTTAATTAAGTGCTCCAGCGAAGAGAAAATGGGAAATGCAAGAGGCAGTTGTTTGTTACAGAAAGATATCTGCAAACAATGCAGGCACAATGGGGCACTGGGGAAAACGCACGGCAGAATTGTCCTGGCATATGATGGAGATGCCATTAGAAATTAATTACAGACTGAAAGGCAAAACAAGCTCCATGTCACACGTCAGCCAAAATAACCAGACACCAGCAGCACCATCTGGGAACTCATTCTGTCCATGGCTGTGTGCATCTCCAGAATACTCTGATATGAAGACATTTAAAAATAAAATGGGAAGGAATAAAGCCGAGGGGGAGGAAACAGGATAATCTCACAGGGTTATTTTTAACAAAGTACAATAAAACAACCTGGGACTGCTCTAATCTGTGTTGCAGACACCAAATCCTGGGGGTCAGAGGTCACCAAGGCACCTCAATCCTCCACTCAAATCCCGAGGCTCACACCCACAAGGAGCTGGACCAGGGAAGAGCTGCAGGTTCCCAGTTTTTGGGAGTTTGAGAGTGGGGGAGTCAGCTGCTTCTTTCCCTGATTATTTCCCAAAAATAATTTTGAGTGAGCTTCTTAAAAACTAATCAAAATAGAGGTCAGGAGTTGTGGTGGCAGATGTTGGCAGCTGCATGGATGTCAGAGAGAGGTCTGAGGATCAGACTCCACGTGGGCTGCTGGACCAGGAGGAAATGCTACAATGGTTGCAGAACACAAAACAAAAAATATACATCATTTTCTCTCCCTCATCCTCTTCTTTTTCTTTTTTTCATTATCTCCCCATAATTTCCAATTTCACCCTCTGTGCTCTCAGTCTGAAGCTGGATATTGATTTTACAAACATCATTTTCAAGATGGGCTCAGTATTTCTGCATACACCATTACATTACAAAGCAAATTCCTGTCCAAATTGTTCTTCCCCTACTTTTCTCTTCTTTGCTCAGAGAGAGACTCATTAAGTTTCTTTTCTCTGTGTGATCTAACACGTATTTTTACTAGCATAAATAGTCAAAGAAAGTTATTTTACCTGACTGAGGCGTTAGTTGCTCAATCCAGCTTTCCAGATGAACATCAGGTGGGAAATTTCAGGTTTGCTTTACATATCGATTACATCATGAAACATTAATCCCATAAAAACAATCATCCAGGGCTTGCTTAGGTGCCTTTCTCATGAGGAATTTTAAGCATCAGAGACTCCAACTCTCAGCAAGTGATGAATAGGTCAGAAAATAGGTGCAACAAAAGGGAGTTATCCACTGAGCTCTTATCACAATTTAGAATCACAGAATGGTTTGGGTTGGAAAGGACCTTAAAGCTCATCTCATTCCCCCTGCCATGAGCAGCGCCCCATCCAACCTGCCCTTGAACTTTCCAGGGATGGAGCACCCACGGCTTCTCTGGGCAACTGTGCCAGGTCCTCAGCACCCCCACAGTAAAGGATTTCTTCCGAATTTCTAATCTAAAATACTCTATTTCAGTTTAAAGCCATCCTCCCTTGTACTGTTGCTACATGATCTTATAAATTTGAATAAATGACAGTTCACAACCCAAGGAAATTATAGAAGCTTGGGATGAGAGAATTCCTTTTGGTTTCAAGGGTCAATAGTTTTTTTTTACTTACTCCAATTACAGGTGGTTCTGCAGAGGGTTGTACAGTCATAAGATAACATGATTTTACCCAAGGAGGTGACAAGATGCAGGATGAACCTGGTTGATTTCTCTGCCTATTCAATAGTAAAGGCTGGCTTAACTCAGTGCTGATTTTAAAATTAATAAATCTATCCATTGAATGAAAACATTGAACCCATTCTTATGTTTTTGACAATGTTCCGGTGTTCCTAAAATTGAAAATGCTTTGTTCAGAGAAAATAGAATATGATCTCCAGTGCATGCCTCATTTCCCAGCTCACAAAGCTGCTCACTGAGCCAAGGAGCTCAGCATCACCACTGGACCTGTGGAAACATCCTCTTCAGCAAATGGCAATTCACTGATATCTGGATTGCTTCCTTTACCAAAATGCATTTTTGGCAGCTTTGCTGTCCCTTTCTCCTTTCACCACTCACAGCCACTGGAGAGGTTTTAGCAGGCTCCTGCTGAGATGTTTTCCCCAAAGAACAAGGCAGTGTGCCAGATTTCAGCCCTCGGGTCTATAAATCACCAAGTGGGAAATTGTAGGAAATCATAATGGGTACAGTCATATCAAATAGATCTTTACCATCTGATCAGGCCTCTTCCTGGGAAAGAAATTAATAACAGCAATGTTCACATATATATGGTTTCTTAATGAAGCAGTCATACACCATTTCTGCCTCATACTAGACCTCCCCAGAGAGGAATTGCTGGAACATCCTCCTGCAGCAAGGCAAAAATGGGGGAAAAGGAGGGTGAGGGAACTTTTATTTGCTGGTTCATTTTCACTGCTTATTCACCGAAAGATTTAAATCCCTTCACAGAAGGAGTTTGGCTTTGTTAATCTGTAAGCAAATCATGTTATGAGCATGGGGAAACGAGTCATTTCTTACCCCCCACCGCCCCAGCTTGAATCAAAGCCTCATTTACATGCCCAGTTACAGCTGATGACGATGGAAAATGGGAGAGTGAGTTGTAGATGACCTTAATTATGCACAGGGATGTGTTATCCATAGGGATCTGTGTCTTCCCCTGCAGTCTGGGAATCTCTCAGGTGATGGAATAAACCTTTGCTGTTTTATAGGACTATTGAGGGTGAGTGAGACCTCCCCTTCCTATCTCTGGAATTACATGAAAATATCCTACTTTGGAGTAAAGCTGTAAGAGTTTTCATAAATTTTAATCTCAAGGAAATGTTAATAATTTACAATTTAATCTCCCTTCTGTGTTCCAGGTGAAGGAAGACTGGAAGTACGTTGCGATGGTCATCGACAGGATCTTCCTTTGGATGTTCATCATTGTGTGTTTGCTGGGAACTGTTGGGCTCTTTCTCCCACCATGGCTGGCAGGAATGATCTAAATCTAGCACCAAAGGGAAGAAATGATTGTCTCAGTATCCCACTCTGGATTTTAGTTCACCAGGAAGGAGAGAACAGAGAAACGGGGGCAGCCCTTTGAATAATTCACTGCGTGTCTGCACTTGAGCTGCTCCCGAGCTCTTGGGGAATCCTTTCTGAGGTCACATTGTTTTGCCGAGCCATTTTCATCTCCTCCATCTAATTTAGGGGAAAAGTTCTTATCAAAGTCTGTACATAGCATGGTGGCATTCATTGGCATATACTCAGCAGTGTAAGAACACGAGCTTGTCCCTAAAGCAGCACAGAAAGGGGCTCTGCATCCACAAACCAGCCCCGGCAATAGCCTCAGTCACCCTCAGCAGCCTCACTGTGCCCTGCCCAGTGATTTTGCCCTGTCAGGCTGAAGTCTTTCAGGACTGTGTGTCCCTGTATGAGTCATTTTTATAAATAAACTTCCAAATTTGGGATACCTGTGCAGGATGTGGTCTGTGTTCAGCTGGTAAAGGCTTAAACAACTCCTTGACCAACAGTGATGATTAGCACAGCAGATGCAGATTTTACACAGATTTTACGTTGGCCAGTGCCTTCCAGAAACTGTGAAGGCTGGGGCTGAATGAGGATCAGGCAAATGGAGGGAGGATTTGGGGTTAAGATTGGGACCACACTGGTAACACTTTAGGGTACTTTCAGAGGAAATCTCCTGGATCAAAGTTATGGCTTCTGCAAAACAGCAGTGTCACCCTGAGCTGTAAAACCTTTGGTGTAGGTGGGGAAGGTACCTAGACATGGGGAAGCCAGAACAGAAATCCAGGATGATGTCAGGATGATAAAGAAATGTGCCTGGGTCACCTCTAGCAGGTGATTTAGGTCCCAGAAAGAGACACTCCATGACCTCCTGGGGCTGCCTCAGTGCTCTGCCAACCTCAGTGTCAAGCAGTTTTTCCTCATGTTGAGGTGAAACTTCTTGTGTTTCAGTCTGTCCAGCTCAGTTTGGTCTGGCTCACTGTTCCCACCCTCAGGGCTGGGTGCCAGCTGGGAACAGCTCAGGGTCTCCCTGCTTCCTTCAGAGCTCTCAGAGGCAGAAGGGCTTATGAACATTTTACCAGTGTGTGCAGGCAGGGGCAGACATGGTCTAGAAATCCAGCTGCCTCAGGACCGGCTGTGAGGGCACAACTCAAAGGCCAGGCTGGCAGCTCTGGGATCTGGGCTTTGCCCAGCACCTCCTTCACACCCCACAGCTGGGACCAGCACTTGTGAAACTGTCTGGGCGCTGGGAAGTTTACCCTGACCTGAATTTAGGGGAATACACACCAGAAGAGGCAGGCAGGTGCCTGGGGGCCAGCACAGAAGGTCCCGCTGGAAGGCAGAGCCAGGTGAGGCCCAGGTGAAGCCCAGGTGGGACGTGTGTCACCCCTGTGTAGTAGCCTGGCACATGAGGCTCGTTCCTGCCACACGGCTCAGCGAGCAGCACAGAGCTGCTCAGGCTTGTGACAGCACTGCTGGAACTGCAACAATGGGGTTCAGAGACTCCTTTGAAATACAAGTTACTGCGCTCAGCCCAAACAGCACAGGTTAAAAATCAATGCAGTGCACAGCCTCATCTAAGGAACTACAACTGACCTCCGTGTTCACCGACTCAGCCAAGCGCTTTAGATCTGTTTGGCTCGCCAAGAAACCAGAGTAGCCATGGTTTGGGCCAGCTGCACAAAGAGCTGTGCTGGCACAGCACGGGGTGGGAGGATGAGGGAGCCGAGCTGCTGCTCCTCGTTTCTTGTTTTCAGAATGCAGAGAGGCTCAGCCTTTGGAGATGCTAATTTCTCCCTTTTCACAGTCAGTGAGTTTGCTTACGGCAATGAAAGGAAAACAAACAGCCGAACACGTTCAGGGTCTGGCGCATAAACGCAGCGGCGCAGCTGCGGGGAGTGCGCGGGGCTGAGGCACAGCGGGGCTGCCCCGCTCACAGGGCCAGCCCGCCCCGCTCCTCGGCGCACTTTGAGTGCGCTGACAAAAGGACCATGAAGGTGGAAGATTTCCCACCCTGGGCACTGCTGGGTCGGGCCATCGTATCACAGCCATGCCCCCAGCAGCTGCTCAGAGCTCCCTCCTCCTCCTCCTCCTCCTCCTCCTCCCGAGCGCACGGGCATCGCTAGCAGCAGGGCAGGTGGGAGGCTCGGCTGTGCCGGCACACCCTCGGCAGTAAAACCAGCAGTTTCCAGCTGGGATGGAGTCAGCAGCAGCAGCTCGAGTCTCTGCTCACATCTCGCAGCAAGCACAGCAGCGACAGCCAGAGCCCAGCCAGGGTGGCTGGAGAGCAAGAGCTGCTGCGGGGCCCCTGGGGGCAGGAGGGAATGGCTGGGGGGCACCAGGGGAACGGGTAAAGATTTAAGGACGGAATAAGAGCCAAATGTTCAAGGTGGCATATTGGGGAGTTCAGTAGGGACAGGCACAGGCTGTCCTTTGCTCGCGGCAAAGGGCTCATCTCCAATCTTCACCTTTTGTGCTCAAAGTCGTGGCCAGTGCACACTGTGTGAGGGGCAGTGTCTCAAGGGGAGCGTGACACTTGGACTGCCACAGAGCAGGATGTGAAATCCCGGGCAGAACGGTCTTGCCACGCAGGAGGGGGAGGAGGAAAGAGCTCCATTAGCACATCAGAGGGATCAATCGGGTGGGATTAGGAGCGCTAAGGATGTGGTTGTGTCCCCGAAGAGTCAGCGCCTCTGCAGGATCACAGGGTTTGGCAGGACAAGATGAGAAGTGACAGCTGAAACCAGTACAGAGGTGTTACTGGTGTCTGGGGAGAAGCTGGGGTAGGGCAGGGCCCTGGCGTCCCCTGCTCTGTTAATGTCATAGCAGTTTTCATACACTGATAACTACATTCCTTCACATGTTGCCGAAGTAGCTTCCCAGGTTAAAGTTTAAATAAATTCCTGTTTTCGCTTCTGTGTCTCCTTTTAAAATCTAAGGGGAGAAATTAGGAAACAACATCTACTGCTCTTTCTTAGGCATGTTGTTCCGTCTTTGAGGTTGTTTAGGAGGATGCTGTCCCTCCACAGGATTCAGCGATCAGAAACTGGAATAAAACTGGGACATGAACCAGACTATAACTGTAGAATAACGAATAATTGTGCTATTTCAAACCCATGGAACACAAAGAGAGGTTTTTAGCATATGAAAGACTCCAGGAAAATGCATGCAGCCAGACTGTTGGCATTTGTAATGCTCCCAGCTCAGAAATGATTCCCAGGACTTGAGTGAACAAGCTGACATCAGAAAAAGAGTGAGGAAGTGAGAGTGGGACACAAGAAGAGCTCTAAAAGTGTCTTGGAAGAGATACAGAGCTAAGTAAATGGTTTGCAGGTTCTGGGAGTGCAAAGCTAAGCTCAGAGACCCAAAGGCATCAAAGACAGCAGATACGGATGTTGATCTTTTCTGTTTTATTTGTGCAGGAGAGATTGAATCCTTACCATGGTGTTTGATGCTTGCCCTCCAGTCCTGCTCCTTTGGGCATGAATGGAACAAAACTGACTGTAACAACCTCAGTCACCTCCATTGTCTGTTTTTCCCTACATTTTCTTTCTCCTGCTTCCCCTAATACTCACTTTGTCCAGATCATCTTCCCAGCCACAGAGGATGCAGGTTATTTTATCTGCAGCTGGTTATTAGGATGATCTATATAATCCCTATTTCCCCAGCATTTCCATGGCTGATTTCCATCTCATTCCCCAATGAGCTAATCCACATAGCTTATAACACCTCCCTTTTGGAGAACTTTCTCTAGGCATTTATCAAGAAATTTGGCTCAAGGCAATTCACTGGTGCAGAGGCAGACAGGCAGAGAGGTGCAGATGTGAGATGCAAGATTCATGTACAATCCTAAGAAAATCACCCCCATAACAGCCCCACCTGGCTCGATGGTCCCATCTGGGCCTCTCCCACTGCAGTGATGTCCATTTATGACACTTTATCCACCCCCAGCATATCTTTTTGTTTCCAAACCCTTTGATTCTAGTCCAGCCAAGCTGTTGAGTCATGGAGAAAGGGTATATAACAAGATCTGCTGCTTGTTAACAGCATTGCTGGTTCCTCCTGTGGTTGTATCTTACTCCTGAGACAGAGATAACACCTCAAAAAGATGGTTGTTGCAAAAATATCTGTCATTGAAATGTCCTCAGCATCGGCCAGAATCCACCGATACCAGGTGGGTCAAACTCTCTGTGCCTAAAATCTCACAGCAGAAAAGCTCCTTGGCTCAAGGAATTGAGTTACAAAGCACTGGCACAGGCGCTCTGACCCTACATGGACTAAATATCCTTGATTTCAAGTAAATAAAACCACTCATGGGACAAAGTTTAGGAAGATAAACGGACAGGTTGTTTGTGCAGGTTGTCTGTGTCCTAATCAATAGCTCTGCCGGGACCCAATTTTGTTAAAGTCTGACCCTTCCTGCTGTATCTGAAATAACCAGACCAAAGCAAATATCACTTGAAATCCCACAAAATAGATCAAATCCCAAGACACACAGTGAGGGGATGTGAGCAATTTTCAAAAACAGTTGATAAAGGAACATGAGGGAGCTCTGTCTCAAATCACCTGCGGGTACTAATCTGAACAGGCAGAGCAGCAAGTTCAGAACTGGGAATTTGGCTGCACCGGTTCAAGCCAGAAAGGAAGCAGAATAACCTGCAAATGCAGATGTTCCTCCTTTCACTGCTCACCTTCCCCACTTTGTGAGCATTTCATGGGAATAATTTTCTGTTCTAATATGCAGGCACCCCTCCTGCCTCCTTGCCTTTGCTGCCCACTGCTTTCACCTGCCAGTTATCACAGCTTTGGAGTTTATACTCAGTGCTAAATTCAGAACCATTCTGAACCAACTTAACACTGGTTTGGTTTTGTTTGTTGTCTTGGTTTTTTTTTGGGTTTTTTTCCCCAAGGAATCTGGACAGCCCAGTTCCAAAGCCCTTTGGCTTGTATAAACAGAAACCCTCCCAACACCTGTGCAGGGTGTTCCTGTGAACGTGTCTCCTGCAAAGACAGTGTTCCTTCTGTGCTGCAGCCTTCAGCTCCTCTGACCTCTCCTTCTTCTTCTGACTGGAGCTTTGTCTGCAACAACACTTCATCTGAGCTAAAATGTTTTCATTTTATATGTCAAGGCAACTCTGGAGACCTCCACAGGGAACAGAAATGTTACTTCTATCAGAATGGTATTTCTATGCATTTTCCTTCATTTTCCAAGGGGAATGTATGTCATACTGAAAGCATTAATTCTTGGGAGTTTCTGGATAAGGAACACACATAAAGCCAATAACTACTTTAAATACTTATAGGATGCACTAACCATATTTTATCTGACTTTTGTTGTGGGTTGGCTCCCACACAAGTCTGACATGTTCCAATGCTCCTTTAGCAGTATTTAACTCTATAGGATTTTTCCTTAATAGCATGAAGAAATAATATTTAGACTCCTTGTCTAAAAAAGTCAGTTCTCTTAAGGTAAACCTCTTTCTTCTTGGTATTTATGTGACAATCTACCTTCTAAGTGTGATGTATTTGCTGCCAAGTTTTCAAAGGTTGGCTGTATTGAACACCCAGCCTGCCAGCCTGTATGTAACTGCAGAAATTACACATCCAGAATAAATGCAGAGGAATGTGCATGATGCTCCATTTTTAACCTCTTAACAGCTTTGAAAAATCTGCACTGATACTTTTTGCGCCACTCTGCTTCAGGGTTGGGGTTTAAATCAGAGTTCAGGAAGGTTTGTTTCTGAAGCAGGGCAGGTAACAGGCAATAATCCAGCACAGCCTGAAGCAGTAAGTGCAAAGGAGGAACATTTTTGTCACCATCTGCATGGTTTGTTGCAGACACATCTCAGCTGATGGCAGGGAAGGGGGTGTAACACAACAATTACCTCCATGTCATACGGGTAAAAGCCAGACTCGGTGCTGTTCAATATTCCACCTGATAAAATGCAAAGTAGTTACTCAGCCTGCAGGAGCGAGACATGGAAAAGGCAGTAGGTTAATCTCCACTCCTCTCAGCACAGGGCTGTGACTCCTGTAAGGCTTTGCCTGAGTTACCAAGCCCCAGAGGAGTTGAACAGCAGTTTGTCACACCACAGAGAGGTGATCCCTGGCTGCAATGTTTGTGTACAAAACACCCCTGAAAGGAAGCCATCAGCATTCTGCCAACAGCAGAAACAGCCAAGATGGTGCTAGACTTCATTACCTTGGCAGCCAACAGAAAATGCAGCTTTTCTCCTGTGGATTTGCTTCTTTGGTTACGAGGTGCTGCTTTTCTCTGTGTTGGGGACACAGAACAATAACTGCTAAAAGAAACCACAAGTAGACAAGCAGGCAGAAATTATCTGTTATTTCTGAGCATTTCAATACAGTATTTCTTTTTCTTACAAGTCTGTCAGCCTGAGTGTCCAGCTGTGCCTTGGTCTTGCTGTGGGATGTGCCACGTGAGTTTGAGCACTGCAGTTGTGCAGACAGATGGCTCAGCCAGACACAGGCGGTGGCTGTGGAGTTTGATTGACTTGTCCATACAGAAGTGGTAGGGCATTAAAAAAACATGACACATCTGGTATTTGGGTTGCTGCTTCTTTTGCAGTTGTGGAGTTTTCTTCCAGAGGTTTCCAGGGAAAAGCAGTGTCTTCAGCTGCCTCTGCCCCAGGCATCAGGGGAAAAAATCTGTGTGTGGAAAGCATGAGGCCACTGAGCAAATGAATAAATCAGTGTCAGGGTCTGAGAAGGAATGGCACAGAATTAATCCCTTTCCCTTGTAAACCTTTTGTTCCATGCCAGTGAATTTCTTCATCACCCTGGTCTTTGTCCCACTGAGCCTCCATGAAATGTAAATGTAGGAAGTGAGGAATTGTTCCTCTCTCCATCCCCTATGGAAATGTTGCTGGGGGCATGAAGAACTGATCCCCCATGATCACTCCCCACCTGCTTGACTACTGCTGCAGTTTTGTGTTAATCCATGAAGGATAGCAGAGGAACAGCCCATGGAAATGGCTTTTATCCATGTGGGTTGCAGGGGAATCCCCCTGAGTGCTTTGCAGAGGAGGCTTTGCAGGACTGATGGTGCCTGAAGGATGAACAGAGGTCTCTGCCGGGCTCAAGAGAAGTAACCGGAGACCAGTCATAAAATCCTAACTTTTGTACTGATGTAGCCAGGACTTACCTCTTCTGTCGGCTTCATAACATCCAGAGAGATCACAGCCCCCCGGATGTCCAGGCTGCCCAGGCTGCCCTCTGACACCAGGGAAACCTGGAGGACCAGCATTCCCAGGGTAACCCTTGGGACCTGGTTTCCCCTGCACAACTTCTCCTGGTGGGCCTGCAGAAGGAGAAGCACTGTAAGCTGTAGCACATCTGCTTTAGCAGTGTAATCCTTCTTCTGTATTTTCCTCCATCCTACATGGCAGGTAATTTTCTGAGCATGGCTTCCTCATTTTGGTGGATAAATAGGACCTGCCTGCTGGAAAACCTGTTCTGAATCCCAGTACCTGAATTCCAGTATTCTTGACCTCAAGGGTGCCCAGCTTGGCTAAAAATGGGGCTGGATTATGAGAATCCCAAATCCACCTACATGTTAATGCAGAGAATCACCTTTACCCCAGGATCCATCCCAGAGTCATTGGGGTTTGTGCCTTTACATCTCAACTATAGAAAATTAAATGAAGAAGAATGTGTTTGACCACACTCTTTTGACACTGCCTGGTTTGTTATGCCAGTGGCAAGCTTCCCACAGATCCCAAGTAGCAGGGATCAGGGCGGAGGAGTATGCCAAATCCTCACAGATTACTCACAAACCCTTATGTTCCACAAGCTGAATTTTCAGAGCTTCTATCCCCCAAGCATCTGGTCTTGCATGCAAAAAGGCAGCAAAACTAAAACTCCCTGCATGTGCCTCAGATCCTCAAAATCCATCATCCCCTGGGATTGGGGACCAGAGAGAAGGAGCTGCCTGGAGTGATCTCTTGTATTTTAGCAGAGAGGAGCCATCGAGGATGCTGCCAACAGGGCTGTGGGGGAAGGTGAGTCCAACCCCACCACAGAGGTCCTTCAGCTGGATGATGCTTTGAATCTGAGAGCTGCTGGCCATCACATGGCCTCGCTGGATCAATAAACAGAGGATGTGGTCACTCTACCTGTTCTGCCTCTGGGTCCTTGGCTCCCTTCCTCACTGGCTCCAGACATCCCTTTTCCTCCTTTGGGCCCTGGGGCACCTAATCACAGATAAGAGATAAGTGTTGCTTCACTGTGTGTCGAATTTCACCCTGAATTGAGGCTCCTGCAGTCTCTCCATGTGTCAGAGGGGAGTCACAGCCCTTGGCAACACTGAGAAGCATCCATTTGCTTTCATTCAGTCTGGGCACCTACTCTTGCTGTGACCAACAGGGCACTGATTTCTTTGATCCAAGCAGCACTGATTTGCAGCCCAATAGGCGTGGGAATGAACATTTTTCACAGAGAAATTCATAGCAATAGTGTTACTGCACCAGCCTGAGGGTCAGGTCCACCTCTGTGCTCTTCATGTGGATCAAACAAATCACAAAGCTGAACTGTCTCTTTGACCAGGTGCTGGTTAGCCAGGATTGATGTTTTCCTGTTAAATTACTTGTGAAACTAGTACCTCTCAGAGAAAACAGGTACATTTTGACAAAATATGATTTTTTCGTTGTTTTAAACTGAAAATATTTTGATCAGCCATGTCCTTCAGGTGGTTTTTCATTGAGATCCATCTTCTTCCCTCTCCTGCTTGACAGGCTGGAAAAATCTGCAGGCTGCTCCTCCCTTCTCTCTGAAGTGACATTCTGATAAGCTCTGCAGATACCAGCTAAGACTGACTACTGCAGGAGGAAGGAGTTAAACAGAACACTTGCAGTTACTCAGAGGTGTTAGGACACTGCTGAAACCAATGTTTTTCTTTTTATTTTGACAGACAATTACTTGAGCCACTGGCAAACATTGTCTGCAAATCCAAGTAAAACATCATCCCACCTTTCACTCATTCATGTGCAATAACTGAGGCCACCTCTGAGATTACATTAATCTATTTCTTTGGTGATGTCTGAGTCTTTCATTGCTGAAACCACTGCTCCAGAAACTTACTTCCCCTTTAAAGATTGCTTCAGCTCCCTCATGCTTTCCATCAGTGTTTTCCAACACTCCTCATTTCTGCCCAAAGCTGATCTGTTCCACCACCATGTGTTCCCCCAAATGGCTGCTTTTCTATAGGAAAAGCCTCCTGCCCTCTAAAGTTAAACTCTCCACCCCCCCAAACCTACAAATGGTGCTAAACTGGCATTTTCTTCCATGCAGGGCTTGAAAATAGAGCGGGCTGCATCTGGCTTCTCCCTGCTTGTTGAGATTTATAATTTGGTGTCTCTTCCTAGAATGGAGAAGTCCAAAAGGAAAACAGCAATGAAATGAGATAATATCATGGATTATCTATACAGTACTGCTTGAGGCACTGAGATGTTTAGTTAAAGTATCAAAGATGCAGTGAAAAAGGCCTATGAACACTTCTGTCCATACCTCTCTCTCCTGGATACCCATCTTTGCCTGGCTGTCCAGGGGAGCCATTCTCTCCTCTTTCTCCACTGCTCCCAGGTGGGCCTGGAGGACCTGGTGGTCCTGGTTCTCCTGGTTTTAACCTTTCCTCCCAAATGGGAACAGGCTTCCTTGCATGTTCATGTATGAATGAATCAAATTTCAACACATGAGCTGAGAAAGCAAGACAGAAAATAAACATTTCCTTGGCCGGGAAATTCAGAAGAGAAACAAAACCCAAAGGATTTTTTCTAAAAAGGTACTTAGAATGATCAGCTAGTGCTAAAAAGCTCTCAGTCCAAACTGAGAAAGGCAGAAGATGAAGATGGGCAGCTGAGCGATGACTTTGCTGCCTGACCTTGGACAAGGCAGTGCTTCTCTTTGCGCATCACAGCACAGGAGCTTGACAAAACTGCCTCGCCTCGGGAGGAATCAGCACGTATCGCTGAAAGAATAATTTCTCTCAAATTAGTTTCAAGCTTTTTCCATTTAAGAAATAAAGGAGGCTTTGCAAAACACCCAAGGGTTTTGCAGATAAATATTTTGCAGGTCTTTCCTGTGCTAATGCCAAAGAAGCGCTTAGAGCCTGAGACAGGACATTTGCTGTTCACGGTGCTCAGCCGGGCACAGGGTGCTGACAGCTGCTGGGATCACTACAGCTTCAGGCTGTCTCTCCTCTGGTTTTCCACTTCTGGAGAGTCACAGGATCACAAAATCACAGCCTGGTTTGGGTCGGAAGGGACCTTAAACTCATCTTGTTCCACCCCCTGCCATGGGCAGGGACACCTCCCACTCTCCCAGGCTGCTCCAAGCCCCGTCCAACCTGGCCTTGGACACTGCCAGGGATGGGGCAGCCACAGCTCCTCTGGACAGCCTGTGCCAGGGCCTCCCCACCCTCACAGGGAACAGTTTTATATCTGCTATAAATCCAATCCTTCTCCTTGAAGCCCCTCCCCCTTGTCCCATCACCACATGAACAGACTCAGGAGCTGGGTTGGTTATACTCACTCTGAATCATCCGCTCACAAGCCTGGCTAACGAGCTGGTAAATTGTGGCCAAAGACTGTGGTTCCCCCTAAAATCAAGCAAATTTTTTTTTAATTAAGAAAAAAAGGGAAGTATTAATATCTTTTAGAAAGGATCGATCTCATAATGCATGATAACTTTCAGCCCATTCATTTTCTCAGCTTGAGTTCCAGAGATATTAATTACTGTGAAATGCAGCTCTATTTATTTATCATGAAACTCTGAAACCAGAAAATTGAAATTGGAAACATCAATAATTGCATTTCTCCTGCACATCAAAAGGCCCAGACCGAATCTAAATAATTACCAAAAAAGGGAGAGCAAATTTCACCCTCAAATTTTATCAGAAAAGATGCTAAAACTGTAACTCAGTGTTCTGTGATATGTAAAACATTTAGTATGATCAGATATTACAGTGTCCTATCTTTGACTCCATCTTCTATGAATATTGATTCTTACTGTATTTTGAATAAATCATATATGATGGGCCCTTCAGAAAGTTTTAGTAAAGTAGGGAAAAGTGATAAAAATGCAAAAACCTGTTTCAAAATAAACACTGACTGTGAAAATTCATACCTAATGCACCTACTTCCAGAACTGTTTATAAAACATACATCTCTGGCTGGATCACAGTGCAGACAATCCAGGCTTAAAAAACTGCTCTGTTCAACACCCAGAGGAGGGAGAAATGGAAAGTTCCAGTGTAAAAAAAGTCTAGAAAAGGAAAAGCTGGTAGGATTGGGAGGAGAATGCTCTTAAAAATTATAATTCTGAGGCATTAACTTAAGACAAAAGCACCTCATTCCCTGTCTGAAGACAAATTTTCATAAGTCAGTATTGGCGATGACCCCAAGAAAGTCATGGCATTTTGATTTAACCAGAAGTCAGGATGAGAGAAACTTGAAAAACTTCTTTTCCCAACGAAATAACCTTCCAAGGCAGTGGGAATGTCCTGACTGCCAAGGCTCTGTGCTGGGGCACGGACAATGATTATTACAAATGAGTCCCTTTTTGCAGCACAATAAACCAGAACAAACTGGAGCCAAGTGGGTTTGGCTTTTCCCTTCTCAGCAAAGAATGGATTTGCATTTGACATTTCTGCTTCATCACTGCAGGTGATACTAAGGAGCTCCTGTCTGCTGTGGTATTATTTATACCCCACCAACTCAGCCTGTGCAGGTGAAAGGAAAGGCAACAAACAATAGGTACAACCAACCCTGGAGAGGTTTGGCTTATAATTGTAAACCAAGGGTGCAATTCAGGTTACCACACCCACTCTTTTAAGGCTATGATGCATTGACAGTGTCACCCGGCACCAGAAAAACTCACTTTCTCTCCTCTTTCTCCTTTGGGACCTGGCAGCCCCTATAGGAAAAAAAAAATAAAAATAAAGAAGTCTAAGGAAAGGAAGAACAGAAAACAAACAAAGAAATTCAGTGGAGGTGCAGGTTACTTTAGTGGGACATGGAGCACAAAGGTTGTTTCTCACACTCTTGTTTCCTTGACCTCCTGGCGGTGATTGTAGGAGCTTTAAGTCCATACTTAAAAGTATGAACTCATACTCAAACATTTTGTTTTTAAATAAAAAGAATAATAAATCAGTAACTGGAGCAGTGGAATAAGCACCATCATCAGGGATGCAGAAATTTCCCAGATGGGCTCTTAGGACAGATTTCCCAACAGGATGGGGTGTTTTAACATCTGAGGAGAAGAAATTCCTGCGACATTTAGATCTATGGTTTCAGCTACAAGCCCAATGCTGGCTGCTCCAGCTCAGGAGTGATTTTCTTGATTTATTCTAGAATCTTACACCAGAAATTTGTTTAGGTTTTGTGTAGCAGGTGAATCTGCAGAGGGTGAAGGGAGGTGGGATTTGTTGAATGCTTTACCAACAGATCAGTAGTCTGGGCTTTGAATGCCCAGACATCTCCTTAAGAAGGATGAGTGTGAATTTAAATCATTCTTCAGACTCTGAGGAAGAGCTGATGTGGGAACAGCTCATTTCCATTCCATTATTCCATGTCTTGGCCTTCTTTGAGACCCAAAAGCAGAAACTTACTGTTGGCCCGACATCACCTGGAGGTCCCTTCTCGCCACTGCTGCCTCGGGTGCCTGTGGCTCCTTGAAAACCCTGCAGACATTCCAGATTAAAAATCCAGTTATTTCCTAACTTTTTTTTCCCGTCCAAGGGCTCCAGGGGCACCCACGGTGGGAGTTCAGAGGACTCCAGCAAGGGAACAGCAGCCTTAAGTTCCCTGTCCAGCCACGATCCCACTGTTGCAAGCACGTCGTCTGTGAGTCATGCTCACATCACTTCCCATCACCATCTCAATTATGGCCAAGCCAGCAAAGCTGAGTTTTGCCAACAAACTGTAGTTTATACCCTACAGGCTTTAGATCTTTCATTACATATTCAGATTTAGACATAGCCTAGAGCACAGCCCTCCTCTTCAGCCTCCCAATACCACACGGTTGATTTCTTTTTCCTTTAAAACCTGTGCTGGCCTCTAATACTTCACAGCATCAACAGCAGCTTAGAGAGTGGGAAGTGCCTTCTGTGGTCATCTCCTCTTTGTAAACGATCTGCGCCTTTTGGAGCCATAAAGGGCAGAAAAAATCAGCCAAAAACAAGTAGCAGAAATATTTTGTTTTCCAGCTATTACATTTAAACTCAGTAGATATTAGCAACTTTTCTGAACAGTGAAAATGAGAAAAGTTTCAAGGCAGCACCAGAACAGCTTTCAGTGCTTGCTCTGAAGGTGACAGTGCTTTCCTCATATTTAAAAAGCTGAAGTTCAATCCTGCCAGCTCCACATATTCCCAGGATGAACAAGTCGGAGTTATGAGCTGAATTCAACCTTGGCTCCTATAAATAACTTAGCACAACCACTGCCAAATTCCTTATAATTCAGTGGTGAGACACAGCTGTGAGATTCAGCTGTGAGAATCTGTAACTTATCAGGACCACCAGCCATCAGCTAAATCCAAATTTGGTTCAGTTTCCCAAGTAAAATGAAGTGCTCCTGTGGTGCCTTCCAATTAGGAGCTGCAAATCAACAGATCTTAAAATTCTGGGCACAACAGAGTGCAACTACACCCATCTCCATCCAGCCCTGGCAGCAGATACTGGCTGTGATATGGGGGGAAGACCTTTCACACTTCCTGCACCCTCCAGCTCCTGCTGATTTCAGTCTAACAAGCTAAATCACCTCCAACTCAACCCAACAGCTGGAGAACAGTAGTGTAAGGAAAGCGAAAACAGCAAAATAAAAATCTCCTCGCTGGGATGAAGCTTCCTCAGGACTTGCCAGAGGAAGGCAAGGATTTCCTTCTTACACTGCGAGTGGCAGGGAAAGGGGGCACCTGCACAATATTCCAGGTGCTCCCCGTGGCAGCCCAGGAAGGGGGTTTGCCCTGACACTTCCAGGTGAAAGCATAAAACTCTGCTGAGGAGCAGATTGAGAGTGCATCACTCACAGAGAGTACTCACCCTTGGTCCAGGAGGTCCTGGAGGCCCAGCTGTGCCTTCTAGTCCCCTCACCCCCTGCAAAGCCAAATCCAGTCATTTACTAACAAGAGGATTCTAGAGACCTCATCAGCTGTGAGATGTTTTCCCATCTGCTGCTTTCAACAGGAGCTTGCTAAAGATGGGTAAAAAAGCATCTGTCGAGCAGCAAGAAGGTGGTATCTGCTCAAATTTGGCCAAACCTGAAATCATCCCATATTTTTTCCCCAATCCCTCTGGCTTAGTGACAAGACCATTCACTTCTGCACTGACTGCATTGGGATGTTTTGGGTCTCTGCTGGGACCCTCCCAGCAGATTTTTAGGCACTCATGCATAAACCTCAGGGGTGAGCTGGTTTACCTTTGCACCTTGAAGTCCATCCCTGCCTGGAGCTCCCTGCACACCAGGAATGCCCTGTAAATCAGAAATGCTGGGTAATGTCAGCATCTGATTACCATTGTCCTAATTCATCTTGTAACAGAGGACAGAAGAGAAAGGTCGAAGAAGAAGGAGAGTTGTTCATTACACAGAGCAAAGACTGTTATCACAGCTTTAATTCCATCATATCCAGCTTCCGGATAGGTCTATGTCTCTAACACCAAGTGACTCAGTTTCTCTTGGGAAAGTGATGGCATTCCAAAATGACAGACAATTACCACGCAGACAAGAGCAACAACTTTTCAGACTTTCTAAAAGTAGCTGCTCAGAAAAAAAAAGGGCAAATCTTCAGGACAAGTAGAAGGAGTGGTGTTTACCATTACCTGCAGGCCAGGGATTCCAGTGTCTCCTTTCTCTCCTTTAATTCCTGGTGGCCCCTTGGATTAAAACAGAAGCACACAGTTGGGCGTGTGGCAGAACCCTTTAAAGCAACGAGCATCCTGCTGCTGCACATCCATGTCCCAGGTCGTTCCTGCTCCCTGCAGGGTTCCAGGGTAATTTACAGCCACAGCACGTGCACAGGGATTCTGCCATCCCAGACATGTGGCAGCCCGTGCCACTACTCTCTGCCAAGCAGTGATGATCACTGGAAAGAGAAATGCCTGAATATTCATAGAATATCCTGAGTTGGAAGGGACCCCACTGGGCTGCTTTCAATAAAAGCCCATTAAGGGGAGTCTGGACAAAAGTAGGCTTTGGCTAGAATGATTAAGTGCAGGGCCTCGCCAGCATAAAACCCTCTGATTGTCCTCTCTCCCTCTGCAGCTGTTCAGCTGCTGGTGAGGGGGGTGTAAATAGATAAATCACAGCACTGACACCCACTTCTGAGACAGGCTCTAAGTGTGAAGAGCGCAGAGCGAGTGACAAAAAACTGACAATGGAAGAGGTCACATACCACAGGGCCCTGAACTGTGATTCCTTGGGAACCTGGAGAGCCTTGTTGGCCACTGGGACCTGCTGGTCCTACTTGTCCAGGTGGGCCCGGTTCACCCTGAAACCAAAGACAAGGAAACAATCATAGGGGAAGGAAGTGGTTGGTGCCTGCTCTCCTCATGGGCTGCACTTCACAGCCTGGATCAGCATGAGCCATCTACAGGAAGATTAAATTGGGACCCTGGGGGCATCTCCAGTAACCTCAGCTGCCTTTGTATTTTAGGTCCAAGATTTAGGTCCACCTTTCATGAGAGCAAAGCTGCAGAGGGTGCTTTGCAGAGCACAATTCACCTTCCCAAGCAGTTATTCCTGTTATTCAAGGTGGTCAGAGGGAAAAAGGAAACTTTTCCATTTCGGAGATCTGTGTCCATTCTCATTCCTTCCCCAAATCTTTCCCCTGCAGTCATGCTGCTTTCCCAGATGTCATCCCAAAAAAATGGGACCAGTGGTCTGCTCTGGCTGTGCCCTGTGCTGATCCATGGAGCTGTGAACACTTGCACCGGGGTTTGCTCCAGTCCCCAGGGCTGGGGGATTCAGAGCCAGCCATTCCTCATGCTCACCTCAGGGCTGTGGTCCCTCTCTGCCTCCCTCCTCACACTGCTCTGTCCCAGGGCAGTACCAGGGTGTCTGGTCAGGAGATCTGACAGCAACAGCAACCACAGCACAGAGCCCGAGCCTATCCCAGCCCAGCTGCTCTCAGAGGACATTGCTGACCAGGTACAGTGCATTAATTCAGCACAATCAGGCTCATCATCTCAATTCCAAAGCCCAACTGAGCATTTAATTGATAATAAATGATCCCATCCTCCTCAATGTGTTGTTAAGACTGCTTGGGCTCAGCTTGGTGCAGTGAGATAATCTCCAGCCTAAGGACTCACCTTGGGTCCTGGCTCCCCCCGCTCCCCCTGAGGTCCTCTCCTCCCAGGGCTGCCCTGCCAGTGGGACACAAAGAACAGCATCATATTTATTGCACTCTCACCAGGAGCCTGGGGGACAGAACTCTGTGCACTTCACTTCCCCACTCTGAAAGATGTTTCCTCCCCCACGGAGCTCAAAATAAATACAGACAAGAAGAAAATAATTAAGTTGTCCAGAAAATACAGGAAATAAGAAAGTAACAGCCCAGCACTGGGAACACAGCACTTATTCCCAGCAGAGAGAGATGAAGTTTCAACCTGCCTAACCTTCCTCCAACTCCCTGTCAGTGGATCCATGCTGAGACCATGTCTCTTATGGACCTGGGAACACACTTGAGAAGGAAGAAAAGGGGTGCCAACATCTACCCTCTTTTGGAACTCCGTTGGGTTTTACAGTGCCCACCCCATGGCAGTGACGTGCTGAGGTCAGGGACAGACCCGGCTCTGGGACCTGGCTTAGCTCTGCCTCTGCCCCACTCTGGGAGGGGAGAAGAAACCAGCCTTCTGGCATGAACTCATTTGGTGTGAATTTTTGACATCTTAATTTGAACATTGCTATTCTTGAATCCAAAAAAAACGCATGGATTTGAATCGAGAAGCACAGGCAGGGAACTTTGGGAAAGGTGCTTTCAGAAGTGCCCAGAAACACATTTCAGAAGCCAGCTGGATCTAGTCAGACACACTCATTAAGGACAGTGATAAATACTAGGTGGGACATGTCTTGCTAACTGGAGTTTTAAAAGTAGCTGTGAGTGCTGTTGTAACTGCAGCAAATTACCAAGGGTTCAGTGGTGTGAGGAGAAGGTTATGTGTCAAAACCCGATTTCCTCTAATGCTTTAAAGAGTCCTGCTCTTTAAGGAGTTGTCTGTGGAGATGCTTAAACCACAGGGCAATGCAAGTTGGTAATTATGCACTTAGGATATTGGAGCAAACTGTGACAGTGGAGTGTGCTGTTAATTAAACTTCCACCGGAATGAGCGAGTAATTACTCTGCAATGAGGCACTCTCCTTGCACGGAACTGAACTCACAGCTAAACCACAGGTCAGTGCAGGAGGTGATCTGAGACCTTTTCACTTGAAAAAGGAGGCAAATATTTCCATTATGGTCATTTTCCAGGAGAAAAGCACCTGGAGTGGTTGAACTGAGGTGCTCTGGACAGGCTGTCTGTCAGGTTTCAGCTGGCCTGTGCAAATCAAATATTCTCCCCCAGATTTTCAAAAGGCAAAATTTTTAATAACTGCTTCCTAGTGTTTAAAAGGAATATTTTCTTCTGGGATTTAAGCCCATGACAGCTTTCCCGCATCCATAATGGAATTTATAGGCAGAATTTATGCCCTTTTTCCTGAGCATACTGCATATGTAATGGCTGTTTTCTCTTCCCCCTCATTTCTTCAGGGTTTTCTTGCAAGTGACATTCACTGTACAGAAAGAGAGCTTTGGGGACAGACAGGATAGCAAAGTCTCCCCTTTCTCTTTACACTGTCCACCCACACAGACACTCACAAGGCTCCAATTTAACATAGGATCCTGATAGGAAGATCTTTTTGGTGGGTTGTTTTTCCCGTTAAATTTACAGAGAGTTTCAGAGCTTCCAACCCATGAAATCTCTGCAGGCACTGAGGGTGACCTGTCCTCCTCTCCTAAGAGGATTAATGTGGAACCAGGAGCTGCTCAGCCTGTTCCCAGCTGCAGCTGTTGCGCTGCCAGCTCTCCATCTCCCCATTTCATCACCATCCAAAATCCGAAGGGAAACTCTCAGCCCTGCCCTGGAAAAGCTCTTTGAGCTAGGATGAGAGGAAACGGCCTCAAGTTGCACCAGGGTTTAGATTAGACTGAGGATAAAACTTCTTCACTGAAAGCCCTGGCACAGGCTGCTCAGGGCAGGGCTTTAAAAGGTGTAGGGGTGGCTCTCGGGGACAGGGGTTAGAGCGGGGCTTGGCAGCCCTGATTAATGGGTGGACTCAGAGATCTTTAGGATGTGATTCTAAAACCTCCCAGAGCCCCAGGAGTGTTACCCCCGTGCCCAACAGGCCACGAGGAATGAAGGAACTGCAGCAATGCACCCGCTGGGAGGGGGAACTTACCGGGGGCCCTGGGGGTCCTGGCAAGCCCGGGCGCCCAGAAGTGCAAGAGCAGGCAGGAGCCAAGGTAGGGCAGGTGTCCTCATCCCTCTGAAATGAAATCAAGCCAAAAGCAGTCATGAGCAGCTGCACAGCGAGAGCAGGATGGATCACAAGTAAAACAGTCAGTGTTTCAAAATTCAGTCTTCTACTAGAAGAAAAGCAGATATTTTTTTTCTACTCCACTGAGAGATTTTTGTGAGCAATCGAGTGCTTCATTTTTTCTGTTGAATAACAAATGTAGACAAAAAAAACACCTATGAACCATCCCTGCCTGCAATGTGCAAAACACACATTGGAAGATAATTTTCTCCTTTCTTCATATTTATACATCCCACATTGCAGGTCTCTGTGTTGCGCAGAGAAGTGAAAGGAAGAGTGGGGGGATGTTGTTCCTCGGGGCTGAGATGGCAGCAAAGCTGTAGGGCTGCCAGGGCTCCTGGAAAAATATGAACTGCACCAGGATTGGAAGTTTTAATTCTTTTTGAAGCAAACATAGTTTTGTTTACTTCACCAAGAAACACACTGATGTTATTCCCAAGAGGAAAAAAAAAAGCTTTCCCTCTTAAGTCTATCAAAATTTTTGCAGTGTCACTTCAGTGCCCTGGACTTGTTCCATCCTGCCCAGCTCCCTGTCAATGAGCTCTGCAGAGCCCCTTGTCTTACCAGTGCAGGGAGATCACAGCATCTGTCCTGCTCTGCCCCCACACTGCTGCACAGGATCTGCAGAGACTGCAGCTGGAACTGGGGGGGAAAAAAAAAGAGTTTGATAAAAAAGTAGCATTGGCTCCCACCATCTATCACCAAAACTCATGAAGCTCAAGTGATAAAAATAATCTTCAGGGATGATTTGACAGGACTCTTCTGTGGGATCCCAATTATAACTGTGCCCCCAAAAAGCCACAACTACCCCCAGACTGAGTGTTCCACAAGCCCTCAGGTCTCTGTCCTGCTAAGCAAGTCAACAAAGCAGCGTCACATCATCTCTCCAATTTATTCACAGCCTTGCAATAGCAGCAGGTTCTCAACTAATTGGGCTTCAGCACCACCGAAATGTGAAAGCAAACTTTGATTTGCTCCCCTTGGGGGCATGGGGAGAAGGGTAAATGTGGCAGCAGCATTTCCCAGGGCAGATGTGATCCTCTCTCCGGAAACCCCAACCAGTCTCTCACTGCCTCCCTCACAACAGCCACATCTTCCCATTCTGATTAACAAAAAAGCACACACTGCACAAAGCCAAACAAAATAATGAGGCAGAGATTAATTTTTCTTTCCTTGACACCATTTCTCATATTCTTTTTTTCTTTCACTCCAGGCATTTAACAAGGAGCGAGCTGTACAGCCCAGGGAGGTGACAGGCAGCATACGGATACAGATTAGCCCTGCAGATCAAGTGGCATTTAAAGATTTCTTAAATTAAATAAGGTTCCATGATAACCAATAATGAGGCACTCTGTCTTCTCAAGGGCAGCAGAGCTGTGGGAGATGTGAAATGTTGCTGTGCTTGAAGGGCAATGGGAGTGGGGATGGCACAAGGCTGTTCATTATTTGGCCAGACCTGTCTAGCTAAGCTGCTGGCAGAGAGAATTTGGGAGGAACAAGGAAGGCACAGATTCCTGCCTTGATGGCCACAGGCTTGTGATCAAATTGCCAGAGAATTTGTTTAGGAAACAAGTAAATACTGATTGAACACACTGTCCCCTGGTTTGTTGAACAGCAGACCCCACTTCTTGCAGGCAATCCCACCTTTTCCTGGTGTATCCCAGACCTCTGCCTCTCAGTTGGCAATTGGAGATGAACATGGGACAAAGTGTTTTTACAGTGCTGCTTGGGGGCAAGGCGAGTTATAAATCACCTGATGAGCTGTTTCCCCCTGGACTTCTAGATCTAAAAGCAGAGCCAAGGAGCAAGATCTTCACATCAGTGGTGACTTATTTCCTACAGCCCCACTAGAACCTTGTGAGTGATGAACTTGCCACAGATTCTGCACATAATTAACCCTCCTGCCTTGGGGAGTAAGAATGGAGCAGACGGACAGAAGAAGGGTGTTTTTGCCCTGAGGACTGTGCACAGGCCAGGACACCGAGTCCACACATCCCCTGTTGGGGAAGATGAAATAGGAAAGCCCTATAAATATGATTCCTTAGCAAAAGGTTTTGAAAATATAAAATTTATAAGCAAAGTTGAGACGAAGGTGAGCTTTGAGATCTAAGATGCCAAGCCACCAGTTACTGAACAACTGGAAAAGACAATGGCTTAGCCAGCTGAAGAAGCATCTCCCTTGACTGAACAATACCCTTGGCAAATAAGGGATTGCCAAGGGTCCAAAGGTCTGAGGGACCTCCCCTAAGTAGCAGGGAAGAAAAAAGGCTCTAGGAATTAACTTTTAGGGTTTAAAATGTAACACATATGGTAATGTAGTAGTTCATATAGGCTGTGTGTAAATTCTATAGGATTCGTGTCTTGCACCGGTTGGTTAGTGTAAATCAGAATATTCAACACAGAAAGAGATATAATGTATTGTTACAGGGACTTAGCTCTCTCTACCTTGCTCTATACCCCTCTCTACCTATCTCTGTCTCAGACTTTCTCTCTAGCTCTCTATATTTCACTCTCTGTCCCTCCCCATCTCTCTCTCTCAGGGCACGCTTCAGCTGTGGCTGGCAGCTGAGGCAAAGCTCTGATACCCACGACCTATGCAATAAACCACGTTTCAAGAGCTGCCCTGGGCTCCAGAGATCTCTCATCCCCACTGTCCCAGACCGTCCACCTCAGTCTCCTGCAATCCCCTTTCCCTGTCCCCGTGCAGGAGCAGCTCCCTGCAGAGCTGTGTGAAGCAGTGAGGACACACCCGCAGGCCAGCGCTCACTGTTGGGCCGGGGTTTTTTCCCAAGGAGCAGCTGATAAAGAGCCTCTCTACTGGAGATTATTTTCCCCTAATTTGCATTCAGGTAGACAAATCCAAACACGCTGGAGACTGAGGCACTGCTGCCTTCAGCCACCAGCATTTCCCAACATCGCTCCCTGTGGGCTCATGTGCCCAAGATTCCTTGCAGAAGCAATTCCTAAACCCTCCTGTCTGCTTCAGCATCTCGGTGCAGGAGCTGTGCTTCCCCAGCCGCAGCTCCTCTGGGACACACTTCTGCTGTCAGCCCCCATCACAGTCCCCACACCAAGGCAGGAGGGACAAAACCACTCTCCCAGCGCTGGGAAAGCTCATTAAACCCACAGGGATCAGCGGGATCAGGACAGGGCTGTGTGGGCTTAATATTTCTGAGCCTGAATTTTAGCTTGCTAACCATTGCTGGCTCCTTTCCCAAGGGAAAGCTGCCAACAGTTTCTCTTTTCAAAACATCTCTCTCCGTTTTTCAGCACAGGTTCAGTAAACACATTTCCCTTTGCCACAACCACTGTCCCCAGGGGGTGTTTCCTATTCCTGAACCAATGGAGAGCAGTGTCAGTGCCACGGACCAATAACAGACCTTTTTACACAGCGTGTTCTAAAAGAAATTGTTGGGATTGTAAATAAAGCCTTCTTTCTCTTCTGACAACTCTACGGAGTCAATCTATTTCGTGTCCTCCCGTGACAGAGCTGTGCCCGACAGCAGTGCTGGGGGGCTCAGCTGAGGGTTGTGTGACACTGCTGCCCCGTGCCCAGCCCAGCCAGCCCCAGCAGCAGGTCCCAGGACTCACGGGCACGGAGCCACTCCGGGGCCCTCTGGTCCGGGTCACTTTTCCCAGCATGACGAAGCCGGCGGTGGAGACGCTGCCGAGGGTGTTGATGGGTTTCTCTGCTATTTTCTGACAGTCCACATAGAGCTTGACCTTGAAGTGGCTCACGGCCACGTGCACCTGGGCAGCAGGCGGAAAAAGCCGTGTTGGAGCTCTGTGGTGGGATGAGGGGGTCTCCTACTGACAGTAACACCTGCTGTCCCATCCCCAGCCTGCTGCTGGCATGGGTGGGGTGATTTTAATGAGTGAATGGCGGCAGGAGGCTTAGGAGTAAGTTTTTGTATGTGCTTCCCCTGTTGATCCCCTCACCTCTCCTCTCTGGAGCTGAGTAATGAACCTGCCCACAGACACCCGTGGAAAGAGCTCGTTGCTCATTTGGGCGCAATCCCTTTCCAGTGAGGACACAGGCAGCCAAAAATCCCCACCCCATCACGAGTGATAAAGTGGCTTTCTTCACAAGGCTGGATTATCTTTTCCTTTCATACAGAACTAAATGGTTATCTCAATTTTTTTTTTTAATATTATTTTTCAATTTTTCCTGATTATGAAGACCTAAAAAACACCTCTGTTTTGGAGTCTGGGGGAAAAGGGAAAAATAAATATGTGGAAATCATATTTTGATCATAAGATCCACCTAAATTCTTTACAATTATGAATTTCAACATATCAAAGAGGCTGGCCACTTCCCTAGGAATCAGGATGAAAACATTTGGATGATCACTCCTCAGTTTTAACAGTACTCCCTGACCAGAGTGAGATCATGAGCCCCTTTTCTCCTTCTCTTGATAAGGACCTTATGAAAGCTCCCATAGAATATCTTCTTCACTTCCTGCTCATCAAAGGAGACTTCCTGTAAATCAGCCTTGTAGTCATGATTGAAATAGGTCAAGGATTTCTTACTGGCTGCAGGGAAAGTAGGACAAATAACAGCTTAGAAATTGATTTCACACATATATACAATAGTAAATAATTAGGCTTAAACATGGTGGAAGATTTCCTGTGTTATCAAGAAGTACTTCTAAACAACGGAAAAAATAGGTAAAAATAAAGAATATGCTACAAATAGAAAAAAAAATGGAAACATGACTTTCAATTGCACTGGGCAGCATTTTAAATGTGAGGTTGGCAGACACAACAGAGCTTCCCAAGAGCCTGCTGCCGAGTAAGGGAGCCATTAAAACATTCCAAGTGAGTTCTGCTGCTTGCAGGGGAGTATGGAAACACCCGAATTTAATGTATTTAGCAAGAAATCTTACGGTCAAGGTTAACACCCAGGAGAGGCTGGAAGTCCTCGTCTGTGACCTGCCAGACAGCAAAGGGCTCCTTGGGGGTGTCGGGCAGGAGGCGCAGGAGGATGAGGATGGTGTGCTCGGGCGGGATGGCAAACAGGTGGATGTCACTGGAATGACACAAGGCAAGGGAACATCAGCGATTTAAATCACCAGGCAACACCCTGCGGCCTCATCCCGGTGTTTGCTGGGCAGGGGGGCTTGGAAAAGCTCTGCTCCCAGGAGCTGATGGTGGTAAGCCCAGAAAGAGGCTGGACCTGCTGAAGTCTGTGGTGAATGATGAGCACTTGTGAGCCTTCTCCTCATGCCCAGGGGATGCTCAGGCAGAGCAGTTGGTGTCAGTCCATCACTGCCAGAGCTGCCTCAGGGAATGCCAAGCCACAGCGAGTGCAGCCTCAATGCTTTGGAGATGAGAGCTCAGTGGAGGCTTACAAAACATCCCTGCCAAGTTCCAAAGCACTCCCCCAGGTCTCCTCTTCAAGAAGGAGGAATGGTTGCCATCTATCATGGGGTAAATCTTTAAACCTTGGCACAAAACTCTTGACTTAGGGACATAGTTTAGTGGCAGACCTGGCAGCACAAGGGTAATGGTTGGACTCGGTGATTCTTCCAACCTAAATGATTCTACTATCCTAAATCAGTGTAAATGCCCTTCCGGGATAAGCACTGAGCCCACAGAAAAGCCCCCTCTGGGTCCTCACATCCCAGCTGCAGGATTTAGGCTCAGCAGCAGTGAGAGGATACAAAGCAATAAGGGAAGGTCAAATCGGTTTTGCCTGAAACACGCCTGTAATCTGAAACAGGGCATATTGGCACGGCATAAACACAACCCATCAGGCATCTTTTCAGGACTGATTCATAAACAGTACAAGTTTTTTTTCTTTCCCTCTCAGTTTCTGAAGGGCTAGTGTCCTTGGAAAGGCATCTCAAAGAGCTGAACAAAAGGATTTGCCCATCATTTCCTGAGTATTTAGACCAAAGGGTTCTCTGAATCTCCCCCACTCTGTTTACTCTAAGAAGCTTTGCTTCTTTTACTAAGATTAAGCAGAGTCAGTGGCTCAGTAATTAGGCTTTCAACCAAGTAGCAATGAATGTCAGGAGTCAGATCACTCCCGATTCATAATCATAAAAAAGGAATGAGGTTATGGGAGCTGCCTGGCACGTTTGGGACCCTGTGGAGAAGCTTCATATGCAACGGAATGGGGTCAAGCCACAACCCAGAGCCAGTGGTTGTTCTCATCAGCGCAGCCCAGGCTGCAGAGAGCAGCTATAAGTGATATTTTTTAAAGCAGAGATCTCTCTCCAAACCAGAGATATTTGGGAGAAGGGATTGAAGATGAAAATGTGACCCCAAACTGCCATCCCTGAAGTGTAGGTGTCTGTGGACAGAATGGCTAAAGACTGGTGCAGTGTCCATACGTGACATGACCCTCATGTCCATCACAGCAACTGAAAAAGCTGGGAGAAAAGTGATTTTGTAGAAACCGCTGTTTCACAGAAGTACTGTGAAAATGTTTGGCTGTGCAAATGTATAATAAATACTATTGTGTCCCCTTAATTTCTACATGACAACTCATCTCTAGGTTAGTCAGGGGTTTATTTATTAACACTTTAAGTAAAAACCCTCTGGCTACTTTTTTTCAATCTACCAATGGTTTGATTTAGCTCATCATATTTATCATTTCATTTGGAAGTTCCCGGTGGGGCTGCACCATTCCTGCCCAAAATGGCCTTTCTTTGCCACGCACATGGCATGAGGCTGAGGATGGCAACAGCCAGAGCTCTGCTCCCACCTGGTCCTCTGGGTGAGCTGAATGTCCCTGAACAGGGTGAAGGTGCGGGAGCCGCTGAACACAAAGGGCTCCATGGCTACGCCTTTAATAGAGGAATATTCCTTCTCTACCAAGCCAAAAGCTTCCATCATATCAAACCCTGGAACAAAGGAAAACAGAGAAATCAGTGGTTATGCAGGAGTGCAGAAGTGTGTTTGAAGAGCAGGTTGAATTAGCACAGAGAAGGCAACAGGAGAAAATGCACTCAGTGACAGCACATCAGCTTGAGTGTACCCCTCAAATGGCAGCCAAGGAAAATAAGATTGTGTGCACATTTTTTGTAATCTCTTCCTCTTGGAGGAGGGTGAACAAAAGATGGAGACTTTCACAACTGTGTTTTCAAATCTTCAGAATGAAAAAAAAAAGCGAATGAGAAAGATGTTACTTCAACGATTTCTTCCTTTCAACTACACACAAAGTATTATCTTCAAAAGGCATGGAATCAGTCCAGTAATTGCTAGCAGGGAAAGGAAATGACTTCTACTCTGAAATGCCTTATGTGTAAGAGCCAAAAAAAAATATGAAAAAACCTTTAAAATACTAACTTTTCCATTTCTCTCTATTTTCAGGAGACACCCAGGGCTGACCTGCCTTGAGCGGGCTACAGAGATTCTCCTCTGACACCTCTGACATCTCCTCTGGCTCATGGAGCTTCATCTCTCTCCCCCAGCTCATCATTAAAGCTCCAAGTCATTTTCATTAGTTTTCTGTTCAGTAAGACAAGATCTCAATGTTTAGATTCTGTTTGAGTTTATCTGAGTTTGCAGCAGACTGCGATGAAGGAGATGGTTCCTTCCTGCGCAAATGGAAGGGCCTCATTTCAGTGTGATGCTTTCAGTCTGGATTCCCTCACCCCTTCACCATTCACAATCTTCTGCAATTTCTTGGCTTGAGTTTTTATTTTCCCTGGGGGTTGGCCCAGGGTGCTTTCATTTTATTATTTTTTTTCATATTCCAGCAGTACAGGAGAGTTTGCCAGAATAAATGACCTACTTGAGGGCCATTTATCTCTGGTATGGACCTTCTGATACTGAGCCTTCCTTTAAAATTCTCAGGAAGGGAAGGCTTTGGTCACAATTTAAAAGTATCGAAATATAATCCCATTATTATTGCAGAGTCATGGAGTAATAGAACAGCTTGAGTTGGAAAGGACCCTAAAGATCACCCAGTTCCATAGGCAGGGATGTTACCTGCAAGATCAGTTTGCTCAGGGCCACATCCAGCCTGGCTGTGGGCAGAGATGAAATGACAGCCACGGAGCAATCAGAGCTGAGAGCTGCAGCCAGTTCCTCACGCTCACCTGTAGCCCAGACCTCTGTGGGAAGCAGGCGATAGCCCTTCCTAAGCAGAACTCACTGCTTGCTCAGTAAGAAACATGTGCCGCAAACCCAACAGCATGAACAGCTCTCATGGCACAGACGGGAGAAAGGGGAAATTCCTGCCCCAGCAAAATGCTGCAGCCTGACTACAGAGAGCCCCTTGGGCAGAGACCTCTGGAAGATGCACAGGTGACCCTGGGGACAGACAGAGAGTTTGGAGTTTGACAGTCGGAGGAGCCTTTGTGAGCTGGGAATTCAAATCTTCTTGAAATTTAAAGGCTGTTTGAAGCTTCACCTCCTTAAGGCTGGTGAAAATCCTGGTGTTAAGCACTAACAGCACGAGCTGGTGGAGCAGCAGAGCATAACAATTCAGGTACTGCAAAATATTCTTCTACCTGACAAAAGATATGTTCCAGCTTTGGTTTGCACACTTCTCCCCTTTTCCTTGGGACATTTTCCCCACACTCAGCTCTTGCATAGGTCTCCAAAGCAAGACCAGGCTGTGTTCTCAGTCACAGCCCAGCAGCCCCAGGGCTTGGATCCGCTACTGTACCTCTTATGGAACCTTCCGTGGAGGTAATGGTGGGGCAGGCTGTGAGAACAGAGTAAAAGGGGAAAACTGTTAGAGGAAAAAAAGACAGCAGGGGAATATGGAAGCAAAATGAACACAGTTCCTTTAGAGCAGAGAAAAGCCAGCAAAACTTAGAATATCCTGCAGCTTCATTCACAGCTTGGACTTTAACCTTGTTTATATATCTATGGAGAAAGAGAGAACTGATGTTTATGCAAACATAAAAGTTGTTTCCTGGCTTGCCTATCACCAGAATAAAAAGAGTGTCTTTCATCATCAAACATCTCCATGATCACTTCATTTTGACTAACTCACCTGGCACCTGATGATATGAAATACAAGACAGCATCGTTTTTGGCAAGGTTTTTTTTAGAAAAACAGACATCAAAACTTTTTTTTCTTTTAACAGTGCCTTAGTAGTGTGGTAAAATAAAGATATATGCAGTTTCAAATTTTGTACCTGCAATTAAAAATACACACAGCAAAAAAATGTATCTCAACTTGAAAGTCTGGCTTTTGATTTCTTTCAGAAAACATAGAGAGTTTTGAAGAGTTTTGCAGTTTGCCTTTCAGAAATCTCTTGATGAATCCTCTGAGATGCCACAGGACAAAAAGCAGGACCAGAGAAGAGACAGGGATGTGAAGCTGGAACCAGAGGCAGCAGAGCTATCAGTACTCCGTTTAAAGGCTCAGGTAAAGGGGTGTTTTAGAAAATGGCTCATGAATGCTACTTTCAATCATCTGCTGCCATGGAAATCCCAGGCCATGGATACCAGATGGAGCTGGGACAAAGGGAGTGCTTGACAAAATGAGGAGTGTCCCTGAAAATCAAGGATACTTGGCAGGATAGGCTATTTCACAAGGGGTTTTCTAGGTCATCAGGATAATAGAATCTAAGAGATCATTGTACTGAGGCTTCAGCTTAGCCTTGCCATCCTTGCATCAATGCCATTTCCTACCTCATCAGCAGCCTAACTTTTGTAAAATCTGTAAAACATTTAAAGGAAGTGACTCACTCATCCCAAAAGACCTGAGACTCCTAAGCCTGTAAGAGTTTCAATGCCATCCCTCATGGTGAAGAAAGGGCACCCAGACCTATGACTCCGATGGCCATGGGACCATTAAAGCCAGGATTTAAACCACAAAGACTTACACGGTGCTGTAACCTCCTTTCTTCCAACTGGTGCCTTATTTTTTATATACCATAATTCCTGTAGAACTGGGTGTAAAACTATTGAAGGGATCAATGGAAATCCATTTAAAAATCAGTTTCTGAAACTTGAGCCTTGCAGTGCTGAGCTTGACCAGCCCTTGCATGCAGCATCTTCAACCTATACCCTGCTCTTTCCCTTCTCCTTCCAGAAACCAATTTTTCTAAATCTTAGAGAGTGGTTTGGGTGGAAGGGACCTTAAAGCTCATCCTGTCCACCCCTCTGCCATGGGCATGGAGACCTTCCACTATCCCAGGTTGCTCTGAGCTCCGTCCAACCTGGCTTTGGACACTTCCAGGGATGGGGCAGCCACAGCTCCTCTGGGCACCCTGTGCCAGGGCCTCCCCACCCTCACAGGGAAGAGTTTCTTCCTAACATCTAATCCAAACCTGCTCTGTGTCAGATTGAAGACCCCCTCCCTCCTTGTTCTATCATTCCACACCCTTGTGAAAAGCTCTCTTGGAATTGAAGCAGGATGAACGAGAAACAAAAAAGGAATATTCCCAAAGCAGGCTGTAACCTTGTCCATTTCCCAGGTGTCTGATTTTCTTGTTTGGGATTCAGCGAGCTCATTCTGACCCTTGCCCAGTCCCCAGAGTCCCTCTTGCTTACATCCCTGGCAATTTTCCCCTCCTTCCCAGCTGGTGGCACTGGGATTGCTCATAGCTCTTTGATCAGGCAATGCTCAGCTTGGGTGAAGCCTCTCAGAGTCAGGGCAAGGATCTCTGACACTGGCAGTTTCACTTCTGCTTTGAAGATTTTTCCCTAGACTTTCCAGCCTAAGATTCCTGCTGTCTTGTTATTTTCTTTCGTTTTTTGTTTTTCTCTCCAAATCCCAGCCCAATGCAGTTACTCACTGTTCAATAAACATTCACTCCTGCAATGTCAGACCATTTCTCTCAATAATTTGGTTATATATCAATACTGGAGTCTTTTATTGTAGATTTAACAGTTTTCCCAGCACTGTTACATATTGTGTCTCCTTCTTCAAAAGAAAGTACTTTATAAAACATAAAGAATTAGGTATTTATTCCACTGTCTTTTCAGCTATCATGGCCAAACATCTATATTAAATTCTACAAGGTGACTCATCAGCTGTTTGAGAGGGTTGTTTTCTGCTTGAAAGTTCACAGGACTTTTCCACTGTGATCTGAACACCTCAATAAACTACTTAATCTGGAATGTCCTTTGCTGGCTGTAAACTAAATTTTTTCATCTAAGGAACCTGATTCTTCAATCTTGACTTCACTCAATAAATTTTAAAACTGAAATTTTGCTTCTAATAGTTTCAGATAGTCAAGGAACGCTAGCACTGCCACAATATCTGCATTCTAATATTTACTTATTAAAAACTTTTTTATAACCCCATTAATTCAACATTTCTCACTAATCCATTTCATAGTTTGCTTTCTATCAGCTATGAGAGCATATGCTCATTAAAATTAATAAGGGACTTTACAGGGAATTTTAATTTAAAACATGTCACACTTCCCTGCACTACATTTTAGTCAAGTTGTGCAGAAATCCTCTAAAACACTGTCGGTCTCTTTCCTGAGCCTGCTGTTAAGAAGTTCTGTGGTTTCTGGTTGCCCTTGGATTGTCCCCAGGGGCATCTGTCAAGAGCTGATGGACCCCTCCTGCTGCTCTGCAGAGCCCACACTGCGCTGTCTGCTACTGAATCCCAAACCAACAACAACAAAGCAGGGCTTTAGAGGAGATGATTTACCCTCTGTTTTAGGTGGGATGAATCCTCGGATGGAAGGGAATTTAGACAGCACTGGAGCTGAAAGAGAAAGCAACCACAGAATCATAAAGTTGGAAAAGACCTTAAAGCTCATCAAGTCCAACCTTTGACCAAATGCCACCACGTCCACTCAACCACATTGGGAAGTGCCACATCTGCTCTGTTTTTAACACTTCCAGGGGTGGTGACTCTACCACTTCCCTGAGGAGCATTTTCCAACACTTAACCACTCTTTCAGTGAAGAAATATTTCCTAATACCTGACCTGAGCTTGCCCTAGCCCAGCTTGAGGCCATGCCTGAGCTCCGTTATTCAAGATTGTGATGCCTGGCTCAAAACCCAAAGGGCCACCAGCTCTTCACACTCACCCCAGAATTGTCAATAACTCACAGGAGCACAGAACTTGGGGCAGGATTTTCACTTTTCACAGCTCATACTCAATTGCTGAGCAAATCCCTGACCTCAGGCAGAGCCCAGTGCAAGTGGGGCCATTCTTGTCCCAGCAGAGGTTGCCTGGAGGCTGACAGGTGGGGGGGCACATTCCAGCCGATCCCCGTACCTGTCCGTCCCGTGGTGGATGTGCTCTCGCTCTCTCCCGTGTAGTGGATGGCAGAAATGGTCACCTTGTAGGCTCGATCAGGCAGCAGGGACTGCAGGGTCACACTGCTGCTTTTGCCAGGAGCCATGATCTACAACGGGGGAAAAAAAAGATCCCAGCATTTGGGGTTCTCATTCCAGCCCTCACTCACAGCCCAGAGTTAGGTGGGGCTGACTCCGGGGCTGTGAGGCTCAGAGCAGCATTCCTGCTCAGCCCAGGAAGCTTGGCTGTGTGTTGCTGTTGGATCAGCAATGGCCAGAGGAAAAGCATTTTCCCATACAAAGTTCCCAATATTCCCCATGGAAATGCAACAGAAGTGGCTTCTAATGGGATAACCCGGCTGTTTAAGTCGGGAATCTGTGTTTTAAAAGGATTATATTTAACCTCCCTAAGCCAGAGGGGCAGTAGGTTTATCCCCCACCCCTCTGCCTCCAAGAATTCCCTACCCCAGTCCAGAGAGCAGAGAAAGCTCTGTTATTAGTGGCTTTGATGGAGAAAAATATCTTAATTACAAAAGAGTCTCAGAGTTCTGTTTACAAAGCAACACATAGCAAGAAGAGATTTGGTTTTGAGTCCTGATGTCCTAATGCTCACTGGAGTGAGCAGAGTTCCCCTGGTCATACTGTCCCCATGAGCCTCTGGCCCAGCGTCTGTCCCCTACAGAGGAGCTGGACACTCACAGTTTGCTGGGCAGCAGCATCAGAAACGGGGCTGAAGGTGATTTTGTAGTGTTGAACACGGCCATCAGGAGGGGTCCAGTGCACCTGCAGGCTGCTGGGGGTCTCGGAGTCGATGGAGAGGTTGGTGGGTGGGCTCCGGGAATCTGTGACAGGGGTGGAAGGTGAGCAGCATAAAAAGCAGGGACAGATCTCTGTGAATGGAGCCAGCAGCATTTGCTTCCAGGCCCGTTTCTGAACGCCTCAGCGCTCTGCTGTGCAGGTAACCAACACTCAGAGCAGACACAGACACCTGGGCACCAGGCAGGAGGGAAAACAGCTCCTGGAGGGATGAGGATTGCCCAAGTACAACACACCACAACTCAAGCATTCAGCAATTCCAAGCCTAGGACATGGGAGAAATTCTTGGAAAGGTGAAAGAGTCCTGGAAGCACAAGGCAAAGAGACCCATTGTACACATCATGAACAAACACCAAGGGTGTTCAGACTGGAATTGAATTTCATCAAGCTGGACAAACAGCTTTACTGGCAATTAAACCTGGATCCCACATCAGAGTTAATCCATCATAATTTCTAATATTTTTCAGATTTTTCTGTATTAAAATTATCCAAATATATATATATATATCCCAGAGCATCCATCACACCAGAGTTCTGTCTAGAGCTTCTGACACCAACACCCACAGCCCTGGAATGGGTCACACACGGTGCCTGAGCTGCCCCTTCTTCTCTGGTCCTGTCCTAGGATGGATGGATGGATTCCAAACAGGTGATGCGCTGAGCCAGACAACCAGAAAAGAGTTTGCCAGAGACCAAAGCTGAGCAATTTTTAATTGCATAAATGCATTCCTTTCCCTAGGGTCCTGCTGTGCAGCAAACTGAATCTGACGACAGAGGCTCTTAAGCTGGAGGGATTTCTCTGAGCAGAGGTTGAGAGGGAGGAAGGGAAAGGCAGAGGGGGCTGAATGAGTTCAAAAAGAGGCTCAAGAACAGGGGGTCATCTGTTCCTGGGGCTTGTTTCCAAGCATAAAAGCATGTGTCCGTCCTTAAACACATGCTGGTGTGAAGACACAGAAGTTCTGGGCAGAGAAAAAGAAGAATTTATTCAAAAGACACTAAAAATGGTGGGTGAGTCCTAAAGACAGCCAAAGAAACTCACTCAGGTGAGGAGGTATTTATCCTGCAGTTTTCCTGTAAGGATGTTCTGCCCACCCAGCAAAGCCTGGGGTGACCTTACAGCCCAGGTTGAGCAAAGATCGTTTGCATCTTCATTGATCCTCCTTCCTTTTTGTTTATAAAATGAGCTTACTTTTACTGAGATTGCAGCAGCTGAATCAGGCTGGAGGGTGTTGCTGTGCAGCACCACGAGGTAAAGCAGAGAAAACAACAGCAGGAATAGTCACTTCAGCAGCCCTTCATCAGTCAGCGATGTATCTTTGCTGCCTGCACTGGCTATTTCCCTCACCTGCGGTCAGGGGAGACTGCTTAAGTAAACTTTAAAGGGATACTTAGGGGAAGTCTTTAGAGTCAGGTTTTTTCTGGAAAGCCCTCAGGCCTGGCGGAATTGGATGATTCGGATCTGACAGACAGGGGACAGGCCAAGTCCTGAAGCTGCCCTGGAGGATAGAAGCATCTCTGCACCATCTGTGTCTTTGTTTACCTCTTCAACCTCTGCTCCTCCACAGGAGCAATCCCTGTGTGCTCCCAGGTCTAACCAGCATCACAGACACACAAATACTCAAATAAGAATAAAACCCTGGGCTCTACTCCACCAAAATTCTCACCTGATTATTATATATCAACTACAAGCCCTGTTTTTTTCTGCCATGTGTTGAAGCTTCATTCCCACATTTCAATCTCTTTTATTTACCATGCATGCTCTGCTAGGACGAGCTCACTGAGGAGCTGGATAAAGAGATTTCCCCACAGCTTAGCTAGAGGAGCAGAGCACACAAGCACTTTGTAAAACACTTCCGTGCAAAGCCAGCCAGCGTGGCTCAGCCCAGTTGCAGCAGCCGTTCCCATCCAAACTGCTCTCTCCTTGTCCTTCAGGACTATCAAGGGACTCCTTTCTTTTGCTCAAGCTCTTTTTCCCCAGCCTGAAAGAACTGGAAAGAAACTGATGAAAGAACTCTCCCTCGGTACAAAAGAAGGTCCTTATCTGATCCTCAGCAGGACCAAAGCCACCCCTTCCAGCATTTTCCAAGAATCACCATTCAGCAACCTCCATGTCCCAGCAGATTCCTCTCAGGAAAGCATCATCTGCACTCCCCTGTGCTTGCTTGGAAGGGTTGTGTGGCTTTGAAGTACCACTAAGGTTGTTTATTAGTATGACAAGTGATCACTGTGAAAGCCTTTGGTCAAGGATAAGGACTTTGCTACACTTGACAATTTATAAAAAAGACTGAAAGGAGAGTTCAACTCAAATGAGAATTCAGTCTAAATATAACAGAGAGGAAAAAAAGAAACATCAGAACTGTGGGTAAGCAGCACACTTTGGCTGTTTTGTTGTCTGTGGGAAATACATCAGCATGCTTTTGTTCCTGCTCTGCCTCTTGGAAAGTCTGCAGGGAAAAGTTTGCTAACTGGGTTACTGAAAAATAATCTCAAAGTTTTTCTTTCCTCTAGTCAAAACAAAGAATTTTAAAAAATCCAATTTCTCTTTGCCTTGGCAAGAAGGGACCTGCACAATATCACTGTCTCTAAATTTTCTTTTCCAGCTAAAGCTACTCACTGATTTTGAGTTCATACAATGTCAAATCTCAAACCATAACTTGGAAACAACTTTTCTTCCTACCAGAAAGATGAGTGACCTCATCCCAGCCCTTGCAAGTGACACATCACAATGATGAGAGTTGTTGGTTTCTAAAGGAGGATGACATTTCTGATGACCTGTGTTTTGTGAGGGGTTGGTTTCTGCAGGGTCCCACGAATGTAACACATTTGGTCTCAAAATGGGTGCTTCAGGTGAGACAAGAGGCATCACCGGCCCTGAATAAAATAAGCTTGGTGTTTTTACCTCACCCCAGGGGAGGAACTCCATTCCGTTTCACAAAACCAGAGGCAAAGAGCTTTGCTCTAACCTGGCAATTTTTTTTTTTCCCATTGACCTTCAAAAAAAAAAGTATCCCAGAGAGGCTGAAGGACAGGGAGAGAATCTTGTGTTACCAGTTCCTGCTGAGTTTCACTTCAGTCATTTCTCTTAAACTTCAGCATTTCTTGGAAATTCTACCAAGACATTTTTAAGAAAAACTTCATGACTTGACCTATCCTTACATAAGGGGCTGTTGCCAAGAGAGAAAAAGAGAAAAGCAATGATGAAAGCAAAAGAAAGCACTTCCTCCCTCCCTCAACCTCCTCTAGCACACACTTTTGGTATTGTTCAGCACAGCCTGATCAGTGCTGTTCACCACGTTGCAACCCAAAGTCTGCCATCCTGAGGAGAACCACAGAAATTTCATCACAGTTTCAGCCCCCAGAATTCAATTTTATAATGAAAATTAAGGGGGAGAGGGCTCAAAAATCAGGCCAAGGGGTCTGGGTTTTCAGATAACATCAGAGATTTCCATGCTGCGTCTGAATGAGTTGTTATTCACCAGCTCTGAGGGTAAATTAACACTGCTGGACATCCTGACCAGGCACAATACAGGGCAGCACTTTTTGCTTGAAACACTGAAGATTTGAAATATAACCATAGCCCAGGAGCTCCCGGAGTCCTGCCTCGTGCCACATCAGCCCATACATTCACTGCACAAGCCCTCAGCAATTTTCTGGCAACCCCAAGTTTCCCCTGACCTGGCCCAGAGCAGCACTGGAAATCACCAGCCACCCCTTCTGTGCCACTTCTCCTCTGTGGGCACTTCTTACTTTAAACACTAGAAAAGAATTCGCATCCAAACCATGGATTTCACCTGCAAATATTGGCTGGGGGAAGTGTGGCAGTGTCCTGACTGCTCCTGCAGAGGGACCAGCAGCACCCAGGCACCGAACCCTGTGTTGGCTGCACAGCTGCACACCTGGCTTCCCGGAGAATTTTATTTTCTTCATGCAGAAGGCAGAGCCTGGCAATTCCCAGTGCTCCTGCACAAGGACAGCAGCTGACAAGCAGAAATCAAATTGCTTTCCCTGTCCCACTGTGGTGCCAGCAGCTTGTGCAAATGTGCCTAGAAGGGCACGTGTCCTTTTGCTGGGCTGAGACAGCTCCTCTGACATCTCATAATTCAGAGCTTAAAACATAGTAATTAATTTTCCTACACCCTCCAAACAGCTCTAATTGTCCTCTTGTCAACATGTATCAGTAGGATGCTTGCTTTTTTTTTTTCTTTTGTCAGTATGCAGCTCCAAGGTACTTGTCTGAGGCAGCTTCCTATAAAAATATTTTTATTACTTATTATTAATGAAATCTTAGCTTCTTACTCCAAGATGACCATTTACGTCGAGCTTCATCAGCTCAACATCAGCCTACATGAGTTTAGTCTGCAGAGGAGGAGGGAGGACCACTGGTGTTGAAGGGACTGTGTTCCATTCACTTCCAACAAAGCCATTTTACAGGCAATATTAATTACCAGGACCTCTGGGAGCGCCACTTTTTAACCTCATATCCTGCCTGTACAAAGCCAGATTTAGATAATGCTTCCAAGGCAGAGTGTGCCTGCAGGATTCCCTCCCATGTTTGTGAATGCCCTCAGTGAGGCACAGCTCAGCAATGGCATGGCTCAGGAAATCCTCACCCTCCCTACAGGCAATATTTTATTAGTGAGAGCCATTCCTTAGGCAGCACAGCAGCACGTTCAGCTGAACACCCTCACAATTCATTTCCATCCATGCACTACACCGAGGCAGGGGCGGGATGAAAAGTGTTCCACACGGAACATGTGCAAGGATTGCCAGTTGCCTCTAAAATGCACCAGCCTGATGTGACTGTCCAGCCTCTCGTTCTCAGGACAGACTGAGAACACTTTCAGACAGAAACCTAAATATCTCTAGCGTTTTTGCAGACATTTGGGTTTGGTTTTTCAGAGCTGGAGGTGACCAGTCTGAGCTGCAGGTGTGCGCTGAGTTGTGCGGCACGCCATGCCCTGTTTGTCACCCCTGGGCTGTGGCACTGGTCACTTACTGGTCCTGTGGTGAACAGAGACAGTGTCGCTTCGAGCACCATCTTTGTAGTAGGCCCAGATGGATATTTTGTAGTCAGTGTTCTTCTGCAGGCCGGGCAGGACGGCTGTCACCACATTTCCAGCGAGGGAGAGCTGCAGCAGAGGAGGAAATGAGTCAGTCCCACTCCCAGGCAGCCCCAGGCTGCTCCCTGCCACACCAGTGCCCGGCTCACTGATTGTCTGTAGGCACAAACGAGTTTGCACCCGGCTTTGGGGCCAAAGTTTACTGTTTGGGGTTGCACACCTGTAAGCAAAGGCAAAATTCCAGCCGTGAATAATGCAGCGCAGATGCCTGTGCATGGCAGCCCAGTTGTAATCAGCAGCTCCATCAGCACCACAACACAGAGCTCTGACAGAAGGCAGTGCCTGCCGGGAGCACAGAATCCCTTTGCTGAGTTTCCAGCTGCTAGAGAAGCTGGGGACAAAGCCCCAGTTCCCCTCTGTTCCAGCCCAGATGGAACATACCCGGTCTCACTCATGGCAGGAGAGACCTCCAATTGAACTGCTGTTTGGCCTCATACTGAAAATAGGGGCTTCAGATGGAAGAGGGCACCTGGTCCATCCCTGCCTCTCCTGCACCAGCTCTGTCTCTGGTCATTCTCCTCTGTGTGCTCCTCACTTGAACCTCATCCTTTCCAAAGGGCAGTATCCCAAAAGTATCAATGCTTCCTAGCACTGAGGAGAAGAGAGAATGCTTCACCTTCTTAAAAGCAGTATCTCCAGCTATAAATACTTGACTATTGTCTTTTTCTTATCCACAGTATCTTGACATTGGGGGCTGGTGATCCTCTGCAACCCCAGATCTTTTTCTACTGAATTGCTTCTTAGCTATTTGTTCTACATCCTGTATACCTGTGGTTAATTATTCCTGCCTAAGCTTAATACTTTCTGCTTGTCCCTATTAAATTTCATCCTTGAGGTTTCCCAGAACACTTCTGCAATCTTCCCAGAGCCTGTAGGACTCTGCCCTGCTGTCCCTCCTGCTTCCAGCCCTCAAGGTGACTGCTCCACTGAAAGCCAGACCCAGGAGGGATCCTGCTGAACTGTTCAATTGCTGCAGTGCATTTCCCTGAATAGTTTTACACAGCTCTCTGCCACTCCAGCAGGTGAGTTCCGAGCCAGCCCAGCCTCCCCAGAGCTGTGTGTGGGCTCATACCTCCTGAGGCTTCTCTCCACTGGCTGTGCTCCACTTGATCTGGTAGACAACCACATCGGAGGCAGCCACAGCTTCCCACTGCAGGCGGAGGCTGCTCCCGGAGAGCTCGGTGACCTTCAGAGCCCGCGGAGCGGGGACCTTCACTGAGGGGGGCACAAGGAACAGGAGCTGAAGTGCAGGCTCTGACAGCAGCTCGTCAGAGCCAAGGTGGGGAGCAGATGGCTGGGGAGCAAAACATCAACCCGGCAGATGTCTGAGACCAGCCTGTCTGTCGCTTCTGCAGACCCATATGACAACAGTCATCAGGACAGACAGGGGTAAATTAATTTTAAAGCCCTAATTAAGACAGGTTATCTCGTTTACAGAGAGCACACACATCACGTCACTTTTGTACAGGGAAGAAGGCTAGGAGGGCTCTCAATGATGCAGAGGTTAGTGATACATCATGGTTTTCTTCTTTTGCTTCTTTCCTTTACCCCTTCCACCTCATTTTGAGCATAACACCGATGGACACATTCCACACACAAAGAATCAGCCATCTGTGCTCTGTGCAAGGGATTTGGCCACGAGCTGCTGGGGCCAATCTTCAAAACATCTGAGTTCAGAGACACACAAACCAACGTTGTCAGCTCTTACTGAGACCAGAAGTATTTCCATTCCTTACTTACAGGTGGTGACATTGCCAGTAATTGGAAAGGAGTCCCCTTCATCGTATGTAGACCTGACACTGATGAAGTATTGTGTGAGGGAGGACAGAGGTCTCAGGACAGTGGATGTTGCAGTGCCAGGAACTTCCACCTGCAGAGGGGGAGTTGTGTGAGTATTGTAAGAGAAAGGCTGAGACACGTTGGTTTGTTCAGCCTGACGAAAAAGAGACACTTTATTGCAGCTTTTCAGTATTTAAAGCGAGCGTATAAGAAAGATGGGAACAGGTTTTTTTAGCAAGACCTGTTGCTATAGGACAAGAGGTCCCAGCTTTGAACTAAAAGAGGTAGATCCAGATGAGATATAAAGAAGACTTTTACAACAAAGGTGGTAAAACCCTGGCACGGGTTACCCAGAGAGGTGGTGAATGCCTCATCCCTGGAAACATTCAAGGCCAGATTGGATGGGGATCTGAGCAACCTGATCTAGCTGAAGATGTCCCTGCTCACTGCAGCAGAGTTGGACTAGATGCCTATGGATGTCCCTTCCAACCCAAACCACCCTGTGATTCTGGAGGGTAGAGCTGCAGAGAGGTCAGCATGTGGCGATAGCTGCCGCCAAAGTGCCCATTTCAGAGTTAGAACTCCAGCAGCACACAGGCTCTCCCTGAACCACGCAGCTGAAGGAGAACAACAGGGCATTACCCAACTTCCCAAGTCCCTTTTCCCTGCCCCCAGCCCTTGAGGACTCACCTGTCCAGCATTGCCCCCTCTGCTAGAGACATACGTGACGTGGTGGGCGCGCACGGCCGCGGCTGCCGCCTCCCAGCTGACCCGCACGGACGCGTGGCTGAGCTCCGAGAAGCTCAGGTACCTGGGGGGACTCAGGGCCACTGCAACAACAGTTAGGGACAGCACTCCCAGCCTTCGCAGGCTGCACCGAGGCGAGGCCACCCGCTGCCTCCTGCTGCTCTCAGCTGATCCCACCTTGAGCTAAGAGGCTCATTCGTTATGCAGGAAAACATTCCCTTTATTCACTACCACATGCACATCTGGGGAGTTATGAAGGGCTGCTGTGGATTTAGGTGAGGAAACAGCCAGATGATTGCCTTTTTACCCCCTAGACTACGAAGACTTCAAGGAACGCCTTTTTCAGGGATCCTTTATTACCAGGGGAGCACCGCTCCTTTTTCACAGTTCACCATGCAATTAGAGATCCCCTTGGGGACCAATATTCGCTTCAGATCCAGCAGAAAAGAGGCAGTGTGTGTGCAAGCCACATGCACAATACGGGAAGCACCTCATTTAACACGTCTCTGCTGCCTTTAGTGTTTAATAACAACTCAGTAAGCAGCAGCAGCACTTACGGGTGGTTTCCTGGATGCTGGCTGGATCACTGGCATCTTCCCCATACATGGCGTACACCGCCACAGAGTACCCAGTGCTGGGGGACAGCCCCTCCAGCAGCACCTCGGGCTGGGTCACCTTCACCTGCCAACAGAGAGGGGGTTTAGGGCACCCTTCAGCTCTAGGGTGTCTCCCAGTGCATTTAAGAGAGCAAGAGCTTACAGAGACACGGGCCAAGGACCCTTTGGTTACTAAGAGGACATCTCCACTCTAGAATGGTCTTAGAATCATAGCATCATGGAATATCCCAAGCTGGAAGGGACTCACAAAGATCATCAGGATCAAATCCTGCTCCCGAACAGGAAAGCCTCACCATGTGCCTGAGAGCGTTGTACAAATTCTCTTTGACCTCTGTCACCCTGGCGCTGTGGCCACTCCCTGGGGAGCCTGCTCAGTGCCCAGCCACCCCCGGGTAAGGAACCTTCTCCTGGTATCCCACCTGCACCTGCCCTGACACAGCTCCCGCTGCTCCCTCGGGTCCTGCCTCTGGTCACAGAGAGCGGAGATGGGAGCTGCCCCTGCGCGTCCCCTCCTGAGGACACTGCAGACCTCGATGATGTCTCCCCTCATTCCCCTCTCCTCCCATCCCTTCCCCACCCGGGCAGGAGCCCTGCAGCGCTCTGCCTCCCTTGCCCCGGGACAAAAACCAGCTGGGGATGCCCAGCACCTCCTCCTAACGCTGCTCTGCAGAGCGCCGAGCGTCCAACACCAAAGCGCTGCGGCTGCATCCGGGGGTGCTGGGGAGCCGGGATCGCCGCTGGCAGCGCTCGGGAGCCGCGGCAGGAGCGCTGCCGGGCTGCTGCCATCTGCCGCCGGCACGGCACGGCACGGCGCGGCACGGCACGGGCACAGCTCCGCTCCCGCTCCCGCAGAAAGGCACCGCGGCCGCCCCCGGGGCTCTGCGCCCACTGCGGCACGGCCTGGGAGAGGATGGGAACTTTTCCATGCTGGTTTCGCAGACGTCCCGTAGGTCCGGGGCGTTGCACTCTTGCGGGGAGTAGGTCGGGTAGGTGTGGGAATGTTTCAGCGGGCTGAAGCGGGGATTTGAATGTTGGTGTTGCTTCAAGAGTTTTGAATCTTATAAAAGTCCCATGATTATGCCCTGGAGGCAGAGTATTAATTGTTCTGTTTTGAAAACCATCCTGCAATTGCCCCTATTGCTGTGCATTCCAAGGGGGAATCTCAGTCAAAGAGGCAATAAATGTTCCTCCCCACTCAGTTTGTTTTTTTAAAATTCATATCATCAGGTGCTCCAGATAAGGCATTAAAATGCACAACAAAGGGTTCTTAGATGCTTTTAAGGATTTTCCGTTCATCAAGCATTGTTTTGTTCATCTGCAGTGTTGTAGGTCTGTTTTCAGATGTCAGCAAAATCTGCCCTAACACATTTTCAGTTAACATTTAAAGATACACACAGTCAAGATGTTTATGTACAGCCTCAAGGATACAGTGATTACACTTGGGGCTGCAAGGATGTGAGTTCAGTGCCTCGGTTTCCAGGGCCCCAGGAGGCAGTCAGAGCTCTCCCATGCTCTAATTTCCCACATCAAACCCTCGCAGCTATAAATCGTTTTGAGACAAACCATTAAAAAATAAGGGAATCTTTTATAAAAGCTATTTCTGGCAATAATTCTGATAGTTCTTTTTTATTTCACTACATGATACCAATTGCCAAAGCTTAGTGCTAGCACTAAACTCAGCCCAGGCGGAGAAAAAACAGTATTATCACTCTTGTCACAAACTCTACCTCTGTTGTATAGTCCTCTGCTCCATCAGGGGCTGCAGAGCAGAGCACCAGGTAGTGTGTGGCTCCTTGGGCTGCTTTCCAGCTCAGCCTCAGACTGTTGTGGGTCAGCTCAGAGACGCGCAGGGAGCGAGGGGAAGACAAAGGCACTAAAGAGAAAAATAAGGCACAAAGAATACCTTCAGTGTGTAAGGTCTGAAACAACTCAAAACCAGGGGACACCTGTCTTTCCAACAGCTACTGCAAGCAGGTGGGCACCTACCCCATGTCTAACACAGTCTCTATGTTACAGAGAGTTTAGTTCACTTGGAGACCATGGATTAAAAAAAAAAAAAAACAAAAAAAAAAACAAAACAAAAAAAAAACAGGTAAGAGTTGCAATATATTTCTAGCAGGGTGTGTTACTGCCACATTCTGCTTTGCAGAATGACACAGGTGGAAAGGACCCCTGGAGGTCTCTGGCCCAAGCAGCTGCTCAAAGAACAGGTTGCTCAGGGTCTTGTCCGGTTGAGTTCTGAGCATCTCCACAAAGAAAGGGGCCTGTAGGCAGGCTGAGCTTGGGCTGGGAAATACACAAGGCGGGCTCCAGTCTGAGACGGTCAGAGAGGGAGCTGTGCTCACCCTCCATCACCAGCCATCAGCACAACTGTCCCTACTCACGCGTGGAGGTGACGCCCCTGAGCCCGTCCCCCACGGCCGCGCCGTACACGGGGATCACGGACAGCAGGTACTCGGTGTGCGAGGTCAGGTTGGACAGCTGCACAGAGGACACTGCTCCCTCCAGCACCACCTGCAAGCACAAGGCAGGGCTGTCAGGGCAGGGAGGGGCTACTGCTGATGCCTTGGGAAGGCTGACCTGAAACAGACTTTACAGAGCTAGAGAATAAAGCAGATATTTATTGAAAGACCTTTAGGATACACCTTTGTCACCCTAATTTTTCAGCCTTCTCTTTGTGTCTCACGGTTTCATAGTTCTTAGGTAGTTTCTCACACATGGGTGTTATAAATAGAAGCAATGTTTTCCTTAAATCTAGGTAATTTACATTCTATGTCTTAGAGATATGGACATCTGATGGACAGTTGTCTTGGCCAATGGGATGGGGAGAGGCGTCAACCTTCTCCCCCAATCCCTGACCTTTGTAGAAATACTATAAAGTGGAGTCGGATTTTCATAATAAACAGTTCATGCCTTCTCACCCAAATGAGCGCTCGCGCGCGCGCGTGTGTGTGTGTGTGTGTGTGTGTGTCTAACAACAACACACCTTGGACAGGAGCCTGACCCAGGGTTACACAGACTAAATGGACTAAAATGGACTAAATGGACTAAAAATGGCCACAAAAAAAATGTCTGACCAGTCATGAAGCCTTACATTTTTATAAGTTGTGGTCCATTTGCATATAGGGGTTTGATTGTCCAGTTACAGCTTCAGGCCGTGAGGTCCCATCCCTCTTGTTCCTCCCTGCAGCCTACCCTTGTTTGTGCTTTTGGGCCTGAAAGATGTCCTTGGTCTTCAGCAGGAAAAGGATTTGTTCTGTCTACCTACTCTGCGAGGAGAGCTTACTAGCACTAAATATCATGCTCAGAACTGCACCCCTAGGCAGCACAGAATCTGAAAATCTGAAAGCTAAAACTTAAGGCGTCGCTGCTCTTCAGCAAAGGAAGGGCTGAACTGGCCATCCCTGGCCAGTGTGGCTTCTCTTGGCAGATCTGTGCCCAGAAACATGAAGTCCAGTTGCCCTCTGTGCTTTGTGCCAGCTAAAATCTCTCCAAAACAGAGAGGTGAGAGGCAGAAAGGATTCCTGTCCTCTAAGCCTGGGATTTGTGCAAACACCGAGCACAAGACTCTAGTCATGCTCTCACTGTAATCAGTGGAAATTCATCCACAATCGGGATTTGCTTTTTTAAATCATATCCATCACAGATGAGTATCCTCGGACAGCTCTCTGTACCTGTGTGTCCTCTTTGAGTCAAAACACATGAATTAGGGAGGGGATAACACTGGCTAAGAGAAAAATCAACGTATTCTGTCTTGTCACCCTATTACCTCATCCCATTTACACTCATTGTACATTTAATTTCATTTCTGGCTTAACCGATGTCCCATTACCACCCTCTTTTTGTCCTCCCAAGCCCACGTAAATTCCCAGCCACCATCTGGAAGCTGTGGTGGTCTCAGGTGTCGTGGGAAAGGTCTCTCACCTCTCTGGGGGTCCCACCCTTGGACGGATAATACACAACCCGGTATTTCTTTGGTGGTCTCAGAGGAGGGCTCCAGGCCAAGTGCATGCTCTTGGAGGTCACAGCAGATATTTTCAGGTCAGTTGGGCTGAGCTGGGGACCCGTGTTCACAGGGGTGTCTTTCACAGCGCTGCCTAGGAATTAAAAACACAGTTATTTTCTTATATGCACACTTCTCATGCCAAACGTACTTTCCAGCTCATAAATATGAGTGACATTTTTCAAATCAAGTTGCAGCCTCCTTCTCTGTAGAGTATAGAAACTGTTTCAGACTGCTCTGAAATAAATATTTTAAGACTGAATGTACAGAGAACATAAATACTCTGTTAAAACCAGGCTATGTATTTTGCTGGGTGCTGCAAATAATTCTTCAACACAAGTCTGCATTCCTCAGTCACAAAAATTTGCCAAAATTAACAAGCAAAAATTACTTTGGTTCCTTTTTGGAGAAGCTAATTTTTATTCAGCCTAACCTTCACCTTTGTAAAATGTCTAATTATGTCAAATACAAATCAATAAGAATAAATGAATTTATTTATAAGAATGTCCAGAGCATTAAAATAAAATTAAGTTTTAAATTTAGGTGTTCCCATTCTGCTTAGGTCAATCTTAGAGCAAAAAGAGTATAAATATGTGCACAATATTTCTCCTGAGGATCTAAGCTAACATCTGGATTGCTTCTTCATGGTCTTCATCATGCAAGCTGTTCCCCAGCAAAGGAAAGAAATGGCTGCTTGATTTGAACTTGAAAATGCCTTGGAAATCCAACATTCAAAGTTTAGTGGAGAAAAAAAAAAGTGTTAAGGTGTTTTATCATCTCCTCATCCTACCTCCACATTTACCCCGTACACTTTACCTAGTATGTTTTCATCTTAGTTCTTCTGCTTTTTCTAGCTCTGTTTGGTTGGAAGAAACTCAGAAAAGGAGACGGTTACAACACATTTACCCCAGAATATGATAGAGGAAGAGGGAAAGGAAGCCCCTTTTCCCTAAAATGGCAATTGCTGTCATTAGGTGCTTTTATCCTCCCAGAGAAAGAGGGATGGTGAGCAGCAGGAGGCTCAGCCCGCACCGAGGAGGTCCCACTTCACCTGCGGTTTCCTTGTGGCTCCTCTCCTTGATCCTGGTGCACAGCACCCGTGTGAGCTTGCCCACCAGGGAGCCGAGCAGGGGGAAGTCCAGCACGTTGTACACGGTGAGCTCCAGCGGCTCCGAGGCCACCTGCCTCAGCTCCGCCTCGTCCGCGTTCTTCACCCCTGCCAGCAGAGAAGGAGGCTGAGAACCTCCCCGAGATGGGCTCACCACGTCCCTGCTCTCCCAGCACAGCCTCCCCATCGCTGCTGCTTTCCTGCAGCAACCGCCTGAGCTGAAAGTTCAGAAGGCCTTTAGTGGCCTGGAGACAGCCTGGTGAATCTTCCTCCTGTTTCCCTGCCTCCTCACCACTTGCAGGCTTTGCTACCAGAAAGGTAGGTGCTTTTCAGCCCGAGAGGCAGTTGGCATAAACGGATGAGGGGCCGAATGAACAAACAATGATTTTATATTTATGAGGTGCTGGCACTCCCCACAGAGAGCCTGTTGTTCATCAGAACATCACATTGCATTTCAGCAGGGTCAGGGATGAGCAAAAAGCAGCGCATTTATATAACAGAACTTCTCCATCATACAGCATCCTCCATCCCCCTCCTTCAGCTCCCCATCCTCATTAACTCTCTGCTGACCGAGCTCCACAGCACAACTCATTTTGCTTCCCAGAGCTGGGTTCAAGGTTCCCTAACACTGGCCAAAGAGGCTCAGCAACTCTCCTCCCTCCACAAAAGCCATTCACCTGCATAACCCTATGCAATAAACCATCGCTTGCATGTTCCCAGTGTAAATTAGCACTTAAACTTCTGGAGATTGCAATTTTAGGGGAGTTTTTATGTAACTTTATTGCTCATGTATCAGCCTCCAGCAGACCTTGTGTTGTCCTCAAGGCCAGAGCTGCTCAAGGCCATTCTGTGCCTCAGTGTTGCTGCCAGACAGTGAAAAGCAGATAATGCTGTTATTCAGAGAAATGGGAAGTTGTGACAGGCAGTAATTATACAGGAGGTTATCCTGTATATCCCCAATACAACGTTCTCTTGCCTAATTCCCCAGCTGAGAATATTGTTTTTATGGCACTGGTCCCTAAGGCTCCCAAAGGCCTTTAGGTGGGAGGTGTGAAATCTCTCGTGCGAATACTTTCTCCAAAAAACCAAAATATCCTTTGAAGACATTGCCTGGGCTGAATAAATGAGTTAATTTTCAGCTGAGCCACCATGTAATGTCTCACCCACTACCTCAGTCCTACAGCCTAAGGATGCTTCTGTCAAAGTTGAGGGAAGATAACCTTCAATTTGAAGATGACCAAAAATAGGTTGGCTTTGTCCTACAGCTTATCAATAGCTGTGATCTTACCGATGGCAAATATCTCTATGCCCAGGTTTTTCAAGGTCTGAGCAGCCAGGTTGGCATCATCCTGGGATTTCCCATCAGTCAGGAGGATTACCAACTTCTCGGCCTCCAGCCGGGCACCAGCATCAGGCTTCAGATTCTGCTCCAGGACGTGGGTCAGTGCCAGACCTGGGGAGCGGCAGAGATGGAGGTTGTGCCACAGCCTTCCAAAAACCCCCATGCCTTTAGTGTTTCCTCTGCTCCCCCGTGGCCACAGTCCCCATGGAGCACATTACCCATGGGAGCAGCTTCCCCCACCGTGGCTGCACCGGCTGTTTGGAGCCCTGCAAGGTGGAGTTACCTGTAAAGGTGTTGCCACCCTTGTACCGCAAATTCCGCACGGCCTCCAGCACCTGTTCCCTCGTGGAGTGAGCGCTCAGATCCCACTCGGTGCGGGGGTCACTGCTGTACTGGGACAGCCCTGGGGAAGACAGGAGCTGTGGGCATCGAGCCAGCCCGGGTGGGCTGCAGGAGGCCCACTCTGGGAACCGGTGTCAGGATGGGCAGGGAGGGTGGCACAAAATAGTGACGGGGACTGGGGGTGAGCAGGTAGGGCTTCTAACTCCGCTTCTCTGCATGGTCCTGAGAAAAGAGCATGAGGTTGAGTCAGGGGAGGTTCAGGCTGGATACCAGGGAAAGGTTCCTCCCCCAGAGGGTGGTGGGGCACTGAACACGTTCCCCAGGGCACTGGTCACAGTCTCAGGCCTCACAGAGCTCAAGGAATGTTTGGACAATGCTCTCAGGCACAGGGTGGGATCCTCAGGGTGTTCTGTGCAGGGCCAGGACTTGGTCCCAATGATCCTTGTGGGTCCCTCCCAAATCAGGATATTTCACAATTCTATGTTTCTATGGCCCTGCCATGCTGTCAGCAATGGGGTACAGGGGTACACACCTCTGTCACGATGATCAGAGGTCTTTGACAAGGTGTCAAGGTTAATCCAGGTCAAACAATCAGCTGCAAGGGCTGAGGAGGATTTACACCATCCCATTTCATGTGCAGCCTGCCTATCAGCGCCTCTCAGAGCTGGAGGCAGCCCCATTCCCTGCTGAGCTCACAGCAGCCCCAGTGTGGCATTGCCACTGCACCCAGTGCATTGGTGGCTCAGCACCTTATCAGAGATGGCAGCAAATCCCAAAAATATCTCAGCATCACCGCCTGACCTGGGGCTGCCCAAAGAGAGTGCTTCTGTTCACTGTGCAGATATTTTTCACAGCCACTAGAGGCCAGAGCTTGCTGCCAAATGAGAAAAGCTTCCAAGAGCAGCTCTAGGACCCCATCCTAAAGAAATAACAGCTCCCAAGAGAAGCACATAACCACAGGGACAAGAAACCAAGGCCCCTTCAAACATCAACATCCCAAGGTCAGGGAACAGGAGCATGTCCTACCCACTCTTATCTTGTCTTCTGCAATACTGAATGGGGAAATCAAATTGCTCAGGAACTCCTTAATGAGCTTGAAATTGTTGCGCCCGATGCTCCAGGACCCATCCACAAGCAAGACAATATCAATCATTGCAGGTGTGTCACACTGGAACTGGGAGCCTGAAGGGAAAAGGTTTGATACTGAGGGAAGCAACTGTAAGGAGGAAAACCTGCTTCAGTTTTAAGATAAAAAGCAAATCTGCTATGCAAGGCCTTGTCTGGATGGTGGAAAGGACCATCTGTCAGTCTGGCACATGCCAGCATCCTGTGAAAACCATGGAGCCAAGGATAACCCATCCCAGCACCTCAAAATGGAGTGGTGTGCAGCTGCACCTCTGCAAAGAAGGGGTTAAAGCTTCAGGGAGCGTGTGCTAACCCAAGTACTGCTCTCTGCAAGCTGTCAGCTCCATTCCATCTCTGCCCCAGCCCAGTGCTTCCTTTTATCTAGCCTAAGTCTCCAAGAATTGCAGGTGATTGCTTAATTCCATTCCATCACGAGATCCCCTGTGGGCTACAATTATTTCATGGCGTTATATTAAATCCAATCTCTCTGTAAAAACCTGCTGGCACCGTGGATTCTCCAGCTCTGCCTTCCTCCCCATCCCAGGCCTTCAGCCCAGCGGAGGATAAGATAAGGCATGTTGCTAATTGAATGCATCATCCTTGAGCATTTCTCAGATGGGAAGTTTTCCATCTTTGGTGGAGGGGAAACAGATGATCCCATTCAGTTTTGTCAGGCTCCAAGGAGATGTGTCTCCTATCACAGACATGGATTTCTGCTGGGCCAAAGGAGACGTTCTGGCCCATCCCATTCCCACCACTTCGGCAGAGCTGGGAGCCATCATAGTCTCAACTGAATCTGAAAGATCCTCACGGATCAGTTATCTGTGAAACATGAAGAACAAGCCCAGGAGGAGGAGCAGGCCAGGTAACAAACACCCCTGGTGTTTGGAAAGGAAACACCTTGGAAAGGTCCATGGCTGGGGGTGCTCAGCTGAAGAACAGAAATACTTATATGAATCTGCCAGAAGCAGGGGGAGATTACAACATGGAGAGAGAATGGTGCCAAATCAATTAAAATCAATAAATTAAATCATCTGGAAGGAATTTTTGGCCTATCTCCAGCTTCCCTGAGAATTCGTGCTGTTCTACAGAACTCCAAATTTCTCCAGTGAGCTCTGACATCTCCCAAAGCATGACCTAGCAATTGGAAGCACAACCAGCAGCACTGTACTCTGGGGGGGTGCAGAGGGTGGGCTGGAAAGCTTGAATTTGATGAATGTTAGGGAAAACAGCAGGGAGGAAGGAGCAAGACAAGTTTGAACCCCCTCTCACCTCGCCTCAGTGAATCTTTTGGGTTTTTTTCCTTTCCTGGAGCCTCTCGCTCCGCGTTTGCAGGAGTGTGCGGGGATGATTTGGGGGTTGTTGATGGTGTTTCTGTCACGCTGGTCTCCACACCAGGCTGGTTTCTTGTCGTTTCTCCTGAGCTCTTTGGCTGAATCCCCTTCTGCCTTTTCTTTTCAGCTCTGTCTTTTGCTGTGCCCCAAAGAGAAAAATCAGCTTGTCCCTAACTGTGTTATCCCCATGCAACCCCACTCCTCAGCTGATTTAAGCCACATTTGGCATAGCTGTAGGGGGCCCAGAGAGGGTAAAATCCCTACAAGTTTATGGAAATCGGTGGATAGACTGGCACCACCTTCATTCATACCTCTCGGAGAGGGCTGCAGGCATGCTCAGGAGCTAATGTTAAAAATGGATCACATCAGCAAGTTTGTCCTTCCCATTATTTTTGATGATGAAAACCAATGAATGTTTAAAAAATATAAATCAGAGAAAACATCCCGTGGTACGTTATACCCAGTTGCTCTCCAGAGCTCGGCAATCTGTGACTTGCGAATACCCTGAGCTAGTGCAAGACTTTCTAGATAATGGCCCTGATGAATCTTTCTTCCATCAACAGGTGTAATTCCCTTTTGAGCTCATGGAAACATGAGACTCTGTAGTTACATACAGTCCTCAGCCAGGGGGGTTGAGGAAATCCTTCTTGTAGAGCATCTACAGCCAGTCCTGGGCCTCAGAGCTTAGGGAAAAAAAGCACCATCAGCCCCAGTGCTCAGTGAGCAGCTTATTCTCAAAGGAGCCACATTCATTTGAAGGATAAGTTTGCATCTGCTGAATTTGGATACCTGGATGTGCATTTTCAGCTTGGCTGGAATGGGGGGCAAATATTTTTAGGTGATTTACTGTGTTTCTGCAGCTAAGGTTTGTATGCAAAGGATGAGACCAAGGCTAGCAAGATTCACTGAGAGACTATCTCTGATGAAGGGAGACTGCAGGGAGAAATTGAGAGTGGTTTTAGGGACATGGGGCTGGAATGCTCCAGCTGTGCAGCTTGGCACAGGCCGTGGCTCAAAATCAATCCTGTGTGACTCCAGGATGGTGAGAGCACCCACCTGTCTGTGCCAGGGCAGTGTTCAGGGGTGGTGGGGTGGCCTCTGCCACCCCACTGTGCTCAGCTGCCGAGCTCCCCGAGGAGGTGAGATTCTTTCCTGACGCAGCTCCTGCGTTCCTTCGGTTGTTTCTAGTCTGGGATGCATTTTTGAGTTCCTCTACTGTAAGAAGACCAAAAAGAGAGAAATTGCCCATCTAGAGAGACCTGTGAGCCACAGTCCCTCCCTCATCCTCTGGGTCTTCCCCATCTCCCTTTCTAACCTTCCAACCAAAATAGTACCAGGCTCTGTGACTGCCAGTCTGCAGGGCACGTGCCAGAGGATGGGCTCTGCGCAGCCACATCCCCAAGAGCCTCAGGAGCTCTAAGAGGTAAAATTTAGCCCTCTTCACTTACTCACAAATTTCCTCTTGGCAAATAGGGCTTCCTGGGAGCCATTGAGCACGTAGACCTGCAGGGTGTATTCCTTGGTGGGGCTCAGCCCTCCCACTGTGGCTTTGGGAGTCTTGGTTTTCAGCATGACTTCTTGCTCCGAGTCCCCTGAGGTGGGATGAAGCCACAGTTCAGAGCCTGTCAGAGCTTAAATTTAAGCTGACAGTAGCAAAAGCAGCACTGAAATGCAGGGAATGTCAGCCTAGGGACCGCAGTCAGCTCCAATTCATGCTTTAAATTTTGAGGAGTGCCCAAATTAGAAAATTACTTCCACCCAGTATTAGTGCAACTCTCACGAACTTCCCAAGGAATTGTAGAGTGAAAAGCTGGTGTTCAGAGTGTAAGGACCGGCAACTGCTTATGAAAACACCCAACTGATTGAGGTCATATGTGACAAAATGAGGAAGGGACCCGGTGTCTCTGGAGGTCACCACTGGCAGTGGGACTCGGCTCACTGATCCCAGCTGGGCTGTCTCTGCCCCATCTGTCTCCAAGGGCAGCTGCTGCCTGCTGGGCACAGCTCATTTCTGGGGCTGCCACTGCCTCCAGCCCCCTCCACAGCCGTGCCCCAAGCTGCTGGACCCTGTCCTGGGACTGGGATGCCTTGACCAGGCAAGAACTGGGGGGTTCTGTGCTGGCAGGACAGCGGGCAGAGGGAGCAGGCAGTTATTGCTGCCCCGTGGGCTCCGCGCTGCGCAAACCAGAGCGGCAGCAGCTCCCCAACCCCTCTGAGCAGGGAAGGTCTGCGAGCTCTAAACTGTGGAGATGGATGTGTTCGCCACCCAGCCAGCCCTGTGCTCCTGCCTAGGGCTGGAAACTCCGAAGAGGGGAAGCCTCAGGCATGTGCTGGGAGCGAGGGTGAGGATTCCCTGCATTCCCGGGATGCTCATCCATCTCTGCTGAGCTGAGGCTCCGGGGAGGAGCAGGGCAAGGGAGGAATGAGAAACCTGCTGCTCCAGCGGGGGAAACAGGTGGGGGCTGAGCTAAAACCGGGTGGGTGATCAGAGGAGCCGCCGCCCGCCCTCCTGCCCCCGGCAGTTCCCCTTTGCGGCTCGCTGGGAAAGCGGCAGCGCCGGGAGCCGAAGGCCAGCGCCGCTCAGGGTGCCTCCATCCCCTGCTCCCCGCTGGGGGACATCGTGCCCTTCCAACAGCACCGGGTTCGACTCCTGAAATCAGGGAGTAGGGGCAGGGAGGTAGAGGTAAGCCTACCCGCACAAACAGGGGCAAAGGCTTCCCATTCCATGTGGTGGAAGAGCTGGGAGCTCCCACGGAAGAGCCAGGCATGAACCTTTTTCATTTTTGTCTCACAGAGTCCCAAAGAACAATGTTTCTGGCTAAACCTTTTCCCGAGGATGAAGAGAGCTGAGTTTCATCCCTTTCCTGTGAATGAGTGACAAAGGGGCTGTGCCTGCACTGGGTGGCACTGCAGACTGCTCCCACGGTGGCCAGAAAGGCTCCCTGGCAGTGCTGCACGCACAGCCCAGTGAAACAACGCTTGGAACCAGAACAGGCCGTGGATAATTCCCTCTGCCTTGTCTCTATTCCCTTAGGTCTAAGCAAAGCTCATACTTGGGTCCTGTTGTGTCCCAGACAGAAGGTGGAGCTCAGTCCCTCTCACACCCGAGTCTCTGCTGGGACTCCTGTCCAGGGTGTCAGCACGTACCTGCCATGGGCTTTACCCGAACTTTGTAGCCACTGATGTTCCCTTCAGTCTCTTTCCACTTCATCTGGAGCCTGTCTTCTGAAAGAACAGTGAGTTTCAGCCGGCCTGACCCTGGGGAGGAGGAGACAGACGTGTCCATGCTGCCATGGGTGCAATTCCTCCCACCAAACCCACTTGTGCCACCTCCTCTACCGACATGGGAGTAGATGTAGTACAAAGGGAACCTTCCCCATGCCAGGCAAGTCCTCAGCATCCCCTGGGGCTGCACGGCAGCTCTGCAGTGCCCTTGCACCTCTGCAGGCCCGGAGCCTCCTGTGCCGAGAGGAGTTTCTCAGGTGCTCATTTTATACCCCTGCAGAGAGGTAAAGCAGCCCCCCCAGAGGTGGGGGCTTTCTCCGAACCCTTCACGTCTTGAAGGGCTCTCCCAGCAGCTTCCATGCTGAATGATTTTTTTACAGCAAGTGTCTTCAGTGCAAATATGTGAAATGGGAGGGCAGCAAACAGATAAATGAGTTCAAGCAAGGCTCTTCAATAGGCTTGGGATGCTGAGAAATACAGGAATTCCCCAGGTGATGGATCCCACGCTTCTGCAGAATGATCATTTCAGAGGCAGCTCCAAGGACCAGCTGGGTTTAGAAAGAAGGAAAAAAAAGAAAAAAAAAAAAGAAAAAAAAAGAAAACCTGATAAAGTGTAAATAACAGCTCCTGGCAGGACCATAACTCATGGGCACCAGCTTGTATCAGTTTGCTGCAGGGAGCTGCAAACTAAATGACAAATCCGGAGGAAAAAAATAGTATCAGACAAGGAGGTAAAGAGAAGAAAGAGCACATTCCTTTGTCATCTCCAGATTTCACAGCTATCTGTTCACCCCAGCTAGGTGTCTGGGCTCATGTGTCACTCCTTGAATCAGTGATTCCTGTCACACAAATGTCGCCAGATGAAACTTTTTCACTCAGCTGGATGCAGGATGGCAACTCAGCAGATTTCTCTCCCCTCCTTCTGACACTGTGCCCAGAGCTGCCTTTCCAGCAGGATGCCCTAATTTGCAGTGAGTGAGCACACTATAAACATCTGCACCCAAGTGCTTCCCCTCATTTGCAGTTATTAACAATCTCTTTCCCTTTACAGTTACTCACAAAAAAAATAAATCTCAGAGTGACCTGGAATTTCTGCTCAGTGCCGCCAAACTGTCACCCAGGGCTCCCCAACTCCCTGATCTGGTCTTGCATGACTCCCAGACCCCTCCTGACACCCCTGCCACGATGTCACCACCCAGGAAAGCAGTGAGAGCTGGCAGTGAGGTTCCTGCTTGTCTCAGCCCAACATCTGTGCCTTAACCTTTCCTTGCAGGGACTTCCTGCAGGCTGCCCAACAAGCAGATAACTATTTTGGGGAAACAAAGCTCAGATTCACATCTCACCCCAGGCAAATCTGAAGAGGAAGAAAGAAAACAGGGGAAAGAGGGGTGAAGGGCAAAAAGCAAATCCCAAAATCATGCCTAAGAGAAATGGTAAAAGATCGTGGAACAATGAGGGGAATTCATAGTTAGATTAAACATGGAGCTGACTTCTTTTGGCCAAGTGTGGTCCAGCTCCTTGGGCATCACTCTAGGAGCCCAGAAGCTAAAAAGACAAGAATGTCTCCAGACAGACCAGAAAGGACATCATCCTCTAAAGCACCATTATGTGCTGGATGCAAATGATCCCCAGTGCCATGAAAGCTCCACTGTTTCCTTGCCCTGTGTCAGATGTGCACTATTTGATGCTGTAACCTTGCTCTCCAGCTCACAGGGAGAATTCTGGAAAATACACAGCAGGGAGACGCTTCTGTCCCAGCCCTGCAGTGCCACCACCTCTCTAGAAGCCTTCCACTCTTCCAAAGAACGTTCAAACGTGACATTAAGGTGGCTCTTCCACACCAGAAAGGCTGTGCTGAAGTGCTGTAGGCATTTTCTGGTCACTCTGGGGAGCAGGACGATACAGGAGGAATCACCCCTGCTTTCTCTCCCAGATGCTGCACCACATTTCACCACAAACACCCAAAGCAGGAAGGTGCAGTGTCTAAAGCAGCAACACCCCTTTTCTTCCTGTTTCTCAGGCTCCCACAGATCCCGCAAGCCCCTCCTTGCTTGCACAGGCTGAAATGCATCCCTGATGCAAGGGAGTGCCTGAACTGCTGCCAGAGATGAGGACAGGCCTGGCGGGGTGGGGAGGGATCGAGGGGCTCTCCCCACGTGGGCCCCCTGACCCCTCATGGCTCTTCGTGCTTGGGAAAGGCTGTTTGGAGCTTCACCAGCAGAGCAAGCAGCCCCCCGGAATCCTGCCTGGCTTTGGGAATGCCCCTCACAGTGGTGTCACTGCCAAGGGGAAAGGCTGGGCTCTCCGGGGCACACACAAACCATAGGGAGCAGCCCCACAAGGGCAGGCAGGCTCCTTACCTTGGCCCACTCGTCCCCAGACATGGCTCACCACAGGCAGGTAGGCAAGAAAGAGCCAGGTGTGAATCAGCATTCTTACCAGGACCTACAAAAGGGCAAATGTCAGGAAGGAGAAGTAAAATTTGTATTTCACTACGTCAAAATCCAGTTTTTTCTGTCCTCACTTATGACACCTCAAGCTCTGGGCATCATTGATGACACTGAAAGGGTGGGTGGAGGAGAACACGCAGATTTTCCTGTGACCCCTATACATTGTTTTAGGGTTTTTTCTCTCTAATATAGCTGTTCAGTGCCTTGGACTAAACTGTGTTTATAAACCTGGTGGGGAGCACTCCTCTCCTCCTCCTTGGGTCTGGGCACTGCTCTGTGGGCAGGACAATCTCAGCAGTGGAACTCACAGTGATGGGTTCTGCTCTGATCATGGAAATCACCAACACTGGCAACTGACTGGACAGATAGATTCCAGAATAACTTCTGGTTTAAACTGCACAGAAGTAATTCTTTCTGATTATCATGACCACGATCACTACAGGTATACAGACAGCACCTTTCTCATGTCCCCGGGATGAGCACACCAACCACAAAGGAAAAAGCACAGAGAGGAGCACTCCATGGCAGCCAGGCTCCTCAAGCCACAGATACAATGACATCAGTTGCTGTGATAAAGCAGTTTTGCAGCAGGAGGGATCCACAGAACCAGTGGAGTTTGTATGTGAACAGTTTACAAAGAAGGGGTTTATTTCTTATTCCCAAGAAATTATATCCAGGATTTGTGGAGATAGTTTTGCTTTAATTTGTTCACCTGAATAGACTGAAAGCAGGCAGGACAGACTTGACCACGGCAGAGGATCAGTTTGGCTCAGGAATCACCTCTGCAGCATGGCCAGAGCTGACTGCCTGCCTCAGCCCATGGACCTCGAGCACCCACAGCTGGCTTTGCCAGCCTGGATTTCCGAGCTGTTCTGCTTGGGTCAGGAATTTCAGGTCAGCAGAAAACCACCCTGATGGAAGCAGGGCCACCCCCTCATCTGGGTCTCAGCAAACCAGGTTTTAAGCACACATTGTTGGCTTTTTGTCATCTCTGTGCTCCACATTTCAGCCTCACTGCTTCTGGCAGAACCAGCCCCTGCACCCACTCCCTCCGCTGCCTCCTGCAGTGACATTTCACTTCTATTCACCTTGATGGACAGGTATGTAGAGGCTCCTGGCAAATGCCTGTTTCCCTTCAAACACAGCAGCTTTGTAGCTATTTCAAGGAAAAATAAATATGCACATGAGTGACCCAGGCATGATCTGTTTAAATCGGATCTAGATTGCTGGAAGAATGAATGGAAAAACATGCAAGTTGTAACAGGGAGTTGTTAACCACCCTTCTCTGTCTGAGGGTTGGTTTTTTTTTTTTTTGATTGAAGATGAATGGAACAACTGCAGTGTAACCAAAGCCTTCAGCCATGGGAGACACTTGCTTTATTTTTCCAGCTAATAAAATGAGGTCATTGTTTATAAAAAACAGCAAACATTTTATAGGGGGGTTTCAGGACTGTGACTGTCACCTCCAGGAAAGCAGAGCCTGCCCTGGCTGCGGCTGCAGAGGTGTGTGTGCCAAACAGCACCAAAAAGTTAGCATTTTTCAAATTCCTTGAACTAAAATTTCATTTTGGCCATTTTGCTATTCCACCAAAGTGCTCCTGATTTCCTTGAAACTTCTGTGCAACTCTGCTGACAAACAGGATGCCAAACTCTGGCAAAAGCACCGGACTGTGTGTGTTTTTTTCATATCAACCAGGGTTATATGGGATCCAAAGTCCAGAAAAATGAATTCCTCCAGCCTGCACTGATCCGGGCTTGATTCAGGCAGGAGCTTCCACCCTGTGGTGTCAGGAAGGATGAGTTCAGGATTATCACAGAATCACAGACTGGTTTGGGCTGGAAGAGACCTTAAAGTTCATCTCATTCCAACCCCTGCCATGGGAAGGACACCTTCCACTACCCCAGGTGGCTCCAAGCCCTGTCCAGCCTGGCCTTGGACACTTCCAGGGATCCAGGGGCAGCCACAGCTTCTCTGGGCACCCTGTGCCAGGGCCTGCCCACCCTCAGCAATCCTGGTTTTAACCCAGATTGGGCACAGTTAGACCACAGGGTGTGGATCTTCTCTGTAACTTCAGAGCAAGAAATAGGGACTTCATCTCTTCTGCCATCTCAGAGGCAAACCCATCACCACTCTGCCCCTTCTCCAACATTCATTCCCCTACCTGTGAACCAGGAATAACAAATGCACCTGTCTGAAGTGCTGGAGGACACGCATCTGGAGAACTCGCACAACTCACCTGCCACATCCCAAGCCCCAACAGCAGGACGCTGTGGTTCCTCCCCACCCATTTCTGCCATCAGTGGTGCCACCAGCCAGCCGGGCTGTGTGTGGACCCTGGGACTGCTGGCAGGCAGGGAGCCCACAGCACGCTGATGCCTCTCTCCCGTTCTTCACCCCCAGGGAAGGAATGTGGAGACATCAGCACATGGAGCAAGTGGTGAGTATTTCCAGGGCCTGGAAAATAGAGGTGTGTGGGGAACACACCACTTTCCACTTGCTTCAGCTGTGTGCTCAGAGGAGATTTGGAGGTTAAGGCAGTCAGAGATCCCCTTTTTTGCACAGGAAATTTTACATGTAGAGGCTTTAGTTAAAGAAAAAAAATGTCTGGCATGTATTGAAATCAGCACAACTAAAGGTGAGGATTTGGAGGCAATCCCACCTCACTGCTGGACACATGAGCAGCGCCAGGGACAGCCCTGCAGAAGGGACTGGGACCTGCTCGAGGCAGCCAACTGCAGGGAATAAATCTGTCCCACATTCCCTGAGTGCTTTCCTGGTTAAAGGACCTAAAACTGACTAAAACCCACGAATTCATCAGCCCCTTTCTATTTTCTCCTTGAAAGTTCCCCTATTTCAGTTCCACTATTGAACAAAAGGTCTCAGACATCGCAGCACCAGGCTAAAAAAAGCCAGGAAGAAGTTCCACGTCTAGGCTGAGCTTTTGGAGCTCCCCCAGCCCATCAGGCTGAACCCACTCACACCTCCAGGCGGGAAAACCCCACGCAGGTAACAAACCCTTCCAAGAACTCTCTGGCAGCAATATCCTGCAGTTTTATACTACCAACCATAAAACAGAAGGGAAAAAAATCAAACCAACAAACAAAAGTGCGTTTCTCACAGCCATATCCCCTGAGGAGTTGCCAAGGCAATCCTGGCAGTACTTAGACCGTCAGGGAACGCGCCTTGAAGCCACTTCACCCCAAGGGGACGGGACCTGTCACCCCTGCCCGGCACCAGCAGCGCTGCCCCAAGCACCGCGCCAGCTCCAGGCTTCCCAGGGAGAAAACCCGCGCAGAAATCCCCTTCTTGGGATACCCGCACATGCCCCAGAGCAGCCCAGCCCCTCCTGGGCACCCCTGCGCGCCCAGCCCCGCGGGGAAGGCGGCACAGACCTCTCGGAGCGGCGCTCCCCCCGCAGCCAGCGGCTCCGGCCGCTCCGCGAATGGTGCGAGGAGCGGCCCCGCCGCCTCATCGGCTCCTCGGCGTCATGAAAGATTTCGGCTCCCACACGTCAGGGGCGATGAGGAAGGGGAGGGAGAACCGAGGGAGAGGGATGGGATTCCCCCACCTCCCTCTCCACACGCTCGGCTTGGCCCCTTGCGCGGCCAAATAAAGCACGAAAAGCACGGGGCTGCTCCTAAGGGCTGGAGCGAACAGCTTTCGGGGGCTTTGCTGGTGGAATAGAACAAAACCTCGGTCTGGGAGGCTGCTCGCTGATTTCCTAGAAGGCAGCCCCAGGCGCAGGCTCCCGCCCACGCTCGGGGTGCCCGGGATGAAGCGGGCCCGGCCCCGCTCGCATCCCTGCGGGCAGCGGGGCTTGCTTTGCTGAGGGAAACTCGGCACATCTGGAAGCTCTGCAGCGCCAGAGGCTGAATCGTGAGCTGGAGCTCGGCGGTGCTGCGGGATCCAGCCCTGAGCTCCTGCGGGAGGGATCCGCAGCACCAGGAGCCCCTGGCAGAGACGCCCTGCAGAAACCTTCTCTGGGCAGATTCCCCAAGAGGGGATGACTGACAGTGACATTTCTCCTTACAGGGGCAGGATTTGCGGCTGCATCTGCAGGGATTGTCAGCATCAGTCTCCCATCACAACTGAGGTTTAAGACATTTGCATTGCCATTCAGCAGGAAACACGGCTACCTTTGGAAGTGTCAAGTTAAATGGGGAAAAAAAAATCATAGTTTTGAAAATATTTTGCACAGCAAGCAAACATTTGTTGGCTCTTTGCTGTTTTGTTTTATAATCATGTAAGTACTTAAAAGCATCACAATATACAGACCAAAGGATAACACAAAAAGGAAGTACTTAAATAACAGAATTACAGAAGGATTTGGGTTAGAAGGGACAAAGCAGAGCATGTTATTCCAACCCCGTCATGGACAGGAACTCTTTCTACTATCCCAGGTTGCTCCAACCCCATCCAGCTCAGCCTTGGACACTTCCAGGGATGGGGCAGCCATAGCTTCCCTGGGCAAAAAGTGGGCAACAAATCTTAATAAAACAAAACACAGAGCATTTTGTAGCCCATGGAGAGAGGGCTGTCACTGCCTGTGTGTAAATACCACAAATGACCTCTTCTGCAATTCCTACTGGGTTTCTGAGGTTGCTCAGAGCTGCTATAGTTTTCTTCAAAAGTAGGAGAGAAAGAAATGAACACTTCTCTCCTGTGCTTTCAAGGAATTTAGATCCAGATTTAAAAATTCCTGCTTTGACACAGCAAAAAGCTGGAGCTGTTTTCAGTGCTTGTGTTCAGGGTGTTGTTTCCTGGTCTGCCTTTCCCAAGGTGCCCACACCATGCCTAAATCTTCTGGATTTGACCTTAGTGGAAGCCAAGCAGCCTGGGTTAAACCTTTGGGACATCACAAACACCCAAACTCTCCCTAATGAGAATTTAAAAAGCAAAAAGGCAGATGGAGGTTGCTGGACTCATGCACTGGATGCAACAAACAACAACCGTGAGTTTATTGACAAACGGCTGAGGAGATGGTCTGGTTCCACTTAGGGGCTGGAAGGACCCCAATTATCAATGCAAACATCTTGCCTGGACCCTGTTCCAGGAATTCTGTGCTCCAAGTTATCCCATTACCTCAGCACCAGCACTGGGGGAGCAGATATCCCGTTATAGCAAGGGAAAAAAAGGCAGCCAGCAGTACAGTAATGCCTGATACACAGCTGATACAAGATTCTCCGAGAAAGACAACCCCATTTTAACACAAATCAAAATTATTATTTTTGGCCTTTCGTGGGTTTATTTAAGGCTTGGTTTGTGGCCAAAGGAGCTGCACTGAGGACCCTGCCCTAAGCAGGAGTGCTGGCAATCATCCCGTCTGTGCAGAGCATGGCAGGATAATCACAAACAGGATGCTCTGTGAACTGGAAAGAAGGAAACCTCCCTAATTTCTTGTTATTACCTGTTCACTTTCAGGGTAGTTTGCAAGGAATATTTGCATAGGCTGCAAATACAGCCATCCTGCAAGCAGCAGGCGACAGGGGGATGGATTTTGGTGGCTTTCACTCATTTTTGTTCCTTCCCAGAGCCAGATTCAGACTAGGACGTATTTCCTTTTGGGCACTCTCCGGTTTTGGTCCCTCCTTTACCCACTGCTCCCCACTAGGTTGGTAGCAGCCTATGATGTTTGGGATCTCTGCCTGCCTCCTTGCTGAGCTGAAGCTGATTAATGAAATTTAGCATTATTAAGGGGTGGGGGCACAAAAAGCACCATCAGGGAAGCGTCACCTTTTCAAGAAACAGCTGGGAACAGCAACCAGCCCTGGCTGTGAGCGTGGAGAGTAGCAGGAGCCTAAGATTTCACAAGGAACACACATTCTTGTACTCATTTCCTTATTTTCTTGACAGAGCCGGTGGCACAGCTTATGGGGCCATCTGGAGAGCACATTGTGCTCTCAGAAGAGTGCACAGACAGCTCAGGGCAGCTCAGACAGACTCTCCTGGTATAAACTTCTTGCTGCTTAACAGCTTCGCCACCTGCCTCACAGCTTGGCTGGTGAAGGGCTTGCCTAAGGTGGGGTTCATTAAGTGCAGAATTCTCACACTGACACTAAAAAGGATCTGCAAGAGCTTAGACACTCTAAGAGCAGGTAGAGACAAATATTTCAAGAGCAGAACAAAATCCAAGAATTGTCCATGTATTTATTTGAAAATACATTGAAATGCCTGGGTAACACAACACAGTGAATGGTCGAGCTTGGTCCCTCCCCACAGTCCATCCCTGCCAAGTGGAGAGTCCTGCCTTTCCAAACAGGGATGAGACTCCTTGGCTCATTCAACGGCTTCCATGACTTCCATCACCAGAGTCCGTGGTCCTGTCATGATGAGGCTGCTGATGGTCTGATAGTCCAGATGCAGAACATACACGCCATTCACTGAGAAAACAAACTGGCACACCTGCAAGAGAGGAGGGACAGGTTACCTCCAGTGCCACAGCGCCTCCAGCCTGGGATGAACTGGGAGCAGGGGCTGTCATGCAAATAACTTGTGTCAAAATCCTGGAACCCCTCAAGAATCACCACCCCGTAGCTACATGAATAATCACAGTGCTTCAATCAGTGTGTCATAAAAACAGGACCAAAGGGATCTAGGCTGTGAGCTAACAGAGGAAAAAGACTCATTTATGGGAAGTGGCTCATTTCACAGATGGAAATGAAGCACAATATTAACATCCAGCAATTTGGTAGCAAATGAGATTAGGTAAAGAGAAATTAACTGAACTTTTGAATAAATGAAACAAATTCATCCATCCCCTTCCAATCCTGCCTGAAGCAAACAAGGAGTCACACTCTGCCTCTGAAGAATCCCATTATTTCAAATATTCATGTGACTTTAGATTTATATCAGCTTTTAGAAATTATTCCCTTGCTGCTAGGGTTTCTGTAGGGAAGTGGGAAACTCAACACTACTTTCATTCATGCCCAAGACTTGACAACAAACTCACATGCCTGGGCCTAAAGTGAATTTCAAGCTGTAAGTTCATTTCTCCTGAGCTGGAAATACTGGAAGTTACTTTATGAATCAAATCAAGGCATCCATTTAATATTATTACTGAGTTTTGTACATGGAAAACAGCTCCATGCAGAAGTCCATTGCTAATAGCAGGGAAACAAAATGCTCAGGAACTGAGCATTTCAGGAACTGTGAGAGCAGGCGACTCAGGACAGAGCTCTGCTCCTTCCCTGCCTCCCTGGGGTTATATAAAGTCACTGGAACTGAGCTGGGAATTCTCTGCTTGGTTTTTAGCAGCTCAGTTTTAACGGTTCCAAGGTCTGGCATAGGGATGGTTTACTTTTGACAAAGTTTTTTGAGTTTTAGCTGCCCACAGCCCCCGTGCTGCCCTGGAAAAGGCAAATCCTCCACTCTGCCACCACACACAGGGCACTCTGCCTGCAGAGAGCATCCCCCCCTCCACCTCTCCCAGGGCTCCATGTGCCCACTCCATCAGTCTGATCCCCAGGGCAGGAGGTGGGAACGTCATGGAGGATGTGTTCAGCCCAAAAAACTCAAATCCTGTCTCCTGTTCAGCCTCCATGGGTGAGCAGTACCTTCATCCCTGCAGCAGCAGCAGGTCCTCCTGGGTCCACTGCCTGGATGTGGCAAGGTCTTCCTCCTCGAACCACAAACCCCCAGCCCACTGCATCCCCCACAATCTGCAAGGGAAACAAAAGGGGTTTAAAAATCAAAGAATGGGCTGGAGAGAGGAGATGCAGCAGCTCCCAGAGAGACAGAGAGCTCATGAGCCTAACCTGCTCTGGGCAGGAGGGAAAGGGCCGTGCACCAAGATGCAGAACTGATTAATTGCTCCCTGCAAAGCTGCTTTCTGATTAATTCCCTGTCAGCCTGGGCAGGAAAGAGAATCACAGGCAGCATGAAGCTGAAGGGCAAGGCACGCACCACATGTGCTGGAGAACATTCCCAGGGCACGCACACGGCGCCTTTTCCTTGGCACAGCAGAGCATTTCCTGCGTGGAAGGGGCTGCTCTTGCCGTGCCCCACGCTGGTGTCAGCCTGCCAGAGCAGTTTGCTGTCACACTGCGGCCCTCTGAAGTGACCAAAAGAGAAAAGGAATTCCCAAGGGACTTTGTGCATCGCCCATATAAATAAATAACAGCAACTGCAGAGCTAAGCAGGAGGAAATGAGCCGTGAGAGGCCCAGGCTGGCAGAGTTGAAGGGCAGGGCAAGAGCATTCAGGAGGAGAATGAACAGCACGGCCTCAGATGAGCCATGCCAATCACCAGCTTGATTTTTCTTGCTCCTTCCCACCACTTTCTACAGCACACTTAATTTGGGAACCTGATCCACATTTCCTGGTGCCAAGCCAGCATGGCTGGGCAGCCCTCATGCTTCCTACGCTGCTGTCTGTGAGATTGCCCCGTTCAGAGGTGGGCAGTGAAGAGGAAAGACACAAAAATAACCGAGTGCAATAGGATCCACGGGGCAGGAGCTGTCTTGTAACATTTCCACCCAACACCCCCCAGCCCTGACTTGACCGGTCCTACAGCTTTAGAAATAATTTAAAAAGCAAAAGCCCCAAACTCGGGTTGTCTGCAGCATCCTGGAGATTTGTAAATCCATGTAAAAAGCCCATCACAAGGAAGGCAGTACTGGCCCTTGGACGTTCCCCCAGGCAGTGCAGATCCATCAGATGCTGATGGATCAAATCAATACCCTGATCTGCAGAGGGACCTCAAGATGCATAAAGCTGTGCATAGAGCCGTGTGACAGAGGGTGAGTGCCACAGACCCAAGTGTCACAAGACTTACTGATTCTACAGTTTGCATGGAGCTGGATGGAACAGAAATCACAGAATATTAGAATGGGTTGGATTGGAAAGGACCTTGAAGATCAACTCGTTCCACCTGCCTGCCATGGGCAGGGACCTCCCACTATCCCAGGTTGCTCCAAGCCCCATCCAAGCTGGCCTTGGACACTTCCAGGGATGGGGCAGCCACAGATTCTCTGGGTAACCTGCGCCAGGGCCTAGCCGATGGCAAAAAAACTCCAAAATCGGAGAATTTTTCTGGCCAGAAAACATTGGTTTTTTCCCTGATCTACCTCATGGATATACATTAAGCTCTCAGAGGGGTTGAGCACATTTCCACCCACAAGAATACGTGAAGACATTGACCCCTAGAGAGTCACCAACGAAAAGCCATGATGATGTGACATGCAGTCAAAGTTTTAGCATAGAGAGGTCAGAGCAGCCAACAGAAAACCACCAAAGAGCAGGCAGGGAGCTGGATACTGCTGGATTAGCAATGCCATTCCCAGTGGTCACTCACAGTCAGCGTTTTCTTGACATAGGGGGCCCCAGGGGACAGCAGCTCTTCATTGGTGACGGGTCTCTTTAACACTAGAGCAGAAGGTGACAGATTCTATCAGAATCAAGGGGTTTGTACAGTAAAGTGCATATCAAGGCAGCCTGGGGATTACCCTGGGCTGCAAAACAGATGTTAGAACCACAGTTCCCGCACACAGAAACCTTTGTGTTCATCTCAGTGGTTTTCCAGACACACACAACCTTTCAAATCAAGATGCAGAGGTGAGTCTGAGGGGTTTGATGGGTTTGGACCTGGGCTTGAGCCTGTAGCCTGAAGGAATAGATGTCTCCCATATAACAACAGGCAATGCAGAAGCCCAGACCTGATTTGGGGTTGCACTCAGGCACAGGAGGGAATACCAGCGTAGGGGGAGCACTGAAGTAGGCATTGGAGTTTCCAGAGAGGGAAGTGATGCTGCTCCTTCGGACCGCTGAGACAACTTTGATCTCCTTGTTGGTCTGGACTGAAAGAGGCACACAAAAATTTTTCAATAAAAACCCAGCAGTTTAAAATAACAAACTTCCCCCCAAGCCTGACCGACACTTGAGAGGTATGTGTGCACTGAAGAAGGCACTTGAGCTTAGAAAGAGTTAAACCAGCTTCAAAGAAATGTCAAGAGCTGATCTGATGTTGAATTATTTTCCTGGGACAAGGGGCTGTGCTAGGGACAGTCACTGCATTGTCACATCCACCACAAACCAGTGGGATGGGTGTTCACTTCAGGGGATGCCCAGAGGAACCTCTCAAGCTCTGCTGGAGCGACCCCCTCATCCCCGGGATACTCTGGTCATGTAATCCTCACTTTCACACCCACGGTTACCCGAGAGGAAGCTGGTGTTGCCTGGGTCTGGGTTGAGCTTGCGGAGGCAGAAGGGGCTGTCAGGGCTCTCGGAGAGGGCACGGGAAGAGTTCTCATTGAGCAGCTCCGTGAGACGCCGCCGCCGCCGAAAGTTGATCCAGAAGTGGTAGAGGATGTCACTGTCAAAGAAGTGATGCCGATTGGAGACTAGGAGAGAACAGGGGAGGAGGGAGAGGCTGAGGGGGTGGAAAAATAGACAGCAAATATCCTGAGGGACCCTCATGAATTGCTTTTAATGCCCCTGTGCTCTACTGCAGCTTTTCTGCCCGTTTGGGGATGCTGCCTGCAGGGAGGGAGGAAGAGCAGGGTCACCCCCAAGAGATGCCTTCCCCCAGGGGTGCACCCAGTGTCACCTGCCCCCGGCCCAAGACACTCAGAGGACCCCCTGCCTTCCGAATTGGAAGTTTAATTATAGCAGATGGATATGATCTCCAGCCAAGAGGAGTTAACATTACATCCTCACGCCCCAGCCCTCCAAACCCAGGGGCGCAGCCCATCCCTGTGGCCGGTGGCTTTGAAGAACTGAAGAGCAAGAGCTCAGATTTCATCTCAAAGCCTTTGTGGATGGTAAAAGATTGCTCCAGTTTCAAAGGTCACCAGCTCCAAACATAGAACTAAAAGGCTCCATTGCCATCTCCAAGTGGGCACTTGACCAGCACTTGTTGCATGGCATGAATGGAGATTTGTTCCTCGCACAGCCACGCTCATCCCTGGCTTTCCACCCCAGCTCCAGCCAGACCCTGGCTCACCATGCTGAATGATCCCGTGCTCCAGCAGTGCCCGTCCCAGCTCCACTGCTTCCTGCCTGTTCTCCACTTCTCCCTCCTGAACGAGCCAGTCGATCATCTCAGAGCCCAGGAAAGTCCTCTGGTACTTCACCGAGTTCTCCTCCCTCACCTTCAGGATTGACTCTTCCACGCTCACCAGCCTGGCACAGAGGTGGGACAAGGCTCCCATGACGCCAAACATCCCTGCCAATCCCCACGGGAACTGAGCCGGGTGAAGCAAGGCCGAGAGAAGCGGGCAAAGCATTGCAGGCAGGACATTCCTGCCGGGGAGCAGCGGGAAGGGAGGGAGGAGCACGGAGCTGCAGTCGGGCACCTTTGTAAATCTTCATCACAGTGAGGCAGCAGCTCCAGCAAAACCCGTTGGGCTGTGAGCTCAGCTAAAGATCACAGGGAAAGCCAAGCAAGCGGCTGAGCGTGGGTAACACGTGGCAGACAGTCCAAAGGCAAGGATAAGGCGGGTTGCAGTCAGCAGGTGCTCCGCTGGCAGAGTGTGAGAGCTAAATCCAGCGTCTCCACGAGAGGGTGCAGCTGGCTCAGCCATCAGACTGCCTGATGCTCTCCCCATCCCACGGTCGCTGCTGCGGAGCAAGAGCAAAGGACAAGGGATGCACATCTGGCCCAGGGGCAGGGACACACCCCGAACCACCCCGATGGAGAACTCTCCTTCAGGGACAGTTTGTGGCTCTCATTGCCAGAGTGGGAGGATGTGAGGCTGTGAAGAGGCTTTTAAAGGGAACAAGTCCAGAGAGTGGGCTGGGGTTAAACTCTGGAAAGATGGCCTGGATTTAGAACCAGAAACAATCAACACAAAGAAAACCAAATACTTGAAGTGTGAAGGCATTTTCTCTACTCTCTGTGAATAAACTTTTCCATTAGAAATTTTACAAATAGGCTAAGCAAGGGTCAGAGACCCAGGCCCGTGAAGGTCCTGAAAGTCCCATACCTTGCTGACTTTGGTGGGTCATAAGTGCTAGTACAGCTCACACGAGGAGGCTGGAAGGGTGCTGGGAATGGCCACTGGATGTGCTCATCCCAGGAGCACTCACACTGCGCTTCCCTGTGCCAGATCCCAGATCCTGCACAGGGGCTGGAGCCCTCGGAAGCATCCCTGAGCTCACAGTAAAACTCCTGTGCCATCCCCAAGGGCGCTGCTGGTCCTGCAGCTGCGACAGGGCTGAGGAAGCAGCATTTCCCAGCGGGACAGCAGGGAGTGCAGGGAAGGGAAAGCAGAGCCAGCGGGAGCTGTGGCTCCCAGCCGCAGGGCACCAGCACCAGCACAGCCAGCAGGGCACAGGCCCAGCGCCCCAAAGCCAGGGGAGGACTCACGTACTTCTCATAGAGGCTCTGCCCTCGCATGAACACCTTCACGTCCTTGCTGAGAGGGAAGGTCCCGTCATCCTTGCGGAAGCGGTAGAGCAGCTTGGCATCCTTGTAATCCGAGTGCTCGTCACAGACTGGAGGAACACAGGGCAGGGGTGTCAGTCCCTGATGGACACACAGGGCTCACGCCCAGCAGGGTGTTTTCTCCAGGCTAAAAGCTGTGGGGGCTTCCTTCCCTGTGCCCCTAGCTCCACGGAACAATCGGCATCCGAGCCCTCAGTCCCCAAAAATTACCTGCTCATGAATGCCTGAAGCTCATGCTGGTGGGGAGAGGTCAACCCCAATGTACAGACCTTGGCAAAGTAGGAGTTGGGGACTGCATTTTGTTCCAGCTACTAAAATATTCATTCAAAAAACAGGGCTTTTATTTTTTTTTTCATTAAGTATTGATGTTTTGATTTAGACTAAAAAAGGATGAATAGAATTGCCTCAATCAACTTTTTTTAAAAAGCTACAGCCACATGTAAGCAGACTTGGAGGACAGAGGAAAAAAAACACACTGCACTCAAACCCCCATAAAATCACCTCTGTCTGCCAAAAATCTTCACAAGCTAAAAAATAAAAAATGGCACAAAATTTTCCACATCATTTTGTACCAACCCTGCCCAACTCCTTTGCATGGCAAACTGACCTCAAGAGAAAATTTCCTTCAAAGCCAGGTGCAATACAACTGGAATAATTAAATCTGGATGAAAAGCCTCGGATTCATCTTGGGGATGGGCACACAGTCTGTAAGTGCACAGTTTTATAGTTCACGTAGCTCTTAGCAGGCAAATATTTGGGATACAGTTGTGACATAAACCTGCCTGAAACAGGTAATAGACTACAAGTACAAATAAACTCCCAAAAACCTAAAACAAAGACAAAAATCCCAGCCCAAAAATCATAGTTTAGCTCTTAAAAGTCAGCCTGCCTTCAGGTCCACCCATCTGAAGCAAGAAGAAGAAATTCAAGTGGTAAAAATAAACCCCAAACAACAAAAAAACAGAATAGGAAATATGCTTGGAAAACTGAGAAAATTAGCCAAAGGGAAAAAGAAAAACCACAAATGCTTCCTCACTAAAGTAACATAATTCACTAGACTGAAATTCACACATTGAAATTGAAGATTCAAGCTACTTCTTGTGAAAATTTGAACACTTTTTCATACGAGTACCCTGGCAAAACCATATTCCCCTTCAGGTGAGCAGCAAAATACCAAAACTTGTCAGATTATCTTGGGTTCATCATTCCTGCAGAGCAGCTGTCTCAGATGCAATCAGGACTCTAAAGCCTGTGACTCACCGAGCACGAGGGCAGGATGAGAAGGTTGTTTTAACAGTGAAAGTTTGCAGCCTCATAATTCCAAAGCAATTGCAACCAGGAATAGAAAAAAAAAATCCTAGAGGACTGTGACCATAGAAAACCAAAGCAGTTTTCCTGTTTAAAGACCAATTTCAATGTGTTTCCAGTGTGTAATAGAACCAAAGCCCAAAGCACACCAGACAATTACGAGGCAGCACGATTATCTTCATGAGATAATTATCTGGATGCCAGGGGAGAAGAGGGCAAACAGTTCAGGCAGACAATTGCCAAGCACCCAGAGCTGTGCTGCATTAGCTGGCAGCCCTGTTTCCACAGCACTAACAAAATTAATGGACACAAGGCAAGCTGGAAAGTCAGCTTCTGTGTCCTGCCAGGAATTGTCACAGGAACAGAAGGGACATGTCCTAATAAGCAATCAGAACAGCGCTGGTACCCAGCGCTGCACAGGTTTAATTAACTAATGGATTTATTTGAAACTGTCAGCTGGAGAGATGGAAAAATAATCAGGTGCAAGTGTTAATGGTTAACTGAGAACTCCCTGCTCCAGCTTTTTGTGATAAAGCCCAGCAGCAGTTTATTTTTATTCGAGGCAGTTTAATGTAAACCCTCAGCAAGTAGCAGATGGCAACAGGGAGTGTTTGCATTGCAGTGGTCAAAGGCAGCTATATTTGGACCCCAGAGAAGAGGAGGGAGGAGGGGGTTTGGTTTGGTGTGGTCATCATCTGCTTCTGACTCGTCAGCCACAGCCTCGTGTGACAAACCAGCTCCAGGCTGCCACAGCTCCTGTCCCCAGGCCCTGGGAGCAGCAGAGCTCAGCCACAGCCCTTCCCACTGATGGCAGAGGTGTCCCAGGGCTGTTCGACAATCTGGGGATTTGTTCCTGGCTGGGCCTGAAAACCAATGGACAGGAATTGTTTTTGCCCATCTGAAGCACAACTTTTTTTCTGTTGTTATATCAGGACCAAGGGCTGGACCTTGCTCTGCAGCACCGAACTCAGTATGTGACCTGAGTTAATTCAAAACTCCTGAAAGTTCCAAAGAAATTTTAAAAAGAAAAAACCTTTATACTGCTAAGAGCTGGACTTGAGCATCAAGCTGCTTTTTCTCCATGCTTCCTTTTTCATTTCCTTCCTTTTAAAAAAAATTTAATTAGATTTCCACAGACAAGCCTTTGTATTGGCAGCGCACACTTAAATCCCAAGGGAGGCAAGATTCCTTCAGCTCCAAGTTACAAGTGCCAGATTAAATTTTCCTTGGAGTGATGCAGACTCCACAGCCCTATTTGTCCCATCATGAGGAGACTAAGAAATACTGGGGTCTAATGGTAAGAAAAGGAATTTTCCTGCAGATGTGAAGCACGTGCTGTAATTCAGCCTCCTGTGTGACTCAGACATGAGCCAGACCAGCTGCTGTACAAACATCCACCTGGCTGGGTACAGGAATGCAGGTCAGGCGTTACTGAGCTGGCTTTCAAAGAGGAGCCACTTTAGACATCATTTTACCAGGGCACAGCCTGTGGGCTCGATATTTCTGAGCCTGAATTTCAGCTTGCTAACCATTGCTATCTCCTTTCCCAAGGGAAAGCTGTCAACAGTTTTCTCTTTTAAAAACATCTCTCCCAAGGCAAAGCTGTCAACAGTTTTCTCTTTTAAAAACATCTCTCCCTGTTTCTTGAAACAGGTTCAGTAAACAGTGTTCCCTTTGCCAGAACAACTGTCCCAGGGGTTGTTTCCTATTCCTGAACCAATGGAGAGCAGTGTCAGGGCCATGGAGCAATAATAGACCTTTTTACACAGCGTGTTCTAAAAGAAACTGTTGGAATTGTAAATAAAGCTTCTTTCTCTTCTGACAACTCTATGGAGTCAATCTGTTTCGTGTCCTCCCGTGACACACAGCCCAAGCCCCTTCTCTGGTGGGCAGGAAGCTGGCACATCCCCTAAAGCACCACAGCTTCACACAGCCCCAGCCCCATCCAAGCTCTCCCAGCTTCTCCAGGAGCCATCCCCCAGGGCGGGGTGGCACACACAGGGACCAGGCCACGCTGCAGCCTGCAGGCTGAGGGGCACAGGGGCTGAGCAGACACACAGCCCCACCCGGGGGCGGCAGGGGGCCCACACACCGTGGTGGATGATGTAGTGGTCCATCAGCTTCTGCATCAGGCGGATGCCGGTCTCGCGGTCGGGCGCTTCCTTGTGGTCGATGAGCCAGTCCGTCAGCTCCTTGGCCACGAAGCAGTTGGGGTATGTCCTCAGGTGGTACCGCCGGTCCTTCACCAGCTTCCCATCGTGCAGCCGAAGCCTGGGGGGAGAGGCACAGTGGGCTCTCAGGGGAGGTCAGGTCTGATGGCCCAGAGCTGCCCCAGCCTGCAGAGATCACCCTGGGTGTGCTGGCACTGGTGCCAAGCAGGGGCTGCTCAGTTCAAGCAAACCCCCTGGCACTGCCAGACTGCATCAGTCAATCCCAAGGAGCCTCTCCACCATCCCCTTCTCTCCTCCTGATGCCTTAAGCTTTAGCTTTCATGTTTTCCAGATTCTGTGCTGCCTAGGGGCGCAGTTCTGAGCCTCACATTCAGCGTCAGTCAGCTCTCTTCACAGAGCAGGGAGACAAAACAAATCCTTTTCCTGCTGAGGACCCAGGACAACTTTCAGGCCCAAAAGCATAAATAACAGTGGACTGAAGGGAGGAACAAGAAGGATGGGACCTCACAACCTGAAGCTGTAACTGGACTAAACCTCAATACGCAAATGAACCAAAACTTACAAAAATGTAAGACTTTGTGACTGGTCAGGCTTTTTGTGACCATTCTAAGTCTGCCTTGGGTGTAGCCCTGGCCAGGCTCCTGTCCTGCCCAAGGTGTACCCTAAGGGCCTTTCAATAAAGCCCTACTTTATTCTCTAGCCCTGTCTAGTCTCTGTTCCAGCTCAGCCTTCCCAAGGCATCACTCCTGCCACCACTCCAGTTGCCTGAGCAGATGTAACGTGACCCACACGTGTCCTTTCATTCTAAACAAGCCTCTAAAACCCATGGCAGCCAACCAAAGGGGGCGAAGAGGGGATAGAACTCAGAAAAAAAATAGCAGGACCTCTACTTATTATCTTGGTATGATTCTGTGTCTAGTTGTCCTTCCCCATGGCCACGAAAGCAGGCATAAAGGACAGAGCCTTACCCATAACTCCAGGCGGGAGCAGTAACAGGAGCCCTCCTTTCTTCTCTCCAAGCAAAGTGTGCCAGGTGGATCCCAGCACTACCCAATCCATGTACCCACTAACCTACTGCAGCAGTGCACAACAGTCCTGACATTTTCTGATTCCAGCTGGGATTGACCGGGACAGAGTTTACCCAAACAACAATCCTCCTGTCCGACAACCCCGATGTTCTGGCTGCTCTGCAGCTCCGGTGGAAAGGTGTCTGCGGGAAGGTTACTCAGGTGAGCACGGCTTTGACTTTCAAAAGGACCTTAACAACGGAGCGAGCCACCAGGCACAGAGCTCCTCTGTGCTCCAGCCAAAGCCAGCCCAGTTTGGCAGGAGATCTGTCCAGGGGCCAAACTTTTGCCCTGTAGTCATGACCGTTCCCAAAACACCGGGGCTGGAAAATGCCCAGTGCGTGCAGCAGGCTCTGAGGGGAGATATTAATTAAACATCTTTGCAACTCCAGGATGGTTTTAGTTTCAAATTATTCATCACAGTTCCCAGTTTTGCCCTGGGCCAGTGAGTTTTACTAAGGCATTAAACACTGCAGCCTTTCGTTATTTCATGCCTCAAGTTCTTTTGTTTTTTGGAAGTTATGCCTGTTGGACAACACTTTTAAGTACCTCACAAGAAGTTTAAAAAACTAAAAACCCTAAAAAACTATCAGCTAATAATGGATAATCCTATATTGTAGGATTTATAAATACTAACTTCCTAGAATTTTTACCATAAAATGTTTTGTTAGAGGAATAATTAGTAATTGATTGTTGGAATTAATGCTGAGAAGTTGACAGATGAGACCTTCCTGCTAATTAAAATACTAAACTAAAGATTATTACAGAACCAGCTCCTGGCCTTGCCTTGCACAGATCTCTCTCAAATCCTGAGGTCTGTATCCAGCATTTCAGTCTTTACCTGGAAGGCCGATTCCCACACGTGACCAGCACTTGTTCTGCAGATGGATTTTACCCAGAAAGAACAGCCCACAGACAGTTGCCTTGCTATTTTTAGGGTTTTGTCTTTTTTATTCCTTTATTTCATGGTCCACTGTCAAAATGCAACCAGGCACAGTCAGCAGAGACTGCAAACAGAGGCTCCCCACCTATGGGGGAAGACACAGCCAATATTTATGTTTTCTCTCCTTCACAATCAGCAAGTGGGAAGGCACTTTAGAGGAATGTTCAGTAAAGATAAGAAATGTTCCAAGAGTCCTCTATTGCCATCAAGAGTCTACAGGCATCTATAAAGAATTTTTATATATATATATATATATATTTACACTCACACACACCCCCTATACATACAATAATACATAGACCATAATCACACAAGGCCTGAATAGGAACTGGTTAGGACAATACTATTTCCCCTATTTTATTCCCTTTATTTAATCATGTTTCAGAATGCAGAAAAAAAAAATGCACAGATTTTGAAGGAGATAAATAAGATTTAAAACAAATATATATATTTTTAGGAAGCAATGCCGCTAAGGCCTAAGATTCAAAAATTTAAAAAATACACTTATTCTGAAAATGTTTGATGAGGGCAATTACCAGGACAGGAATTAAGTGGTATTTCAGCATTTCTAGAGCAGCATTTTGGACTTTTAAGGGCTGTTTTAAGCCTGTGACAAGTTTTCCCTCTGTCCTGTAGGCTCAGGGCAGTGGAAGAGGCTCGGCTCAAGCGTCCTTGTGGACTTTTCACTTTCCTCTTGTTTACTGTTTCCTGTCAACCCTGAAGAGACAAACTTTGTCCTTCAGCCACAGGATGTGACAGCTCTTGCGTGATGTTACAAAAACAAAGCTGGTGCAACCATGAGCGGGTTCTAATCATGCTCCAGATAAAAAAAAAAAAAAATAAGGAAATATATAACAACATGCAATATTATGAGTTTTCTAGATGGCAAAATCCACCCTGTGAACATATTACTTCTTCAAAAGGATTAAAAAAAAAAGAAAAAGCAGGATAAGGTCAGGATAAAACACTTGCTAGAACATGAGAATGGGCTCTTATGAAACACTCCTGGCTTGGCAGGCAGAGCTTCCACGTGGGTTTGCTTTGGGTAGGTTGTGTTGGGTAAGCAAATTGTCTCTTTGTCAAGGTCACTACAAAGCCATCATTATTCATCCTGCGTAATCTTATTGAAAGGAACGTCCAAACAGAAGAGGAATAAACTCTCCCTCACCTCCCATGTAAACAGACCTTGAGCATCTCAAATGACAAGGTGGATCTTTCAAGGATATTAATTGCAGTTCACATTCCCACAGCAGCTAAATACAAATGAGTGGCCTTGGAAAGATGCATCATCCAAAAGATCTTTTCTGTTCCTATCTTCACAGGAACAAACAAAAAACCAACCAAACAAACAAATTTTAAAAAAACCTCACCAAAACAACAAACAATTAAGTGCTCACTAAAAGGCAGTGACTGACACGGGAGAATTTCTGCAAAGCAGCTGCTGCAGGAGAGGCACATTCAGGCAAAAGAGCTGCTGCAAACACACTCAGCAAACCCCAGTTTGCATCACCTCCAGCCTGAAAAAGCACCAGTACATCTGGGGACAAGGGGAGGCTTTGCACACCTGTGACAACCCAAAGTGGTACCGAGATGTTTTGTTTTCCTTGTATTTAAATATAAGTATAGGAAAACTTAAATCTCAAAAAGAAATCCCGACAAGCACAAGTCTATTTCTCAGTCCTCCCTTTCACAAGTGCTAGAAATTTAATAATTAGCTTTTTAAGGTCATTCTGACCATGAAGTCTCATCTTTGAATAATGTTCACTGCTAGACCAAGCAGTGGCCCATGATTCCTCAAGGAAGTTTTGCTCACCACAGGAGATCCAAGTCCAACAGAGAACCACCAAACCTCCTGCAGACAAATGACTTCTGGGCAAGAATACAGATTTTGGCATGCTCAGCCACACAGCTTTAGTGAGCCCAATTTCCAGAGCACCAAAGCATGAGCACTTTACTTAACAGCATTGCAGTTTGAGTATCCAAATAAAACAGGGGTCAGCTCTGAAAGTTTTGTACAGTGGCAGAAATTGCAATTTTGTTCTTTGTAGGAAAAAAAGCTTCCTTCTCCTCTCACTTTTTCTGTGCAAGACATAAATTTACTGAGCATGTTTTGTGTTTAGGAGTGATTCCCTTGACCATGGGAATGCCCAGACGAGAGTGCACCAGGGCTTGTCCATACTTGAGGAACTCCGATTACGGCAGGGCGTGAATGCAAAGTGAGGAAGCTGTTCCAGAACGTCTCTGTGCAGATAAGCCATTTGCTGCAATTAGAAGTGACTAATTGGGCCTCTCTTACAGCATGCCACCCAGGAATACACGACGCCCAGTAAGCCCGATGTGATTTTCATGCAGGTTTATACGTCTGACACAAGAGGAATGAGAGCAGACGTGAGGAACGAGCCCCAGCCAGCAGCTGTCAGACTTAAGGCCAAAATGCCAGTGAAATTTTTATTTTTCGTCTTTCTAGTGGAGAGAGACTCAAAACATAAAATTCTTTTTCCCCCTCCCTGGGCCAGGCAGCTGTTGAAGCAGAGGGACCCTGGCAGAAAGGCAAACCCAAACCCTGCTGGCCAATCTCCCACTGATCCCTTCAGGATCCGCTTCGTTCCCGGCCATCCGCAGGGAGAATTCCACCAGCCCTCACTCGTGCAGCTATTCCTGGCTGGGAAACGCACCCTGACACTGAGCAGACTCACCCCGCTGGCCAAACCAAACTCTGAGGGATTTTGCAAACTTGCTGGGAAGCCAAAGAACTGTAAAGATGGAGCAAAGGTTTGTTTGATTTAATGTAATAGTGGGGAGGCAGGGCAGGAAGCGGGGAGCAGGGAAAAATAAATGTTTGATGTTTCATGTGGATACAGCAGCGTTATTTGCTGATGGAGGTTTACCAAGTCAGGGCAGCTGCAAGGCTCCTTTCCATGCCTCTGTATTCCACATCTGGGGAAAAGCAGGGGAGGACAACGTGGACATTTAGCCCTGTCCATCTGCTGCTGTCTGACACATCGCCCAGCCTCTCTGCCTCCGTTTCCCCATTTCTCTCCACTGGCTATCCAGGTCCCAGGAAGATCCATACCACTAACTCCTTACCTGCCAGGCTCTGAGATCCCCAAAACACAAGAGAGAAATTCACACTCTGTGTGTTCTCCCTCACTCCATTCTCCTGCCAGCCAGAGGTTCAGTGGAAGGAGCAGCTCAGCTCCAGGCTGCTGTCCATCTCCTCATCCTCCTCCCCAGGTTTTACACCAACAGCTCCTTCCCATCCTTCTGCACTGGGAACAGCCTCCTGCCCAGACCAAAGCAGAAGGATGCAACTGCTGTGTACCCAGCGCCAGCAAGGGACCCTCCTCTCCCTCACTGTGAGCTCTCAGATTTTGGGAGCTCCCTAAACCAGGAAACTTCAAGGCACTGCAGCCATGGGGGGAAAAAAATGAAGAAGAAAAAAAAAAAAAGATGGATGTCCCCAAAACTACATAAACTTTGAGGTTCCTATTCAAATTTAGCCCGGTGTGCAGTGTACTGGAGGAGTTCTGTTCACAAACAAATTTACTGTACCCCCTTCTCGTGCTTACAGTCACAATCACCAAATGGTCCAGGGTCTGACCTGCTCCTGTCCTGCAACAGGTGTGGGGAACTCTCAGCACCTCTCACATACAGAACACAGTTTTAACACACAGCTTGATTATTTTATTTTCTCTCTGAATACCTGACCCCTTCCTTTGGCCCAGGCTATGGGGCTTAACTTAAGCCCCAGTCACTCCACATGAGTAAAATATTGGAAATATAAATATGAATAAACCTGCTCTGTCCCTTGGCTATATTTTCAAGATGGGGCCCAACCCTTATTTGGAAGTTATCAATCCTTGATACAGCACAAATAATAAAGCTAAAGCTAACAGTGCTCACTGAGAATGGACAGCATACCTACACCAAGCTAATTTTAGGGATCTGATGATAGCACACTCAGGCTCTGGACTATTTACATTATCAAGGATATATTTCCTGTTTTCCACCCACATTTCAAAACAAATGACTCCAGATACCCACAAGCAAACTCTGCTCTAGAGCTAGGAGAGGCCAGAGTCAGATGCTTGGAAGCAAGGAGGGAATTCTGACCCCAGATACACAAGGAACATGTTTTCTCAGCCACACATTGCATAAGAGAATGGATTTCTGTCTTCATAAGATGAAAACCCTCAGAAGCTGCAGAAGAACTGTGACTACCAACCAGCAGAAGTTCTCAAAAGGAACTTTCAAGAAAGGGAAGATTGAGTTCAGGCACGTGGCACCCATGGAATGCCCTTCCAAGTCACCCCAAAAGTCTGGGCATCCCCAGAAATGCTGCTGTCCTCATCCAGCCAGGGATCAGGGACTCGTGGGGGCTGCTCAGTGCCACCACATCACTCTCCGTGCTTCGGGAAAGGCGGGAAGGGACAAAAAATTCTGTTGCCATCTAAACTCACCCGTCAGTCACCTGGTAACTGGGAGTGAAGGGTGGGAAAATGCCAGAGGAGCAGCAGGACAAGGTATAACAGAAAAGGACTTGGTTCAGCACCCTTCGGTGGGTGAAGGAAGGGTCAGCAGGTACTGCAGAGGGGGACACCAGCACCTGGGGAAAAGAGCTTGCTCAAGGGTCGAGCTTGGAGCCTGCTGCTGACAGGATACAGCCCAGAGCCCCGGGTACAGCCCTGCCCAGGGCTGCAGGAGGACCCCAGGACCTCCTACCTGAGCTGCTCTCCAGCAATCATCACCTCAGCCCTGTAATGGTGCTCCGTGGCTTTCTTCTTCAGGCTGCTGCTCAGGCTCTCCATGCCGGGCTGGCGATGTTCCCCACGGGCTGCGGGGCGAGAGGGCGCTGCTCCCGGGCTTTAGGGCGCTGCTCCCGGCCTGGAGGGTGCTGCTCCCGGGCTTTAGGACGCTGCTCCCGGGAGGGAAGATGCTGCTCCCGGGCTTTAGGGTGCTGCTCCCCGCCTGGGAGGGGGTGCNTAGGGTGCTGCTCCCGGGAGGGAAGATGCTCCTCGCGGGCCGGAGGTTGCTGCTCCAGGGCTGGAGGGTGCTGCTCCCGGGCTTTAGGGTGCTGTTCCCGGGCAGCAGGGTGCTGCTCCCGGGCCGGAGGGTGCTGCTCCCGGGCCGGAGGGTGCTGCTCCCGGGCGGGAAGGCGCCGCTCCCGGGCGGCCCCGCCGCCGGCACGGTGCAGGTAAGGCGGCCCGGAGCTGCTGACTCCAGCTCCACGCCTCTCCTTCCCTCCCGGCGGGCTCCGGAGGAGGAGCCTGCTGCAATCCGAGCCCGGCTCCGCCGGCTGCTCCGCCGCGGGCTCCGGCCGGGCCCGGGGAGGTGGCCGGGATGCTCTGGCAGGCTGCGGCAGTGTCCCCTCCGCCGGGGGATGCTCTGGCAGGCTGCGGCAGTGTCCCCTCCGCCGGGGGATGCTCTGGCAGGCTGCGGGCACACACGGGCTGGAGCGGGAGCCGTAAGGGGGACAAAGCAGCTCCTTCCTTACGCTGTAACTTTCCTGCAGGGGTTCAAGATGTGCCATTGCCCGGCGCAAGCCGTGTGCCTTGTTCCCATCTTCCTCCCCGAGACTCTGCCTTTCCACAGGTGGGGATGCATCCAACACCATGGCCAGCACTTGCTAAAAGGGGGATCAGGGCAGCTGGAGCCCTCCCCCCGTGCAGGAGCCACCGCAGAGGTTGGATAGAGAAGCACAGGCTGTGAATGGCAGGATCTGGCACTGGTGAGGCTGGAGCTCTGCTGGTGCCAAGCTGACACCGATCCCACCTCTAAAATCTGCCTCCAGGCACTGGCACCAGCCTCAGCGACCACTCATCATTCCCATTATTAGGGAAACTTTCTGCAAGACCAGAGCTGACCTGGAAGTGATGGTGACCAGCAAAGCAGAAGGCAGAGGAACTGGGATGTGGAGAGGGTTAATTACATCCATCACTACTGTCAGGTTCCTGGGCAATCATACTTCCATCAGTTAAATCAGGAGTGAAAAATATTGCCTGGCACAGGGGACCAAACCTCAGAAACAGAAAAGAAACCTACTGAAAGAGAGTGTGGAGAAGATGGGTGTGAGGGTAGGGAAGGAAATTTTATCAGCTGAAGAGGTTCTGCTTTAATTTAAAGTCTAATGGAGCATCAATAAACTAAACACTGTCTTTAATTAGCTCCTCGGTAGCAGTAATTCATCATCAGGCAGCGAGTTTGCCGTTGTCTCCATCAGCGCAGACTTCCAGGCTTGCATTCCCCATCCCACAAATGCTGCTAAACCCAAGCCCCTGGGCTGGGCATTGGGGAGTGCAGCCTGGAGCGGCCAGGCCCGGGAGGAGCAGGACACGCGGGGTAAAGGCGCCACGGCAGCTGGAGCCTCGCTGGCTTTCCTCGGGCTCGCTGCTGGCGGAGGAGCAGCTCAGGGAACAGCGGCTGGACGAACCCTGCCGTCCAAGGCAAACCGCGGGGAGCAGCAGGATGGGCTGTGCCAACAAGGCTCCCTGTGTGCGGGCTCCCCGGGGCAGCCCCTCCGTGCCGCGGGGCAGGACAGGCTCCCCTTGTGCGCCCGGGGCGGCTCCCGGAGCCCTCCGTGCCAGGCTCAGCCCGAGGGGCCCGGAGGTGCCCCCAGGCAGGCTGGCCTTGGCCCTGCCGTCCTTCATTCATTCCCACCAGGAAGGCAGTGGGGACGGCTCCCCAGACCTGCCCATCCCGCTCTGCTGCTTCAGCTATGGAGAAACTGCTGCTGTTTTATTAATTGGATAATAACTATCTTCAATCATTGGATAATAACTGTCTTCCTTAAAAAAAAAAGAAATAAAAATACTCAGCTCCAGTCCTGAGTGTTTTACAGTAGCAAGGTAAAGGATTTCAGCTCTTGCCAGCTTCTTCCATGAAAAACACAGGGGGAAAAAAGCTTGTTTCTTCCATAAATAACCTTGTAAAACGTGCCCTCTAAATTAGACATTAATGTTTCTACTTAATGTTTCTTCTCAAGGAAGAGAAGCTTCTGAAAATGTATTATCTCCCCATCTCAAGCCTGGGAAACGGCCAAGGGAGTAGAGTGAGGGCACAGCAGCCAGGGATATCCGGGGCTGCTGAGGATGGAGCTGTGCTTGGAAAGCTGCCTGTGAGGATGACGGGCAGGGAGGTGGACTAAAACTTCTCCTGAGAGGACAGAGCACCACTGTAAACCTGCAGCTGTCATACAGGAGGTGTCTGGAGTGGCTGTTTTTCCAACAGAGACCAGGGCCAAGCTCATGAAATGAGCCAGCAGCCTTGAGACAAACTCCTTGAGAGGAGGGTTTTTCCCCTTCTCAGCTGCATAAAATTAAACCGTGCAAAATATCAATACTGGATGTTAAGCCTCAAAATCTAAATTAAAAAAAAAAAAAAAAAGGAATTGAGTAAATTCGTGCAGGACAGGTCTTGGTATTGAACATGGAAATCGAGATGATTACTTCTGTTTTCAGTGATGGAAGCTGCAAGAATACATTAGTGGAGAGTTCACTCACAATTTCTTCTCCTCTTTCCCTGATTTCAGCTACTGGTCCGCACCAGAGCAAGAATCCAGGCCTGAAAGAACTTCTGCACTCTGTCAGTTCAACACTCTGAATGTCACAACCTCAGGGCTTTTTACACTGACATTTAGTGGGAAGAGCATCTCACCAGTTCAGGAGAAAAGGGATGTTAAGCCAAAGCCCCGTTCTCACAGCACCGAGCTTGTGTTTAACCTCAGCATTGTCCTTTGCAGATCTGGCAGCTTTCCCCCAAAGCATTTTGTTCCCTTTTTTGAAGGTAATATAGGGAACACACCCAGCAAGCTGCTGTTAAGTCCATCCTGGATGTGACAGAATTTCAGGGTTGGGGAAAACAATCCCTAAATATGTCTCCCGTGCTCCTCATCCATGCAGGGATTAATTAGATTGAATTAGTTATCAGCTCAATCTACAGATGAAAAGTGCTTTTTCCACAGCATGGCTTCAGAGTCCCTTCACCTAGGTCTGCCCTCCAGAGGAACTGCAAGGTCTGAATTCTCTGTTTCAATAGATTAGGAAATACTTTGACTCATTAGGTGTTCAGGAAAGATAGAGGCACCTGTGGGTACAGCCGAATATCTTTGTTTTCAGCTCTCAACTTTGTTACATCAAATAGAACGTTCGGCACCCTTTGATTTTTTTTGTTTCCTTCTTTTTCCCCTAGCAAGGCTGAGGAAAAAATGGGAAGAAATCAGACGAGTTTGTTTTGAAAAGCTGTAAAAAGATAAAACATTGTTTGTAAATCTTGCCAGGAGTGAGCACAGAGCGCACTGGGAGCTGTCACAGCAGTCCTTGTCACTAGCTGCAAAGTTTGTCTTAGTCCTTTACCTAAATTTTCTCCTCTCTGTGGCAATTCAGGCTCTGTATTTCAAGCAGAGAGCTGGAGAAATCTCCTGCGCAGGGGAGCAGAGTCTGGCAAGAGAGAGATTCAGATTTTTCCTGCTCTGAGCTGGCACATCTGACGCCAGCAGGCTGCAGCTGGCAGCCAGCCAGCGCTGCTCGCCCCACACACCAAATTTGATTTAGCTTAAGCAAAAAAAAAAAAAAAAAGAAAAAAACTAAAAAAAATTTAAAAGGATTTCACTGCCAACATCATCACGATAAAACCCCTGATTTGCAGGGGCTGTGTTTCCCCTGGCCTTCCCCAGGCCAGCTGACACGGCGCTGTCCTTGCCAGGGAGCGTTTCCCTGGGGGCAGCTCCTTGTCCCCAGCACGGTGTGCTCACCTGGGCTGGAGCACACCTGGGCTGGAGCACACCTGGGCTGGAGCACACCTGGGCTGGAGCCCGGACAGCCGGGCTGGCAGCGGAGTGCCCAGCATTGTCTGGGAGCCCGGCCCTGCCTGCTGCTCTGGGAAAAGTTGTTTCTGTGCAGCAGTAAAGGCCACAGGCCACCGCGGGGCTATTTGTGCTTAACTCTTTGGTGTCAGGGCCGCAGCAAACACTGGAGGCCACCTCGCATCAACCCCTCCACTTGGGCCAGCACATCAGCAACTCTGGGGGCAGCTTGTGTGGAGGTCCTTCATCCACAGCAGCCAGGGAATGCTCCTGGAGCCATCCCAGCCAGCCTGGAGGTTGCTGTGCACCAGGGAAGCACACGGCACCCTGGAGGATCCTTCACTCCTGGGCTGGAAGCTGGGAGTGGACAGCAGCATTCTCAGAGCCCGAGGAAAGTGGGGAGATTTATTTCCATCTAGTGGTAGAAAACGAACACGTTATTCAGCAGTTTCTCACTACCCAGTTATAAATCTGAGCTGGAGCTCTCCTGTCACTGAGTGTCCTTCATTTTGTTCCAGAAAAAAAAGTTTGGATGTTTGAGCAATTTATTGCTTCTTTCCTCAGAAAAGAGAGGCTGCTACCCCCAAGCAATCGAATGCAAGACAAAATTATTTGGTTGGCTTCAAAGTAACAAATAGGGGGATCTTTGTTTCCCTTAAAATTGTAAACAAATACCACTCGGTCCTGGTTCTCCAGAACTACAAGGAATAGAACTTTAGCTTGGGAAAACAAACAAGCAAACAAACAAACAAAAAAGCAAATTCTCCCATGATTGCATTGCTTCAGGACCTGCGGCTTTAATGAAAACACACCACCAAGTACTCACCTTCTTTATGAACCAATAAAAGTTTTCATCGGGAAAAAAAAGAAGAAAACCAACAAAGAACAAATGACAACAAAAGAAATGCTCTTACACAACAAGACACGGAACCTTCCTCACCTCCACTTCCCCATTCCTCAACATCAGAAGAAACATTTCAAACAGTCAGTAGTCCTTAACTTCTAGCTCCCCTACCAGTGTGTGGGTGTGAGACTTCAAAGCAGGGCAGAGGAGTTTAATTCCCTCAGTTCACCCTCAAGGTGGTTTTTAAAGATCAATCAGGTGTTGCAGACCACGGGGGCAGGGACACAGAGACCTCCTTGTCCCTGTCCTGGGACATCTCTGACAGGACAGGGACACAGAGACCTCCTTGTCCCTGTTCTGGGACATCTCTGACAGGCACCTCTGCTGCCCCAGCTCCACAGAAACCACTCAGGACTCAAGGATCTTGGGGGTCTTCTCCAGTCCAAATGATTCTATGATTCAGGGAGGAGCAGGCTGCAGAGCAGCACTCAGAGCTCCCCAGCATGGTCTGGACACCCTGACCTGGGGCAGGGCCAAATCTAGACCCACATTTCTCTGAGTGGGAATGCTCAGGCTTCAGAGGTGGGAAAGTCTCCAGCCTCCTGCTGTGATGGGAATGTGCTAATTGCGTTACAATAAGCCTGGACTGAACACAGCCAAAGGAACCACTCCTGGCAGCGGAAGTGTAATCCTATCATGATCCATTAACAAGAGCTATTGGCTACTGCCAGCCTGTATTGGGAGCAGTGGGAGACAGCCCTGTCCCGGCGCTGCACCAGAGTCTGCTCTTCCTCGTCAGAGAGAGAGGGCTCTTCCACGGGTTTAACAGCAGGGGCCAGGATATCAGGGATAACACAAAGCCTAGGGATTTGGTACTTGTTACAGCCCAAGCTCTAAACTGCCTGCATCCGGCCTGGCGCACTCTGGCAGAGAGATGGGAGAGCTGGAATCCCAAGGCAGTAAAGAAAATCGAAGGAGTACCTGTGTGTGGTTGGAGGACAGGAAATTTCCCCGTGCTGGAACAATGCAGCATGAAAGTCCCAGGCAGAGGACAGGATGGGGCTGTGGATAAGCAGATCCATGAGCAGGAACACATTTCCAGCCCTGCATCCAGCAAGTCAAACCGCAGGTAAGGGTCCCTCAGAGCCCCTCATGCCCAGTGACACAATCCCCTCTAGAGGAAGGAAGGTGAAGTGACAACTGAAGGTCTGCCATCAGCTCTGGAAGGAGCATCTTCACAGAATCATGAAATGACTTTGGGGTGGAAAGGACCGTCAAGGTCATCGAGTTCCAACCCCTGCTCCGTGGGCAGGGACACCTTCATGAGATCAGCCTCCATCTGCGTGAGCTGGTGTTGTCCCAGTCCTCCCTCAAGCCCAGGGCAAGAGAGGGTTTGGGTGGCCTTTAGCAGATGGCAAAAAGCCCTTCACAACCACCATCAAAGAGAGGACGTGGGAATGGGGGAGTCTGTTCTGCAGAGATTTAATTTGACAAGCTGGGATCTCACCAGTGGCCTAGATTACACAAGGAGTATTTATTCCACTTCTCTGATATGCCTTGTGCTCCCTCCCAAGGTCTGGGATCAGCTTAGAGACACACCTTGGTGTGGGCAAGAAGTTTAAGAGTTGCAGCAGCCTCAGCTTCAGATTCCATCTCTTCTTGCCAGTCCTGCAGTAACACTGGGCAGCTTGACTTGACTGCAGAAGCCCTGTCTGGGCACACCGGATTTGTAATTCAAGTCCAGTGCACTGAGCTGCTCCCCAAACCTGACAGCTGATGGCTGGAGTCGAGAGGCAATTTGTGAGCACAATCAAAATAGCAATTCCCTCTTGAATGGTATCAAGCTTCAGTGCAACAACACACAGAAGAGGTTCTGTAAGGAAGGAAATTCCTAGTTTGACCTTGATCACAACAGCCTTTATATAGGCTGGCACATCAATTTACATATATTAACCATCCATGTCAGCAGAGTAGGGGAAATCAAACAAGTGATTTTTGCCCTCGGTAGTAAAACACCATTCCATTGAAGGCAAGAGGAGCAATCCAGTGCAGAACTGCTGATACCAAGCAGCAGCACTCCTCAATCAGAAGTGGTGAATTTATTTTTTTCATAAAAGACATACTCCAGCCTTTCTGCCTTTCCTGGCAGAAGCTGATATATCTATTGTAAAATTCACCAGCCTCAGCAACGCTGAGCAGGCTCTCCCAGGGAGCACACTTTGGCAGGGCTTAGAGGGAAAGACAAGAACTGGTTTCCAAAGTGCAGAGCTGATAGCACTGGATTTTCCTGCCTGAGCAGCGGTCACGATCCTGGTGAGGTACAACATGACTATTCTTGGCAGTCCTTGCAGCCAGCCCTGCCAGAGACTCAGTCTCTCCCACTCGTTCTCAGCAAATGCAAGTACAAGGAGGCTTCTCCTAGGAGATCTTTTCACTATTTCTTTCATCTCTTCTGTTTTTAGCCAGTTTAAACGTTACCATCAGGGCAGCGTTGGTGAAATTCAGATTGGAGGCAAAGCAGCATTTGAGGATAAAAAACCAGAGCGGTTTCATCTCACCTAAAGCAAACGTCAGCACCTTGCTCAGAGGAGGAGCTGACCTTTCTTTTCCTGCCTTCCTGAGGAGATGCAGCTCCTTGCTGACAGAGCACAAATGGCTGGAGCTGACACAGCCAGGCAGCCTCTCTTGGCCTCCTGCAAATCAGCGACTGAACAGCCAAGGAATGATCACCCTGCAGAGCTTCAGGGTTTGCAGCTTCCCAACAGGACCACACAGCTCCACCTCTTTTATCCTTGTGGGATTTTCAGTTTTCAACCCATGGCTGCACCCTGCAAACCTCTGCCCAAGCAGTGGGGAGCTGAGCCTGCGGAGTTTGGGGGGGTGATGATGAAGCTCCTGAGCCCAAAGCCTGCTGCAGATGGCTCCTGTGGAGAAACCACCTGGAACAAGTGGAGAGCACGAGGAGGGAAACCAGGACACATCCCCAGTGGCTGCCTGCACACCTCAGTGTTTGGTTGCATGAAGTGAGGGAGCTGCGAAGCCCAGAGTCACCTTCCGAGCTGGCATCTGCCTCGGAGGGACCTCCCCAGGTCAGTAATGGCAGGAAGATCCAGCTGGACCTGCTGCAGGTACTGGGATCAGAGCACAGAGTGGGACATGGCAATGCAGCAGTGACCTGTTGTGGGCTGATACTTTTGAGTCTGAGAGATTTTAGCCTGCTAACAGCTGGTAACTTTTTCCCGAGGGAAAAATACCTCAGATGTTGTTGTAGGACACGAAAAAAGAAATTACTCCAAGTATTTTCAGAAGGCAAAGAGCACAGAGAAGGCTTTACTGTCTAATTCTTACTACCTTTTATAAGGTGTTCTGATACAGACTTAACATGATTGGTGAACAGAAATGACACCTCTCTAGTCCCATTGGTTAAACTAGAGAAACAAAACTAGAAAGGCAAACATCACCTAGAGAAAGTGTTTTGAGAACAAATAGTTGTTTACTAAGACTGTTCTGAGAAGAAGCTTTCTCGAGATATTCTTCCCTTGGGAAAAAGTTAGCAGCTGCTAGCAGGCTAAAATCTCTCACTCAGAAAATAACAGGCCCACAGCCTGTCCTTCCTCAAGTCCAAGACTTGTGTCTTCTGCTCTTAGTGTCTTCTGGTCTAGACTCCACTTTTTCTATCAGCTTTTGCTGACTGTGCTCAGTCTGAAATCCAGAATACACGTTGCTGTTTCCATAGTGTTTCGTTTTTAGGTCATTAACTCTGGACGTTGTCAGAATAAAGGGCCCAAATCCTCTCTCCAGAAGCAGCATGACCCGTTTACTTCCAGTAATCCCATGTGAGAACTTTGCACCCCACAGCAGCCCTTACAGGAAGAATGGACACAGCCTGTCTATGGAATAATTCCAGTGATGCTAACAATCACCAGTGTCCCACTTTTTTTGTGTAAAAATCAGTAAAATTACCTCTACAGGGCAAGTAGGATTCCATCCTGCCGACCAAGAACATAACAGAAGATATTTTAAAGTTGCACAAAGCCAGGTGCAGTCATCTGGAGTACTCACACGGCTGCTTGGCTCATGAAGGAAACTGGAATCTGAATGTGGAGCACCACCAAAGCTGAAGGTTTTGGCAAAGGACTCCTGCTTCTTGCAGGAAAACTGCTTTAAAAGTTATCTTTTTCTGCTGTACTAAGTGCCTCTAATAAAAATCTCAGAGTACATAAATTTATCTGCACTTTAATTTCTATTTATAGTTCTCCTTAAATAAGGAGGCAAACAATGTCTCCAAACTGCTCCTAAGTAAGAGTCTGAAGTTAGACTGTGAAACTCCAGTGAAACATAAAGATGTTTTAGGCTCTATTAATGTTGGCAGCTTCCTTTCTCCTTTGCTACTGGCAGGGAGGAATACGCCTGCCACCAGCACCTAGGTTGAAAATTAACTGAAGGCTCCTGAAAAAGGGCTGACCACGGTTCTGCTCCATATCTCTTTGCTTTATTATAATACTCTTTAAAAGATGACACGGCAGTTCAAGTCCAGAACCACTCTACAGAACAATGAATAGTGTCCACTGAAATCGCCATTCCTGTGAACTTCACAAAAAAAAGCAGGAGAATTAAAGATACAGTATTCCAGACTGACCAAGTTTCTGGGGGCATGGAAATAAAAGAGGGTTCTGCAGCTAGAGGCCACTCAGCCATTGGGATCAAACTCTTGATAATGGCCATGGAAATGCTTCTTGATTTCTGTTTAAATCACTGATTGCTAAAACCTTTACTTGGGTCACTGAAATTTAGTATTTCAGCCCAAATAAGCTAAGAACTAAAATACCTGTGTAGAATGCTACTCTCCAAGAGGACCACTGTATCTTTAAATGTATCCTGGATTAAACAAAGGTTTTATCTACACTTGTTAAATTATTGCACAGACCATTACACTGACAAGTACATTATGAACCCATGGAATGTTACAGTCTGGCCTGGAAAATAAAAGCAGCAGCATTATCCTTGAGGTCTCAACCATCAGGGAGAGCTGGCCAAGCACTTCTTGAATTGTACTAATTATTAATAGGTTTCAAGACACAAATGAAATATTTTAAAATAATCCCTAACTCCCAGGATTATGTTTGGGAGCATTCTCCAAGACTTTGACTCTTTTGCAAGTGGCACTTAGTTTGATTTCTTGAGATTTTTTCTTGTATCAGACTACCTGCAGGAATCCAGCTGCTCTATTTTCCAAAGTTGAAGCCACACAGGGAAATAAAAGCTTGGTTCACCAGGGGATTTGGACCAGGCACTGCAAGGTCTAATTGGCGCAGCAATTTCACCTACTGCACATCTCCTGGCAGTTTGCTTGTGTGACTTAAACCTGTCACTGCTGGGAGAGGGATGAAAGGGGGGCACAGCCCTGGTCCCCCCTGCACAGGCAGAGCCCACGGTGACACCACGGCCCTGCCAAACCACAACTCAGAGTCATGGCTGGATCCTCACTCAGCCAGGCAGCCTCAGCTCCAGCAGCCTGCACTCAATGCCTCTGCTCCTCACCAGGCCAAAAGGGGAGGATCTGGGGAGAGGAGGAGGAGGAAATAAAAAATAAAAAAAGTCTGATTCATGAACACTTGCTCCGCACGTACAACTTGATGGGATGCATTTCTTCATAGTGCAGAAACCTCCCAGCCACCTACTCTGAAAAAAAGTACAATTCAATATAACAGTGGGTGTGCAAAAAGAAAATGCCCTCGTTTTGTCCTCTTCTCTGGAAGGCGTGATCACACATTCAGGCTCAGACAAGTAATTAAAAAATGCCCCTTTGTCCATCAAACTGACCAGCTGGCGCACTGGTTTCGTGTCTGCAGTTACACTTTCTGCCATTACATTAGTTTATTTGGATCCTCCAGTAACATCTTTCTGTCAGTTGTGGCATTTTGCTGCTTCTCTACAACACTGCAGAAAGAGAGATGGCAACGGTTCTGTCCCTGTCTCATCTGGAGGAAAAATCTTTACCCAAAGCTTCTGCTTGAGCAGGGCTCTCTGGCTGTTTGATTTAGAACACAAAAGTCTCAAAAGCTACGAAAATCAAACCAGAAGAACAAATAAATGGCTCATGCCAATCGTGGCTGCAAGTGATACATAAATAAACCACTTTTGTCCCAGGCAAAGCTCACAGCTGAGGAGAACGCGCAGGCACACATCACAATACCACTGAGTGGACTGAAATAAAGATTCTCCTGCCACGAGCCATTTCAGGAGGTTTATGAAAGCAAAACTGTAATGAACTTGTGCAGAAGCTGAATCAGCTTCAGCCTGGGCAGCAGACACATCGACAAGGAGGCAACAGAGGTGCAAGCATAAAAAACCAAAGTTCGGTTGGACATGCAGCTAAGCTATGCCTGAGTTTACTTGGAACTGGAGGAGAAGTAGAAAAAAGACTCCTTTAGTCAGGCTGTGAAATGCAGGCAGTGGTACCAGGAGCAGCATGGCACACGGAGAGCTCTCGTGCCTTGGCACTTCCAAAGCTCTGTGACAGCAGCGACACCTCGGGAACGGCCCGGCCTGGAGCAGCACTGGGGGCTCAGCAGCTCCGGGTCCTGCTGCAGAGCTCGGAGACCACGAGCTCCAGACCACGCTCTCAGGAGAGGAAAGGGGAAAAAAGAAACCCAACTCTCACAGAACAGGCTGAGAGAGGACTGGAAAAGTATTCTATTCACTGTCTGAAAGATCCTAGTAATAGAAATACAGATTCAGGCTGTAAATAAAGCTACTTCTACTCAGATTTAAGCCTTTAAAATCTGCTAAATAATTTTCTTTTCTTTTTGAACTGTTGATATTACTATCTGCTCAAAAACCTCTCTGAGGACTAAAAGAAGTGGAGTGGTATTTAAGGTAACTTTGACACCTTCTGCTGTTTGTTGAACAAATCAACCAGTTTTTAAAAGAAAAGGCTTTTTAGGTGAGTAATAGGATCTACAGAGTTCACAGAAGGAACTCCATGCTGGAAAAGCAGACCACAGAGAACATCATGATTGAGTTTTCAAGTGAGCTGATTGTTTTCGTGCTGAGGGTACATTCACATCCCATTCTCCAAAATAAAATGGGCTACCTATGATAACTCTGATGTTAGAAGTCACAGTCCTTCTCTAGAAGTTATGGTTTGTGTCATGCAAAGCAATCTGTTGGCTCAAAACTGACACACAACTGCATCTCCTGTTCCAGTCCTTAATGCTGACAAAGAGGTTCTCAAGTGTCCAAAATAGTGTTTCTTTAACAAAATCCAGGAAGAAAATGTGGAGAAATATATGACAGAAACAGAGATACAGCTTGACACACTAAAGAATCGTTTGGAAAACATCTGCTTAAATTAAATTTTACTATTAAATCCAGACATCTACTCATCCTGAAAGGGACTTGCTGCCAGGCTCTTTTGTCAATGTTCTCGAATTTTCCACCCATTTTTTCTTGCTGGAATCTTCTTTATAATTTTTTTTTGCTGCCAGGTTGCCAAACAGATGTCCAGAATGACATAATCAGCAGAAAGACTTCATTTTTAACAGCATTAATAAAATACTACACAGGTAAAAGGAAGAAAGAGAAAAAAGAGAGTACATAGAATACTCAGACTGGGGCAAGGGCTTAGGTGAGGAAGGAGAACACCACAGCTCTGCTTTTCTGTGTAGCAGAGCTGCACAGTGCAAACTCAATCCCTCGAGTAAGGTGGGCAAGTAGAGCCATTCTGGATATCCCTTGAGAGCTCAGGTCAAATCTCTAAGTTTACACAAATGATTATCTAGCTCTAGATTCCTTCTGAATTCTACAGGGGAAAAATAAGTTTTCAACTACAAAAAAAAAATAATATCACAATGTTTAAAAACAAAGCTCCAATAAAAAATGTTAAAAGACCATCTTGAATTGCCAGACCTCCCGTAGTCAGAGCAATCCGTAAGGCATTGAAACTCGATGTATCCAACTGCAGCTTGCCCAGGTCATGGCTGCCTTTCCCAGTCACACCCTGTCCTTTGTTTGCATTAAACACCCCAAATCTCGAATTAGATGAGGACTGGATGAACACCTATTAACCTACACATGCAAGGCTGTGCCGTGGAAGTGTCCTTGCACTGATTTCTTTCCTTTAACACTCCTGCTAAGAAAGTCGCTGTAGCCAGCTCCAATAGTGCAAGAAGAATATACTTATCACTATCCTTAAAAAAGGGAGAGCCACCTTTATGTAAGAAAAGATTCAGATGCTACTTTTTTTTCCCTATACCGGGGTAGAAGGAAGGAGAATGAATGGGAAGCACAAACAGATCAGAAAGGTCAACCATGATACTCCAGGTGTGTGTCAAACTTCCCTCCATTAGCCAGCACAGCCTCCCTTTCCCAGCTGTGCAGAGCAGGGTTAGCAGAGTTCTAGAAGTCATCCCATGCATTTTTTGTTGCCTTAGGAGGTTTTCTGCTCTTGCTCTCCCCTCCTGTGCTCTCCCAGTTGGTCTCCCAGTTTTCCCAGCTGTCGCTGTTACTGTTCTTGTTGGAGACCGTTCCCGAGCCCCACACGTCCCAGCTATCCGAGCTCTTCTTCTCTGTGGAATTGTCCACATAGGTCCAGCTCTCACTGCTTGGAGATTTATGGGCCTTCGGTGCATCTGAGTTGCCAAAGGTCTCCCAGAAGCTTTGATCTACAGCATTGTTCTGGTAGCCCTCCCCTCCACTGTTCTGGTAGCTGTCTCCCTCAGCTGGTCTTTTGGGGGGTGGGGGGAAAGGAAGGTAGAAATAAATTAGTTATGCCAAACATGACAGTAAAAATAAATGATCCCAAAGAAAACCACAATTCTACTGCTCTTTGCTTTAAAAAAAAACCCTCGATGATAAAGGAAGAACTAAATATTGCTCCAAATGACATAAGCTTGTTGTCTAATTCAGAGATTTTGTTAAGAGATTTAACAGGCATTAATGTTAAATTCTGAATTCTACAGGGAAAAATAAGGGAAGGGAATGCGCATTTGGAGTAAGTTTTAAACCAAAATATCTGCACTGCTTTGTTCGCAGTTTTAAAACAGTTATCAACAAAGTTATATTGAATTCCTCCCTATTATATAGAGGAGGACTTTCAGCAAAGACAGACTAAGTTCTCAATATTGAAGAATTGCCCTTCACTACTACACTGCAGACAATGTACAGGACATAAAATTATGTGTTCAAAGAGATAGAAAGCAAGAACAAACAATTACCTGTCAGAATTATCATCTGGTTTGCCTGAAAAGAAAGTGGTGACATCTCTCCATCCCTTACTCCCAACTCCCTGAACCTAGAGAAAAAAAAAAGACACTCCATTCATTTGGACTGAACCAACATTTCTGCCAAGCCCAACAGCAAAAGCCAGACCAAATTCCTCCACTTGTCCCCATAAGTCAAACACATTTAACTCGCAGCTCATTAATGTTTTTGATGGGCAGTTACGTGGTGGATGTAAAGAAAATACATTTGACAGCACTGTGCTGCTGGAATGGAGGGGAAGTAGGTCAGGTTCAGCTTTTTCACCCTTGGTTGTAACATCTTTTGAATTCTCTCCTAGACTTCCTTGACAAAAATACTGGAATTAGTCCTTACATAAATTTAAACTTAATGAAAGCATTGATGTTTTATGATTAATGTAACTTGTATTTATGTTTCTACTGCTCTACACAGTTTTCACTCTGTTTCAGCATTACTTCACTACCAACATAAAACAGGCCAGAAGTTGAGTCCTAGAACTGGATTAGAAATACAACTTCTGAAGGGACACCATAGAAGGTATTATTCTGAGTTAGAGATAGGACAGGATGAATCTTAGAATTCAGCCTGAGAGTTGCCAGGCTCTAAACAGAACAGGTAACACAATTTATTTCATTTTATTCAAATAGTACCAAAACCCAGGACACTGAGCTGTCTGTGGGAGAGCTGCCAGCGCTGACTTTCCCTGTGCTAGAAGACACACATTCCTGGGTAACACCATGCAAGGTTTGTGCAAGGTTTGTGCAGGATCTCTGTGCTTGGCAGCCTCAGGCAGCACTTACCACGTCACCGAGCACCGAGAGCAGCGGAAGGCAAAGAGAAAGGTGCAGAGCATTAGCAGGTTTTACTGAACCACGGAACACAAGCTGTCTCCATATTCCCTCACACATTTTCTTTGCTGGTTTGGGACACTGGCTGTTTATAACCACCCCATGTCCCCATTCCAATTACCAAGAGGACACCCCCATGCCTGTGCAGCTTTAAACATCCCAACAGAAGTGCTGCCTGCTGAAAACTCCACTTTCCAAATTGCTCTATTCAACACAAGCACAGACCAAAGCTGCACTGGGGTTTTGTATTATTTTTCATAAGAATATGGAGACTGGCTTGACTTGTTTGGCCTCCTTAAAGCCAGGCAGGCCACCCATACCTTGCTGGCCAACTGCGATACCCCCGTGGTGACCTCCTCAAATATTTTCCCCTCTTTCACCTATGTGGACCAAAGTATTGGTAATTAGTCATAAAAATAATAATTATTATTATTGAAGTTTATTACGGAAACCTTCAGATAAGCTCATTTGTGCTTAACAGCTAAAATGTCAAAAAACCCAACCCCAAACGGAATCAAAACAGATTTAAGTCAAAACTAACCAAGTTAAGAAAAATACGTATCAAGTCTGTTGAATTAAAGTGGAGTGAAGCTCAGTCCTTTGAGTTTGTGGGAATTTTTTGTGGCTAAAAACCCAGTTTGAGGAAGGTATCACACCCAGTTTGAGGAAGGTATCATTTAAACACAGTTCAGGTATCGTTACACTACCGCTGAGCATAAAAACACCAGTACAAAAACCATCTGCAAACGTGAAGCTTTATCAATATATTCTACTGCATATGAAGATTGTGTTTAGAAACTTAGCAGATCCCTTTTCTTCTCTATCTTTTATAGATGCTTATTTAAATATTAAAAAGGGTTCCTAATTTTGGTGGAACACAATACAACAGGAACCTTCCACCACTTAATAAATGGCCGTTGTTCCAAAGCAAGTGACTCTGTATAACCATACAGAGAACACTTACTTCAGAAAGCAACACTTATTTAGAACTAACAGCACAACATCCTAAGGGAAATGGATCTCTTTTTTTTTAACACAGAATACATAATTTCTCATTAAATTGTCCTACAAAATAAAAATGAGCTCAGGGAAATGCACCCTAAAAATAACCCTGAAAAGAATGCATCTAAGCCCTCTGAAATAAGCTGTGGATAATTCTAGGGAATAGAAAACCAATTAGAGTCTTCTGTTGTTTGAAATGCCATGTAAAAAATGCTGAATTAATAAAAGTAATGGAAGAGAAATTAAGTTTGCAATATTAAAACATTCTCTTCAAATGGCTCAAAGATGTTTGACTGAATTAAAATAAAGCTGGCAGGTAGGTAAAACACTAGGAACTTAATACTCCAAGATACAACTGCTAACAGATATAAATATATATAAACAACTGATTTTATATCCATTTAGGGTGCATTTCCCCCTTGTTCCTTCTTCCATTATTGAAAGCATGAAATCTATAAAATGGTATCTAACAAGAAAGAATGTGACAGACTCTGGTGGACATGAGAAAGGCAGGTGGAGGGAGTTTATCCTCATTAAAGTTTCTCTGACAGCCTCACTTTGAGTTGTTTGATATTTCCCCTTTACAGAAAGACCCTCTGAGAACCTGGGCAGCTGTGGCAGGAGGAATCAACCAGTCCCTGAGTGAGTACAAGCATTTTTCTGCAAGTCATTTGCTAGCAGAAATCACCAGTTACCTTTTCCTGGGCAGGTTTGAGAACATTTTCATTTAATGTCTGACCTAACTCTGATGCCTATTTAAAAGCAAAACAAAAACAAAGTCAGTTATATTTTCTTTAAAAAAAAAACCAATAAAAACGCACAGTCAACACCTTCTGCAGGCTCATTTCTCAGCAGAATCTCCCAAAACAAAAGAAGCCTTTAGCTTTGATTCAGACAAGCAGAATGAGCTGAAAAGCACACAAAAAGTGCTGCAGGAGACATCAAAAGACAATAAATTAAAATCAGATACATGTGGCCATAGATGTCCAGAGCCCAAGCCAAGTCTGACCTTGCACTGGAAGCAGAAGCAATGGTGCAACCAAGCAACAGTTTCAAGGATGGGCCCCTTGCTAATGCCTGCAGCTGACTATTTGGAAGAACTGTCCTCACCCCCCCTTATTTTTCCATTCTAATTAAATTACTCACATAATTAGATCTTTTTGGCCGATTTCCCCCCTATTTCTCTGTCTTGTACTGCTCCAATTATCATCTGTTAGTAAGAGCCCAAGTGTTTCTGAGCAATACACAAGAGCCAAAGCTGTGACAGAAGATTTTTGTTATTTTCTTTAAAGCTCCAGGTTTGCAGGGAGAAAAAACAATGAACTTCAGATCTGCCGCAATCCAGAACAAGATGCACAAGGATATTGCACTTCAGAGGCAGTTTACAAAAATGTAAGCCCACAACCCAAGTCACAAAATTGCTTTCCTAAGGCAATGCTGACAAGGACAGCAGGTTTAGAAGAGTCTGAAATCATTCCTTGCCCTACAAAGGCTGTCAAAGGCTTATGTAGTGGTTTTTGACAGATTTTAACTTTCTTCAGAATGACCATATCATACTGAGTGCCTCCGGAATTATCCTGGTTAATCCAAAAGAGCCGATATGCCAGGCAATTAAGTTTCATTTCCTAAGGGTTCACATTTGATGACTACCATTGGTCAGGGTGTGAGCCTTCCCTCATGCTCTTCCTGGGAATGGAGCACCTTAAACATCTTTCCTCCTCAGACTCCCAGGTGTCTAAGAAGTCTTTCCCTTAGCCACAGCATTCCCAGGATCTCCCCTTTTCCCAGTCATTATCTCCAGTATTTCTATTCCTTACAGGATAAAAATTCTTTGAGAAGCAAAGGCAAAAGGAAATCCCATTTCCACTTAGTGAGAAACATGAATGCAGATCACAAAGGGCTTGCTACCTTTGGAAGTGAGGCTACAAAGTATTTAAGAAAAACAAGAAAGGGATGTTCTCACCTTTGAAAAACCCTCTAGAACCTACTGAACCCAGCAAACTGTTTATGTTTTATAATAAAGAGTGTAACACATGCAGACTAACAGTTCAGGTGTCCAAGTAGAGTCACTGCTAGAATTAGGAGGAATTCTTATCAGATCCCTCTTACTCAACCACCTAATTTTGTAAATGTGGAATGGAAAGATTTGGGTACAACTGTATTTTCATCTAAATCATTTCATCTGTCCTTCCTACTGCTGAATTTAGGACAGCACTGTAACCACCATTACAAACACTTAATTCAACGTCTGCCTTCCAGCAACACGCAGCTCTTGGCACATTCCTGGGGCAGACATGCAAACAGAAATCCTGGAATCATCACAGTGTGGACAGCAGCACAGTCGATTTTCAGACAATGCACACCTTGGGTACCTCTATGCAACTTCAGTAATTTTACATAGGTTTGAAGAAATGTTACCATACAAAACACACAACATTATTCTAAACAGGTTTGACGTAAGGCAGAAAAAGAAAAGACAGCTCAGGAGCAAATGCACATATTCAGCACGAACAGACAAGGAGTCCATGCACAAGAACAGATGTGAGGGTGTTACCGGCTCTGGCTGCTGCTTGTAGCCCCAAAACTTTACCCAGAGAGCAAAAAAGAAAAGAGCAAGGAAGGTAGAAGCAATTTTTAGCAAAAATTTGGCAGCATTTTTTCAGGCAATTTAAGTAGCATGAACCTTTTCCATCATCTACTGACAAGAGAAACAGTGAAATGTGTTTGGTCACTGGGCCCTAAATACACATCTAGCCAAAGTAGTGCATATAAAATGTGTTAAATCTGTTCTGCAAAGCGTCAGAAGTTAGGGGAACAGAATTTAACCTTCAGTAACACAGCTGAGACTCTAGAGCACCATGTTGCTATGGTCCTTGTCAGTAGATGTGATGAGCTTTTAAACTAAATACTATATTTATTAATAATACTAAAGAAAGAGCAACTTCTAAAAGGAAAACTGCCAGAGGGACTGAAGAGGAAGAGTTGTAGAAAACTTAGTTTTTCTTAACCCAAGCAGTAAATACTTCAAAAGCCTTGAAGTAGGAAGTTTGGGTGCTTTAACAAGACATTTTTGTTGCAAACATGTCCAAGTTTTGGCCATTTGAAGGATTAATATCCCAGTGCACAGACCTGTCTGAACACCAGCACCTGCACACTGGTTTCGAGCAATACTTTCTATGCCTGTCAGAAAGCAAACCAGGCTAATGCTGAACATACACAAGAGCTAGAGTTCAATTAAAATTCCTGAACCATCTATAAATATTAGCATCTCACTCAGAACCAGGCAAATTAGGAATCTCATTCTTTTATACATTTTTACATTTGAATTTAAAACTTTTCCTTGCAGACAGATCCTGCTTATGTCAGAGCTCTGTGTAATCAGGTCTGATTGTCTCTGTTTCAACCCCAGTTTGATAAATGAAATCCATTTGTCATTGCTACTTTTTAAAACACACATAAACAAGTTGATTTATTAAAAATACTGAGCAGTTCACATTTCTAACACCTTATTAGGCTTTAGCCATGGCAAGATAGCTTGCATTGTATTCTATCACCAAGAAAACTACTTCAAGCTAGATGACATTCATGATTCGCAGAAATAAAACAGGGGTGTGTTAAGTTTGCAAGCTCTGCAGCCTCTCCAATACATCCAACAGGAACAAACAGCAGAGTATCCCTGTTTAGCTCTTGCTTAATTTGATCACTGCAGCTGATTGCAATTCCCATGGAATTAGAAGCTAGAACTAAACACTGCTGTGCACCATGAAGGCAAAACACACTGGTCTGCTGATGATCAAATCTAAGTCAATTGGTGCAGACAAACACATGGCACTTAAAGACAATTAGACTGAATAAGAGCTAAATCTATAATCACCTTTTGACTTGCTTGAGATCCAAATCTGGTAGCCTGTGAAGAGAAGCAAAGACATGCAGGTTTACCTGGAATAAACCCTTTGATTTTTCAAGACATGCAATTAGAAATGCTGCGTGATCCTCTCCAAGGTAATGGAGCTTTGGCAGAATTTCACAGTGAAAAGAGAACACTAATATCACGTCCTCTGACATTCCACTGCCACCTAAACCACATTTTATTTACTTACACCCTCTTTAGCAGCTGAGGCAATTTTGCTTGCTCCAGTTGTAAAACTGCTCCATCCCTTTAAAGAAAGCAAGAAAGTAGTGAGCTACATGTGAAAAGTAATAGCAAATAACCAAGTTTTAATGAAAACAAATTATCTTAAGTCAAAATGTTCTAATACAGCTTGACTTGTAGTCTTAAGAACTACCTGCTACTGAGAGAAAAATTAGAGCCTCTCACTTAACTGAAATATAGTGATGAACTTCCAGTATTTCTGTGAATTTGAACAAGCCAGAGTATTCCAGATGTTACTCTGCTAAAAATGGCTACAAGTGTGGGGAAAAAAAATCATCCTATGCAGTGGAAGGCAAATTGTTTTTCTCACCAGGATGAACACCCATGCAAGGAACTCAGCCTCCCAGAACTGTTTCTGGACTTCAGGGCACACTGCAATGTGTGTCTGTGCTCACACGAGGGCATTCCACCAGGACATTCAGGGAGATCCTGGACCCAAAGAATGGCTCACAGAAACAGTGTTGCCTCTCCTCAGCTGTCTTAGCTCACCTGCAATACACTGCAGGTGTGCTTTCTAACCTGAACTTTCTGGCCTAAAAACGGTGAGATACCTAGAAAATATTCAGCTGATCTATACCAAGCAGCCTGTGGGATCACCTGGAATATGGTGATCAGCCTGTTCAAAGGCCCAGGCAGTACCTTTCCCTGCTAAATTCTAGTGAAATTATTTACTTATTTTTAATAAACAGTGGAACCCGGTGTGAGTACTTAGGCCAGTGAGGCTCTACAGAGGGCTGTTTGCCACTAACCTTGGTAGGATACCTTACTGTATTTCCAAATGACTCCAAACCCCAAATATTGTTCAGCACTGTGACTTTGCAGCCTATCAAAGCACCAGTATGGCCCTGACTGCCTCTGACTTTATTCCCATTTTATTTCAACAATGCATCTTTCACTGTCTCTGCTTGAATCATGACAACTGTTCAGCCATATGCTGTTATCTCTTCACACCCTGCCACAAGTATTTCAAATGTTTTTATCGCTGCCCAGGGCTTCTGGCACCCACATACACACACATTTCAGTTGTTTTCCTCTGAACATCCCTCATATGGTTAACAAATTTAGAGCTATTCCCTACAGGTAATTACATTTTTTTTCCTTCAGCCCTGTTGATTATTATTTCTTAATCCATTGCTATATCCTCAATTATTTCTACAAACTGATACCAGACATAATGCTCAAGTTTCTCCATTTTGCCTTTTAGAGTCCACCAGTACCTCTTCACTCCTTGAGAATACAACCAATACTCTGCATCTCTCCATATCCACCTGCAGTCTTTAGTTTCTCCTCTCCATTCATAACAAGGGCTAAACCAGAAGGAAATGGTAATTCAGAAAGCTCCAAGCAGTTCCTTACCGAGTACAACGAGGACATGGCATTATTCAGGAAGTCATCCTCTTTTTTTGGAGGGTTTACTGTGTTCCCGAAGCCCACATAACGATTCTCTTGGCCACTGCCACAGGAAAAGGAATAAACAGTACCTGCATCAGCATGCAGCCATTACAAACATTAAACAAGAACTGAAAAGCATGGAAGAATGACAGCTGGTTTTGCACCTGGAAAAGAAAGTCCTGTAGCACCCAGCACCCAAAATACAAAACTACTCACTTCATACAAACACCAAGGATCCAATGAGGAATCCTAGCACAATACAGTTGCCTTCTGTGCAAGCTAATGTGGTCTAAATGATTCTCCAGGTTAAACAGATCACTCACATCAGAAAGCTGAGTAAATCCTAATAAAGTGATACATGAAAATGAGAAGAGGAATGAAAGAAGCTTTATAAATGCCTCTGTTTAACTCAAATTATTGTAAGGTACAACATACAATCAGAATTCTCTGATTTGGAATCCACCACAATAATATTTGGAGTTACAAACTTTTTCTTCAATGCTTTAAACGTTTTGTTATGCTAGAGAGAGAGGTACTCAGAAAGTCAGTAAATATTGCATTACCCTTGGTAGGAGCTGACATCATCATTTAACCAGTCTTCAAAAGCCTTGTCAGAAGAGGCAGTTGCAGTCTGAGACTGTCCAGCAGAACTGAAATAAAATGTTGAATAATCAAAACCATGTTAAGCAAAACCCACTAGCTCAGCAGTGCAGCCTGATGTATATCACCATAATCCAGGTTAAAAACTGGTTACTTACTTCATCTATCAAGAAGGGAGCTCTAATGCAACCACTAAAAGGCATGAAGCTCTTGTTCCTTTGATTTACAACTGCTTTTGCAGTTAACTTGGATCTTTAGTGCTCAGAATAACAAACACTACATGCAGAAGCAGAACAACAGAATTGCTGTGGTACAGAGCTTTGACGCTCCCCTGGTAATTAGCACCAGAAGGGAAAAGTCTGTTTTTTCTTCCCTGGCATCGAGTCTTAAACTGGCACAGCACAGTTAGGTGAGGATGTCACACACTACCTGTGAGTGACACCAATGTGTAATTTCAGGTGCACTGTAAGCCAGGACAAAACAAGCATGGCTTGTGCCCTACTTCTCTCTGCCATGGTTTAAGGTTCAGGTGCACGGAACGGGAATTATTACAAAGTCCTGTTACGTCATACTCCGTAACTTCAGCTTGTTCAGACACCTGCAGCAACAGGATAAACCCAGCAGACACGAAAGCATCAGGTTTTGATGTTGTGTCTGTATGTGATGCTGTATCTGTACCAACATTAGGCAAGGCAGGGCACCTACCGGTGAGCAGAAGACAGAGACATTTTAGGCTGAGGTGGGGTCCAGTTCCTGGCAGGAGAAGTTTCAATGGACCACTCCTTGCCTTCAGCTACTGTAGCTACCTACAAGAGGCAGAACAGTCAAGAGTGCCAAGTCAGAGACTTCATACAAACTATAAACTGGTTCTGTAACATTAGGACAAGTAATTTTTGCAATTTGCTGCTGGATCAATTAACTTTTTTTCCTAAAAAAACATTTTTTTTTCTGACTCCTAGGCTGCAATGTTGAATTGAACACTGGTTTTATTTCAGGCAACTGAAACAGAAAATAGACAATTTACCCAAAGAGGCAGGTTTAGTTTGAAGAGGAGAGACTGGATTAATGAAGAGATGTAAGCACTAATCACAGAGTAATGGAGGAACAGAAGTACATTATTGTTCTAGGTTACTACGTTATTGTTCTGTATTATTGCATTATTGCTCTGTGTCACACTAAAGATTTATCAAAAATCACTTTGGATAGAACTGTACAGCTGAAGTAGTGAACTGCAGTGAACTGAGGACTGAAACAGCTCCACTGCCTAAACAGCTGCAACAAACTGCAGCACTGAAAATCAGAGCTACCTCAGCTGAACGCAGAAATGAAAATCTCAACAGAAAACCCTTACAAGACTTGGGAAGAAGCACTCTAAGACTTTTAGGGTCCCAAGAGGGCAGTCCTGGACTGCCAACTCTGAGGTACCAGACCCTTGGGCTAAATTTGAGAGTTACCCAAAATAAGGAAGTTAGGAGCTTTTCTGGACTGCCTGCCCAAGACACTCTTTTCTAACCCCACCTTATCTCCCTGGCAGGACAACATTCCTTTTCTCTTCTGCCAAATACTTGAGCCTTAACTCATTCAGGTTTCTATTAACTCTTCCAGGATTTCACTCTCTCACATCTACCTTTTCAGGAGCCACTGCAGAGGTTCAAGAAATTGCAACCTTCCCTTCTTTCAAAACCAAGTGCTTACAAAGCACTTTGATATTTTCAGATCTCAGGGGTGAGGACACATGTAAAACTGAGCTTACCTGGTCTCTAAACAGAGCTGCAGCTTTGCTGTTGTATTTCTCTTGCATCGTCCAGCATGGATCATAATCATCTTGAGACTCCAAGAACTGTCGGAATTTGCTGTTACCTCCAGCCTTCATTTTCTCCAGCTCAATATCCTTCCACTTGTCCATGGTTACAGAACGCACAAAACTGAAAAGCAGGTTTAAAAAAAAATTAAAAATTTAGATCACAGCCTGTTATAATTTCCTGCTGTATCAACAGTGACAAAAAAAGCTTATTACTATCTATCTCACAAGTTGAGAGTATAAACATGTTAGAGAACACTCTCCAAGTACAGGAAGACAGATCATCATAAGAAGGTGGGCAGATCCTCACTGAAATAAGCCAAAATCATGTCACTTATTGGCATTTAAAGGAGACATTCAACAGAAGGCAAGTGACTGAAAAAGCAGCTTCCTTCAAAGTCCAGAAATTAATCTAGCCTACTATGTAACAGAAACTTTTCCCATACTTCACTCTGCAGTTTTCTTTTTCTGTCTATTACCATGTATTTTGATGGTTGGACTCGATGATCTTAGAGATCTTTTCCAACCTTGGCAATTCTATGATTCTATGTCCTCATCCCAGAAATTTCCACAGCACATACAGAACAGTTCCAAACGCTCCTTCCCTGTGCAACTTCTACTCACTAATGAGCTTGAAATCACCCCTGGAAAAGCAAAGAAGGTACTTCTGAATGGCCTCCTTGCTTTGGTGATTTCCCTCCTGGACTTTCTCTCCTTTCCTCCTTTGAGTAACTGTTCCCTGCTTTGGCCCTAGTACATGCACACTGTGAGTCTCCAGAACCTGTAACAATTCTTATTCCACAGATCCCCACCTCAGCTGAGCATGGCTCTTGGAAAACAACAAAAACTATCATTGATATACAAAGGAAAAAGAAATCTCCTGAACAGAATAAAGCTGGTTTTTAGACTAGTTTTACAACCAACTAGTTACAGACAAAGCACAGAGAGCAAAGCCCACTTTGGAGAGGAGCATGAAGCAAAACTGCCTGTGAAATGTTGGATTTGAGACGTTCTATACATTCCAACCCAACACAAGCTGCTCACAGCCATAAAGAACCCTGAGGTGAGGCAAGGCTGACCTGAGATGAACTCCCAAGCCTCGGTGTTTTCCTGAGCACTCCAGACAGATCCAGATTCCATAGGTCACACTCACCCACTGCGGGTTAAACGCACCACACTCAAAACAGACCTGTGAGGGAAAAGCAGTTATCTCTGAGTCTGCCAGCTGCCCATGGCAAGCTTGCACAGCTCCAAATCACCAAAACATCACACTCCGAAAATCATTTCAGAAGGAAGGGCTCTTAGTGTTTGGAAACACCTTCCCTGACAGCATAAACTTCAGGTATTATTTATGCTGCTTGGATTATAAAAATTACTGCACCAACCAACAAAAACCAGTGAAGAAATACAGACAAGCAAATAGAAATTACTGTGTAAAGAATTAATTTTGACTTCATTTTCATTGCCTTGAAAGAAAGTAACCAAACTGAATTCTTGAAGTTCCTTTGGCAAAATAAAAATGCAGTATTTAAAGTTTGGAACATTTTTTCAGTCACACTACAGTTTGGCAGTAAATGGTAGCAGATCTAAACAGATTTTTTTCCTTTGGAAATAGTTTTATTGCTCATACAGTGAAACAACTTCAGTTTTATGATCAAATTCACTGCCCAAGATTTCATGTATTGATATAAATAAAACTGACTCTTTCTATGGAGTCAGTCATTTAAGGTATAATCAAGCTACTTGAAACAGACCATTTTAATTTGTATCCCAGACACCACTTGTTGAAAAGACCCCAGAGGTTCCAGCGTTACCAGAACTTCTGAAATGCTTGTGCCAAATATGCAGCAATGTATTGCAATGCACACGAGATATCCAAATTTCTATGTTAGCATTAGTGGGCCATAGCACTAAGACAACAGCAGGTGCAGCAGACCCCAGTGCACATCTGGAGCAGGTGAAAAGCAAATTCAGTTCTACAAAACTGATCAAAAGATCATAATTTTCTCACATTGTTTTCATCTTGTGCTCTGACCTCCTTGAGGACTTTCCTTGTTCTTGGACTTGCCATGATTCTGCCAAGAGAGAAAAAGAAAAACCCTAAGTCATGATTTTGGACACCCAGTACCTCACAAGCACAGCTCTGTGACAAGAGCCTGGAATCTAAACCACTGACTCACAACCAGCTGCAGAGGAAAAACAGGCAAACCAAACCACCATAAACCCCACAACCTTCTTTTTCCATTTACTTTGCACTTTCGGGGGGATTTATTCATCTGAACCCCATCAGTGGAAAGGTGCCATGCAGTCAGGGCTGAAAAGTGAGTGGGGGGCTCTTCTCTGACACAAGTGGTATCTAAACAGACTCCCCTGGCTGCTGCCCCCAGACCCATCCACGGCCCCTCCTGAAAGCACTTCCCAACAGCCATGGGTTCACAGAATCACACACACACAGCTCAGCAGGCCTACGCAAAAAATAGCAGAAACTCTGACACTTCAGAGTGCACAACACGTGGCTAAAAGAAGCCCTCACTACATGATACAAGAACTTGTAATTTTCCAGAAATATTGAGTTTGTTTGTCAATTGAATTCTAAGAAATGAAGGCAATTATTGGGACCTTTTACACAAAATAGAATTGTAATTCAACAGGCATGTCTCACTGGCAGACCACATCATTTCACTCTAATTTTTATGATGCAGAAAACAGCAGGGAGCAGCGTCAAGCTATGGATAAAATTCACATTAAGACAAAAAATGTGATTAACACAGAGTACACAGCCTGGAAAAACCCAAAATACATAAAGCACTCATGATTTGAAGAACTACAGTGTAGAGTGCAGCATAAGGCCGCAATTTAGATAAAAAATAAATTCCTATACCAACTAATAGCATCATATTTAAATTATCTTTCAAATAAATAGCATCTGTCCTCCCTATTTACTTCCTCTCCATTTTATTGTTTCTACTCCAGAAAACAAACTTCTAAGATGTAAGAAAAGACAGAAGTCACCAAGCTGACTAGAAACAGCACTAACTACTAAATGTCAAGCTTATTGGCCAGCATAAAACTGCAGGTTGATATTTTCACCAAACACTGGTGTGAGAGGCAAAAATGCCTTTATGCTACTCTCTGACACTGGCTCACTGTGCTATTTGACTAAATAATCGCAAGTCCTTAGCACATCAATAAAATTAACAATCCCACAATAATTTTAGAAGGCAAATGATTGTTCCATAAAACTGCCACAGCCCTAGGGGATGGAGGGAGGATGTATCTTTAATAAATAAAGGTGTTTAATAGGTAAAATGCTACAGGTAAGGAAACATTGCATTTTTCTGACTGACATCACCTTCATGGAAATCTCTAGAGCAGAGCAGCACAATAAATAGTTCTGTGCATCACCAGCTAAGATAACATGACTCAGAGAGGACAAAGCTCAGTGTTGTACCTACGTGTTGCCACTGCTAAAAGCAGAAGGTGTTTGCAGCAGAACTCACTACCTTTTATCTGAAGCACTTATTCCTCTGGGAACATCTTGGTGACAAATGCTCAATTCTGTGGAATTTAAGGGGCAGTGTTTTCACTGATGTTTAGAGTGTGTTACCTTTTCAGCCTTAATAACTTTGTAATAGGCAAAACCAGGTAATTGTGATAGAAGTGTCTTAGACTTAAAAGGTTACTCCAAATAGTGGTGAATAACATCTTCCTGTTCTCCTGCATTAAAATAAAACTAGCACAGTTACTTTTATTAATAATCTAACAAAAACTGTGTAACTTTCAGAATAAGAGAATGAAAGTGTGGCAAGCGACTCCTCATATAATGACACACCTTTTCCAATAGCATTTCAATAACATTTAATCTTCCTTAACTTACTCAGGTGCTTGTCAGCAGGGAGGGAGATAGCACTACATGCATTTGCTTGTCCTAAATAACAACCATAAATACATTTACATGACTCCCAGTCCACATCTTCAATTCCACTGTTTGTCCCTGGTGAGATAATGGAGAATTCTTCTTCTGCAGGACAGAAATTAAGTAAATAACTCAGCAGGAATAGCCAGACAGACAACAGTGCACCCTCTGGGCCCTCCTCTCTGCCATTATTGCTGCTTTATCTTCGTATGTCAATGCCTCTTCCCCAGGAATGAATTTTCCCAGCATCTTCCTGTACATGACTGACAGCTTCCAAGGCTCCTCTCTTTGGCTGGACGTTCAATTCCCTTACCCCTACCCTCCCTTAACCATTTTTCCTCCTTTTTCACAGGTTTGCAATCAGAATAACCAACAAAGGCAGCCTACATGCAGAGGCCCTCCAGCCTCAAAGGCAGATGAGCACTGCTGGAGCTGAACAGGGAAGCCTCTTCCCAGCCCAATCCTGCAGGTCCAGGAATTGTCTGCAAAGCAGGAAGTTGCATCCATCCTCCAGCCGCCAGTACCCAGCTCCCTTCAGTGTTTATATACCAGTTTCAGGTCTCCAGCTCCAAGGCGACAGAGGAAGCAACTGCTTTTGGTTCTGCCATAACTAACTTTTTGAAACAAAAATTGAAAGGCTTTGGCCAACTGCAGTCTGAACATACACCCATTCCACATGCACCAAGTTCCCTGCCCAAACCCCACGTCTGTCTGGTGGGAAGGCAGAGCTTCATCCACACCAAGAAGAGGAGGAGGTAACTAAAGGCACCAGCTCTTCACCCTGTCCTCCTCCACCAAAGCATTTGGAAATGAAAGACAAAGTAAAAATGTCATGTTCTAAGCTTTCTAATAGGTAATGTCTTTAGAGGTGCCTAGTTTATTTTTAATGATTTTCCCACAAAGTTTTAAGGGTTCAGATTATCATTGATTACCACCAAAACGCTGAGCCCTGGTAGCAGACTGGATGTATACGCACTGTGCTGTTTAAGTTTCATGACTAAACACTGAAGAAAGAAGCCACCTTGAAGAAATACATACTGTTTTGATCTAATATAAATGGACATAAGCAGAGAAGAAAATGTTTTGTTTCGGAGTAAGTTTCCATTAAAGAATATAAATATTTTTGACAAGGGTTCCAAAGCAGAAAGAAACAGCATCACACAGACCAATCTCACTCTTACTTCCCAAACAATCTGCTCCCAAAGCAGAAACTAGATGTACACCATAGGAGTTTTCTGGTTATGAAATCTTGGGTTTGCTAAACAAGCAAAAAGGCAGAAGTGGACTAGAAGAATACATAATAGGACTTTGGTCCTCTGATACAGCAGCAAATTCAGAGCCAACCTGCAAAGGGCTTTGCAATTCAGTACACGAAGAGTCAGCGGGTGACGTGGCCTGGTGATTTCATGGTCCTGAAGGCTCCCTGCGAGTCCCACCAGTGCAAAAAGGCCACAGAGGCTGAAGAAACCTCTGGAATCATACACTGCGGCCATCTCCACGGAGTTGGCACGGTTCTCCTTCACAAATACATCAAAGACCGGNTCCCAATCCCGATCCCGGTGCCGGGCCCGGTCCCGCCCGGCGCCGCCGACGTTGCACGGCGCGGGGCATTGTGGGCGCGCGGCTTAACCCGCGCCGGGCCGAGCCGAGCCGGGCCGTGTGAGGGGCGCCGAAAAGCTCCGGTTATTTCGAGCCCCGCGTGTTGCAGAGGGACCTGCACGGATTTGGTTCAAGCGAGCAGAGCTGAAATAAAGCTTTAAAGCGAACCTTGCGCGCGCGCTGCTCTCGGTGCGGTCCCAGGCTGCAAAAACGACCCCCAGGGGTTATCCCTGAGGGGAGGCTGCCCGTGGGGGTGGGTTCTATGGAATTATGTGGTTTTTCCTCGCACAGTTACGGATGTGAACAAAGCAGGGATTTGAGGGCATGCTCCGTGTTACCCCCAGCGTGGGAATAGCAGATTGAGGAGCTGGTTGGACCCCCAGGCTTCCCCAGCNAGAGCTTCATCCACACCAAGAAGAGGAGGAGTAACTAAAGGCACCAGCTCTTCACCCTGTCCTCCTCCACCAAAGCATTTGGAAATGAAAGACAAAGTAAAAATGTCATGTTCTAAGCTTTCTAATAGGTAATGTCTTTAGAGGTGCCTAGTTTATTTTTAATGATTTTCCCACAAAGTTTTAAGGGTTCAGATTATCATTGATTGCCACCAAAACGCTGAGCCCTGGTAGCAGACTGGATGTATACGCACTGTGCTGTTTAAGTTTCATGACTAAACACTGAAGAAAGAAGCCACCTTGAAGAAATACATACTGTTTTGATCTAATATAAATGGACATAAGCAGAGAAGAAAATGTTTTGTTTCGGAGTAAGTTTCCATTAAAGAATATAAATATTTTTGACAAGGGTTCCAAAGCAGAAAGAAACAGCATCACACAGACCAATCTCACTCTTACTTCCCAAACAATCTGCTCCCAAAGCAGAAACTAGATGTACACCATAGGAGTTTTCTGGTTATGAAATCTTGGGTTTGCTAAACAAGCAAAAAGGCAGAAGTGGACTAGAAGAATACATAATAGGACTTTGGTCCTCTGATACAGCAGCAAATTCAGAGCCAACCTGCAAAGGGCTTTGCAATTCAGTACACGAAGAGTCAGCGGGTGACGTGGCCTGGTGATTTCATGGTCCTGAAGGCTCCCTGCGAGTCCCACCAGTGCAAAAAGGCCACAGAGGCTGAAGAAACCTCTGGAATCATACACTGCGGCCATCTCCACGGAGTTGGCACGGTTCTCCTTCACAAATACATCAAAGACCGGTGCATACTTTTCAAGCGGCGCAGTTCGGCACTCACCCGCCTCACGCAGCGCCTCGCAGGGCCGAGAGAAGGGCGATTCCTCCAGGCACACCTGCGGTACCCGGCTCCCAGCGGCGTCCTGCAGCCTCCCTCAGAACATGGCCGGGTTCCGCCGAGCCCTCGGGCCTCTGCTTTCTAGGCAAGAAAATAAGGCGGAAAGAGCTGAAACAGCGGGCAGGCAGCCGCCTCCTGCCCGCCACNAGGGGCGCCGAAAAGCTCCGGTTATTTCGAGCCCCGCGTGTTGCAGAGGGACCTGCAGGGATTTGGTTCAAGCGAGCAGAGCTGAAATAAAGCTTTAAAGCGAACCTTGCGCGCGCGCTGCTCTCGGTGCGGTCCCAGGCTGCAAAAGCGACCCCCAGGGGTTATCCCTGAGGGGAGGCTGCCCGTGGGGGTGGGTTCTATGGAATTATGTGGTTTTTCCTCGCACAGTTACGGATGTGAACAAAGCAGGGATTTGAGGGCATGCTCCGTGTTACCCCCAGCGTGGGAATAGCAGATTGAGGAGCTGGTTGGACCCCCAGGCTTCCCCAGCTTCACGTCCAGCTCTGCTGGGGTCACGTCTGGAGCATTGGGATGGTTTGGGGCACCCCAATCAATATATGGAGCATCTAAAGCTACTAAGGAGCATCCAAAGGAGGCCACAAGGATGAGGAAGGGTCGAGGGAAAGCCATTAGAGGAGCGGCTGAGGGTCCTTGGGTTGTTCAGCCTGAAGAGGACACTGAGGGGAGACATCATCGAGGTCTGTGCTTCCTCATGGAGGAAGAGGAGGAGCGGCTCCCGTCTCTGTTCTCTGGTGACGGGACGCACGGGAATGCCTGAAACTGGTTCAGGGGAGGTTCAAAAAGGTTCCTTCCCCAGAATGTGGTCGAGAACTGAACAGGGTGCGCAGGGAATGGTCACCGCCCCAAGGCTGCCAGAGCTCAAGGAGCTTTTGGACGGGAGTGGAATTTGGGGGTTTCCTGTGCAGGGAAGCCCAAAAAATCTGTGTTGGACTCAATAACCCTTGTGTGTCCCCTCCAACTCAGGATTTTGTCTCCAGAGATTGTCCGAAAGGCGAGGGTGGATCAGATGGAAAAAGCACCCGGAGTTGCCTTGTGCTGCTAGGAAGCAGGGGCCAGGCAAGCACATTTATGCTATTGCTAACTTCTTTTTAATCATCAGCTGTAGGCACAGGGCAATGATTTAGTGTTTACGTCTGAATCCCACAGAGACAATACGCTGCTCATTTCAGTACAACTCCTAGTCTGGCCTCTGTACTTAATAAGTAGGCTATTATCTGACTATCAGCGGACGGGAGATTAACGGGAGCCATTTTCATTACCATTAATGGTGGCTACACACATAATGCCCTCACATCAATGAGAAGATAATGGGCCCTTAAGTGTGCGTGTGTAAGGCCGACAGAGGAAGGGGTATGAAATATAAAGCAAACTCGGCTTAAATAATTTGCTTTTCCAGTTAAGAAGAAGGTAATCTCTTCTCATAAGCACCGTCATTTTCTGGTAAACGTGAACCAACAGGCAATGAGGTTCCCATTACACAAATGCTGTGTTACAGGGTCTAATGAACGTATTAATCTTTGTTTTTCCATATAATTGGTAGATAATCCAGGGATTTGTGTTGGCATTGGCTCTGCAGTGGTTCTGGGTGAATGTGTGTGCTTGCAGCCTGAGCCAGGAGTCATCCTCAACCCCAGACACAGGGTGAGCAGAAAAGATTCACCTATGGGAGGGCTGCAGGATGGGGCTGTCGGGTGTGCAGTAGGAATGAAGGGATGCCACAAACATTTGTCTTTCTCAGCAAGCCAATAAATATGTGCCATTCCCTGGCAAGTCCACTTTGCACCGTTCCTGGAATTTGGGATGGGTGCATAGCTCTGTCCCCACCTCTGCAATGTGTGGCAAATGTCTGTTCTGAGATAATAGATAATGCCAAGAAGAAACATTTGCAAAGGCAGCCAGCACTGCCTTCCCTACTTGTTCCCTTTATCTGCTTAAGAACTGTTTCTAGCTCGAAACTAAATGACAAATATTTTTAGCACAATTGCCATTGTTATAGTTGTTATGCCCAATGTCAAGAACATGTGAAACACGACGATAAGGAACAAATTACAGCATAAAATAATACAAGGCAGTCACAGTATCCTTGAGCTGTTTTCCATGTTGAGATTTTTCAGATAGAAATCATTTTGCTTGGCTTCAAAAGGACAATATGCAAACATGTAAAGGTCAGTCTGATTTGAGAGCACGGAAAACAGAGCCAAATTCTGCAGAGATTTCATGAATAAGTTCATCATAATTGCAGTGAAGAAGACTAATAGCAAGTGGAAACTTAGGAAGATAAGCTACCTACTGTGGAATTCTGCTTGTAGGTTAATGATTTTGTATGATGGCTTTGAAACTTCTTAGGGGAAAACAATTCTCTGGAATAGGATTTAAACCAAAGAGCATTAATTTTCATTTTTTCCTGATTTATAGATTTACTAAACCCTTTCTAGTCTATTAATGGCTAGATTTTTGTTATTAAATATTGCAGTCCCTGACATAAATGAAGCAGCATTACCACTCGGTTTAAATCACACAAAAATACTTGAAAAATTCTCTTCTAGAATAGCTGACAGCCTGAGCTTCAAATATTAAAGGCAAAAGAGATACCACAAACCCCTGTTTGGACTTGTTTACTGATGCCTTTGTGGGCTGAATTACAACCCTCACTAGGAGCAGCACTTGTCATGAACCGAGAAACTGTGAATTTTTATTGCCTTTTTCCCTCCCAGCACACCTGAGATGAGCCACTATATCAGGATGTCACAACACTTAAATTGAGGGGGAACAAGAAGAAATGCAGATCCCTTCTTAGATAAATCTACTTAATAAATCTGAGGAGCAAGGAGCGAGGAATGGACCTGTTTGCATGATAAATGTCACCACTGGAGTTCTGTGTTGTCACTGAGTGTGACTTATGTAACTGTGTGAATAAAGTGCAACTGGGAATGTAACATGGAACAGTGTCTGTAAGACAGAGCTGTGTCTGTAACTGTGTGGATATTAATGCAACCCCGAAGTCAGTCAGGAGTCTGGTTAATTGATGGGATTGTGATATCGCCCTTTTCCTGCAGGATTTTCTGGTACTTCTGTGGGTTGCTTGCTCTGAGCAGCACCTTGGGAACTGCAGGTTGTCCCCTGAGCCACCCAAGGCTTCATCTCATTTTCAGCTTCACAGGCTTGAGAGTCCAGAGTGACTTCAGGAGAGTCTTGTCTTCGTAAATCTTGATAGAATATTCCTATGAACATTATGTCACATTAAAAAATACTAGAAAAATAGTACATGAGATATTTTCTGCTACTTGATGAAGCACCAGTTGTTATTAAATGTTTGTTTTCATATTATTATTGATTATGCTGAATGAATAAGATTTATTTTTATTAATCATAGCACTCGGGGCTATAGATACTCATTGCACTTGGCAGCCACAGTCTAGCAAACCTAGTCAGCTACAATGAATATTGCCATTAAGCTGCAGAAATGTCACATGCACTTAATGAAACAGTCTCTTCCCTTTCCTTGTGCAAAGGAACATTACTTTTTTCCTTCCTTTTCAGCTGAGAAACCCATGTTTTCTGATACATTTCCTCAGTTAACTTGACACTAACACAAATCAGTGACTCCATCTAATGACCAGCACAGCCCTGCTGGTGGTCAGGCACCAGAAGCCAGAGTTTAGGCAGGGGTTTAGTCCTACAGCTAAATCACAGAGTCCTGCCTATGCCATGACCACACACCACAGGCTCCAGCACTGAATTTCATGTCCAGCTCTTCAAAGCGCAGACAAGATCAGGACAGTAATCAGCCCCCATCCTTCCTCTGCATATTTATAGAAAATTCACTTCTGATTGAGCTCCCTGTGCCCACTCCCCCACACAGCTGGGAGGGAATTTTAATGTGTGTATTTCTACTACCCATCACGTCACTCAGACATCCTTTCATTATTTTTCCACCTCAGGGCTAGAGCTGAAACAAAACTTAAGCAGATACTTGTATTTATAAACCCCCATCAGCCCTTCTCCCTGTGCACATTTTTTTCATTTCAAAAACTGAACAAAATTTGGAAAGCTTTTAGATGAGACCATAGGAAGCTTTACTGTGATATTAGAACAGCAAAACCTTTTATTTTAAAAGCAGCTGTTACTCCAATCAGCTTCAACTTTGTGTTGATGTCACGTCCATGTGTGTCACATCACAGTTTGTAGCACTGTCAATCCAAGCTGTCAACGTGGCCGGTTTGGTCCAGCAGAGGGAAAAAGCCTGGAAGTGCTGCTTGAATCTACTCTGTGGATATTCACAATGAACTCTGGGAGGCTGGTTCAAGTGGCTTATTTCCAAGGCAATTAAGTCTTTCTTAGGCAAATGTGTGTAAAAAATGCTCCCTCAGCCTGGTGGCACCTGACACTGCTGACTTCTTAATAGCATTAGCTTGCCCTGGCTGGGATTGGAGAGAATATGACCGAAAACACAACAGAAAAATGGCTGGGTCTGTGTGTGTATGTGTTGGAATATCTTTGGACTGCGTGTTCCATCCCGCCCTCGGGGCAGGACTCCCCAACGCCGGCTCCTGACACCGCACTCCCACGCTGCTGCAGATGTCCTTCAAGAGACATGCTAAAAGAAACTCATTATTGATTTCTTCTCCATCACATCGCTTGAGGCTTGTTAAATTGGCTTGGGGAAGTTTGTAATCATTTGAGAGGGAAAAATGATTCCTAAGCAAATGGGGAAGCAGCTTTTCTAAATGAGAGCGCCCCAAGCCAGTGCCCGAAACTGGAGACGGCTCTCATCCTTCAGGCACTCTTTTTGGTCATATCATTTGAGAAATGCAACTGTTGCATGGAAACCTTGAATAATCACTTGGTATCAATACCCAGGGACCCTGGCAGCTGCATTGAATTACTCCTTGGTCACAGTGCCTAGTGAAACTGCGGCTGGAAATGTGGCTGCAATCATGCCAGCTACTCGGATTGCATGGCTGAGGTGCTGGGGTGTCAGCTGTGCTTTCCCTGCAGGGTTTAACCCTTCGGGCACTGCCTTCTCCCTGCTCCAGGCTGTGCCTGTTTTGTCAGGAATGATGCCTTAGACTCATAGAATATCCTAGGTTGGAAGGTACAAAGATCCATCAAGCTCCTGGCCCTGCATAGAACAATTCCTTCATGTGCCTTGAGAGCATTGTTCAAACACTCCATGTGCTCTGCCAGGCTGGGAGGCAAGACTGCTTCCCTTGGAAGCTGTTCCAATGCCCAGCCATCCTCTGAGGGCAGAACCTGTCCCAAATATCCAACCAAAACCTCTCCTGACACAACTCCATGCTGTTCCCTGGGTCCTATCCCTGCACATACCATCCCCTGAGCTACTACATCAATGGTTTGAGCAACCTTTCTCAAGTTCAGTAGTTGTTACATTACATGTTTCTGGTCTCCAGATCAATAAGACAGGTGGAGAATTCAGTGGATGAGGGAGGATTTTCAGTGCTGCTGCTCGTGTGAGGTAGTCTGTGGCACAAGGCACCCCCTCAGACTAACAAAAAGGCTGGCAGCTTCCAGGGTGTGTCTCTCTCAATGTTTTTCCTTTATAGCCGTGGAGAAATAATAAAAAGAGGGTTGCGAGAGGCTGTTCGTGGGATGTTATGGCAGAATTACCACATTAGCAAAGCTGTAACGGTGGGAATTTGAAGCTTGACTCCAGTGTAGAGGTAAATGGGTGCTGCTGATGTTTGATCCAGGGGAGGAACAATGCCAGTCAGGTTTCCCTCATACAGGCCTCGATCACAGAAACAAGGCAGCTGCGTCAGCCAGATATGGACAAATTGTTCACCTTGCTGTTACCCTGATGTACCAGAGAACTTGGGGGATCTGCCTTCTACCTCTGCCATCCTCCACCTGCTCTTCAAAGAGTGATGAGAATTTGTTGTGCAGCTCAGCAAGTTAATATTAGAGAATTACAAATGTGAAATGCAGACGGTGGTGGTGTAAAAGTGCCGAAAAGCCCTGATTAGGAACTGCCTCCCCCCAACATTGGAGACTTCACAGGGATCAGAGAGAAAATGACAGATTTCACACACCAGTTCTGATGAATTTTACAGATCGCCCTGGGCTGTTGGGAAACCATTTCAAAGCGTAAAAGTCATGGAGAATTTTTCCTTTCTTGTGCAGTGCTGAGAACAATTTTTGAAACATTGTGCTTTGCTGTCACCAGGCTGTTTTCCTCAGCTATTAATTCACCAGGCTGCAAAAGGAGGGGAAGATCAGTGTGCAGTTCCTCTGGCCATGGCCTGCTGAGGCTGTGCCACTGTGGTGCTGCTCAGTTTGGGCTTCTCTGCCTCCCTGGTCCCTCTGGAGACAAGAAGGACATGTCTGGGCTATTGCCACCTCTCTTGGGTCTTCTACCGTGATAGTCTTGGCTTCAGCTGGCTTCAGTCCCAGAGCAGCAGTTATTAGCCCTGCATAATGGCAGGTTTAAAAAATTACAAGTTTAAAATTAGAAGGTCAAGAGTTCTTGTCCTTTTTTTCATACTATCTTTCTAGCTGGTTCAGTAATCTTTCTCTATGCTGGAAGCCTGCAATAAGACACGTGGGACGCATCAAAGTCCAGTTTTTACAGCCAGAGCTGCCTGCCCAAGGTGACTGGAGGCAACCAGAGCAGTTAGATTCTCTTCCTGCATCCAATGTTAGCCTTGAGGAGACAGGAGAGAGCCCTTTCCTCCTCCCATGCAGGAAGATGATTTATCTTAATTCAATTGTACATTTTAAACTTCCACAGTGTCCTGTGGCAGGAAGCTCCACAGCTCACCCACCTTGCATGTGAAGACTTCCCTGTTACCATTTTGGATGTGTCTGCAGGAAATCCTGCTGTGTGCAGTTCTGAGCTGCCATCACTCAGGCCACTGGCAGTGGGGCTTACTTCTGGTTGTGACACAGAAATAGGATGTGACACGCCACCTTGGGAAGGCTGCTGTGTGCCCTGGGGCAGGGGAGCGGGCTGGCTGAGTAGCTCCTGGGGCCCTGGGACAGACACGCTTTGCCTTTGGGGTGTGGATGGAAAGGTTGGAACGCTCTGACACCACTGTGTTTGATCAGACATCTGCAAAGGCACCGTCACCCAGCTGGTGGTATTAAAATGGAGAGGAGGTGGATGTAAATGAACTGAGTGGAATAAATCGCCCCATGGTACCGTGGGATGTAAGACCATCTCCAGCCTTCAGCAGCTGTGACAGTTACAGGGTTTGGCTGTGAAGAGACACGTCCCCAGCTAATACTTTTAGCCTCTACTGCTCCTCTTGATCTGTCAGACTGAGGAGACTGCAGGTATTGGAGATAACAAGCTGTGGTAAGGTACTGCTCCTTTGTTTCAAGCGTGCTAACTTTGTTTCTTCGTTTCTTCTAAAGTAAACCTGTGGCTTCTCCCAGAAATTTGGATGTAACCAGCCAGGTGATAACAAGGTCCCACTATCTAAGGTTAATCACCAATGCAGTTGGTTCCACGCAGCAATACATTTTGGGGGGAAGAAGTTCCTGATTCGAACACTAAGAACAGGTACACATTCAACCTTTGGAGCATCATTTGAGCCTGAGGATGTTTCCCATCCCATGGAGGGATTCCATGCCCTCCAGGAAGTCAGGATGTGCCTCAGAATCTTAAAATGCAGGCACATCCTCAGGAATTAAAGGAGGATAAAAGAAACAATAAGGATCTCCTAAACATCCCTGTGGCCTGACATTTGGAGCGGGCTGCAGTAATGACTGCGTGGTCAGTTCTTTGTCCTTGGTTCTCTCCTGATGGTGAGGGATGCAGCTGCCTGTGATTGCCTTGCTCTGTGTTCCCAGATCCCTGCACACCAATATCCCTGCTAAGAATCCCTCAGACCCCATCCAGAACCCCTTAATCAGGAGAAATCCTTCTTAACATTCAGACTGGACTCTTGAAGCAAGATTTCATCCATCAAAAGCTGAGGGTGAGTTTACACTTCAGGATATAAAAAAATTAGGATACTGAGCAATTTTGGGTTTCTTTCCTTTTCTCCTAAATTAAAGTTGTAGTTGATTTCATGAATTAAATTTTCAAGGTAGATGTGTGGTCCTGCAGCACTTGTGCAGGAATTCAGATGGTCAGATACATAGATAAGAAATCATATGAATGAAGATTATAATATCGGGTTCTGGGAGTTTTAAGTCTCTCTTTGAAATACAGGTTGTGTTACTCCTGTGGCCTCACCCTTATTAAAAAGCTCAGGAAAATATGTGTTTTCCTTCACAAGCATGTGGAGTCCTAGCCAAGCCATGCTTGCTTTCTGCACAACCTATCAAGATAAAAGTGCAGGTGGAAAAAATCCTATTTCTGTCAAACATAGCCTTTCAGCAGGAATACCTTTGCTGTTGCCCACTGCGTCTCCTTTGCAGTACAACTGAGCTGGAAAACAGCAATGCCTACAGGAGGTTTTTAGAAGCAGGAGGTGGAACAAGAGATGTAGAAAGCCTTAAGAACTGGCACAAAAGCCAGGTTCTAACCTGCATGGCTGTATCCCAGCTTTCCCCTGCTGTTCCCAGCAGTTTCCAGAGCACATAACAAGTCCAGCCTAACCCCAGGCTGCTTTTGGCCGACTTGAGCTCCTGTTCTAATTCTGATGTCAGTTGTCTGACCCCATAGTGCCAAGGGGGACCTCCCTGTGCACTTTGTAAGGAATGTTTTATCTGCGTTCATGAAAAAATAAGCTGATCTTTGTTCCATTGCTTTTTTCATTCAAAATCCACCTTCTGGGGAATATGAATACTGCCAAAGCTTCCTCAGTCCACAGTTTTCGGGGTGAAATAAATTGGTTTCTTCTCTGGGTGTTTCTTCTCTGCGTGTTTTCCTTTACACTATAATAAAATGTGTTTTATTGTACCTGACTGCATTAATTGATGCCTTGGTTATGCACAATGCACAGGTCAGATAATCAATATATTTTACCATTTAAAACCAGAAGGATTTGTGATCAATTCAGAGTCTGCCTTCTAATCTCAGGTATTCAGACTTTGTTTGCTTGTTCTGTTTCTCCCTGTGGCTGATGTGAATAACAATAAAGTTGTTAATAATTGTTGTTAATAAGGTTTTAAACATTCCTAGCACTTGAGGACCAATCCTGCTTCCTTAGGATACAGCCAGGCAGTGTTTCCTCGGGCGAAATGATGGAGCTGCTATGATTTCAGCTGCCACCTCCTTCTCACCCCACTGCAAGGAGCAGCGGGCTGTGCTTCTTTAAAATGAAAGCGGAGCTGGTCACTGCTGGTGGGGACTCACACCCTGCTCTGGAGGCAGAAATGGAACTCTGGCTTGCATCAGAGGAAGAAGGGACAGCCGGAGGCGACAGAGCAAACTGGTGTGCAGACGCTGGAGCCACCGGAGATTGCACAGAGACGACCTTGTCACCAGATGAGGCTCTCCCAAAGCTTCTTATCCTGCTGTGCTGAGCTTAGCAGCCAGTCTGTCCCAACCACAGCGTGCGGGCTGGGAGCTGCTCCTCAGGCCGGCCACGAGTGTGTGCACAGGGGAGGCGGGCATGGGCCGTGGCCTCGGGATCCTGCTGCTCCTTCGGGAGCAGAGCCACTGGGAACGGCTCGGACACGGAAAGGAGGTGCTTCTGTGCCTGTGGGTTCGCTCTGCTGCTCGCAATTAAAGTTGACCGACTTGCTTTCCTACAGGTGCAGGGTACAGCGAGTGCTGCGTACACGCTGCTCAGACTGAAGCACTTTTGGGAAGCAGGGCGATGCTCTCCTACATCCCTCTGCTCCCAGTCAGCTGGGATTCCTTCTCAAGCCTGGGTATACTTTAAAATACCCACAAACGTGCATTTTAGAGAATCCCGTGTCTTGCAGCCCTTTAGGAGTTTGTCTTCCATGTGCACCTTCTCTGACAAATTTTATGGGGGGGAAAAAAACCCACCAAAACCCAGTGCANCGGCGGGGCCGCGGCCACCGGGCTGCCCCTGCCCTGTCCCCGCCGCTCGGGGACCATGGGATGCTGCACCGGCCGCTGCACCCTCATCTTCCTCTGCACTTTGCAGCTGGTGAGTGCAGGCGCTCGGNTCCTGCTGCTCCTTCGGGAGCAGAGCCACTGGGAACGGCTCGGACACGGAAAGGAGGTGCTTCTGTGCCTGTGGGTTCGCTCTGCTGCTCGCAATTAAAGTTGACCGACTTGCTTTCCTACAGGTGCAGGGTACAGCGAGTGCTGCGTACACGCTGCTCAGACTGAAGCACTTTTGGGAAGCAGGGCGATGCTCTCCTACATCCCTCTGCTCCCAGTCAGCTGGGATTCCTTCTCAAGCCTGGGTATACTTTAAAATACCCACAAACGTGCATTTTAGAGAATCCCGTGTCTTGCAGCCCTTTAGGAGTTTGTCTTCCATGTGCACCTTCTCTGACAAATTTTATGGGGGGGAAAAAAACCCACCAAAACCCAGTGCATTTTTAGTTTGGGGCTTCATAACGCTCAGAGCGAGCACGCCAGCACCTGCACGGGGTGAAAAGATGTGGAACTATATGGAAAGAGGAGAGGAGCTGCACAGCCCGTGCGCCCTGCACACACACCTGGCCAGCACAGCACAGCCCTGTGCCGCAGCACGGCCCGCTCCCTCCCGCGTCCGGCGCCCAGAAAATCCAGCGGCTGCCCCGTGGGGGAAGCTCGGCTGCCCCCGCCTCCCCGGGGGAGGGCCAGGGCCGGGGCCGGGGCCGGAGCATCCCAGCGCGCCTGCGGGGGCCCGGGGGGCGCATCCCGGCGGTGGCGGCAGC
>WBMY01013453.1:533057-626333 GCA_013397315.1 Donacobius atricapilla
TGCCCCGGGCAGGGCTGCGCCCCTCCGCAACTTCGGCTCGGGGCAGCGGGGTGGAGGATGCCGGGCTGCGCTCCGGCGGGATCTACCGCTCTTAAAACTCAAAAAAAAAAAAANGCCCTGTTGCTGGCAGATGGGGTAAAAAAAAAAACCAAACCAAAAAACCCCCCCAAAAACCCCCAAAACAAACAACAAAAAAAACCACGGGAAAATAATAATAATAAAAAAAGCGGTTTTCAATTACTAAGTTTCTGCTCATAAAATACAACTGAAGAAAGAAGAAAATTGCTCTGTTGGAGGAGTCCCGGCGGCTCGGTGGCGATGTTGCAAACCAAACCAAACTTCTTATGTGCCAAAACCCAGCGGTACCTTCAGCCTCTTTCATGGCGAGGTCCACCTGCATCCCACCCTGGTCGCCCACATCCCACCCTGCTGGGGTTTGTGCTGGCTTGGAAGGACTTATTTCAAACCTCCTCGGGATGAAGTGCTCAGATAGAATGTGTCTGTTAATACGCCTATGGTTATGTAGGAATAAACTTCCCAGTGTGCGGAGAGTGCGGTCCCTCGTGGACACGGGTCGGTCCCTGCTGGGTGCGGGTTCCTGGTGCTTGTGACATCTGCACAGATGATAAACAAAGGTCTGCTTGTTCCCTGAGTGTCCGCATCCAGCCTGGATCTGGAGGGTCCCTTCTTGTCAATAGCTAATGGGCTCCAGGGCTCCTCCAGCCTTAAAAAGGAAATGACAGCATCTCGGATTTTAATTTCATTGACTTCTCCCAAATTTGCTTTATTTTGGAGCGTTAGCAGTGCACAGGAAAGGGCAGGCTTCCTGCGAAGTTCTTTTGAATAGTTTGCTGGTGCCAAGGGGTGAGTTTAGTTAAAACTCTTTGTTTTGGAGTTGGGTGATGTTGGCAACGTTTGTTTCTCTGCAGCGAGTCAGGGAGCAGACACAGGACTGAAGGTGGGAGAGGAAAACTGGGAACCTGCTAGCTTTGAAATGATACCCATCAGCCTAAAATTGAAAGGGAAGAGGGTGGGAATGCAGCCCTGTGAACCCAGACTAGCACAATCGGAAGATGAGTGTGGAGGATTTGACTCATGGTTAAACAAAATACAGAATAGAAGTGATGAGGTTTTCTTGCACAAAGCGTCTTGCTCAGCATATTTATGAGTGAGTTGAATGGCCGGGGAGTGTATTTAGTCTCCTGGATTATTTCTTTTGATTTTTCACCCGTGATCACACAGGAAAGAAACTGCACCCTGTACTACATTAGAAATTGGCGTCTCAGCACTCACTGTCTCTTAAACCCATCACAGTGTCCTCCTGCTCTAAGCACACACTTGCACACTGGGGGAAAAAATGGGGGGGGGAATGAGAAAAAGAAAAAGCCATGAGCTGCTTGGTGCTGTTCTGCTTTCTGACAAGCGTGGGAGTTTTCTTGTATCCAAGATACAGGGACAAAGAACCCCCAGCATTTTATTTTCCTTAAGACCCTCCTCCTTGAAGAAAAGAATCAGTTTGGCTCATTCTTAAGCAAGTTTGGATGCCTCAGCTATAGCAATTTCCCATGGCACTTGCTGGGTGAATTGGTAGGGCTGGAAAAATGTGAACTATGGTGAGGGAATTTCTGGAGCTTTGCTCCAGTGGGGGTGAGGTCAGGAGATCCTGGCCAGTTCCCAGCAAGAGGTTGGGTGAGGGTGAGATCCAGCCTTGTGCTTTTTAATTTACTTTATTATTTAATTAAGCAAACTTTGTAAATCCTCACATCACTTCCACATCCGCACGGCCAAGTGAAGTGCAGGGCTCTCTGCTGCCCAGGGTGGGCTCTGCTAAGACAGAACACTGAAGCAATCAGGCCAAGATCATCAATAAATTATAATGACGTGAACTTCCTTTGTTCCTCTCATGTCTCTGCTCAGCTTCATTTGATACTTTGAACCCTTCACAGCCTTCCCTGTTTGTTGCCAAGCTCTGTGTCTCCCACTGCCGAACTCCCAGGGGTGAAATTCTGGCTCTTGCGTGGATGTTTTGCCTCTCTGACTTAAGTGGGGAGAGGATTTTGGTGCTGAGATCTCGCACTTCAGTTCTGCAGCACACCCCTGAGATCTGTTACATGTTCTAAAGTCTGTTCCTCAAAGCTTCACAGGGCTTTTTATATAAATGATGAATAGAAACATTAACAACCCCCCAAAATACTCGAATCAGGGATCTGAGTTGCAATGCTTCATGTAGATTGTTTTATTATTAGGTGCAAGAAGTTGAGTGAGCGTGCGGGGAAGTGTTTGCACACTGCAGTCTAAATGTTTCCCTGGAGAAAAAAAAAAAAAAAAGGCAGAAAACAAACAAATTCATCATTTGCAGGGTGTGCTCCCAAAGAAAAGTTTGTGCTCCAGCCTGAGAGCAGAACAACGTGTGAATTGAAGGAGCTGCTACACAATGCGAATACCAACGAGCTCCTCAGCCCCCACGGGCTGAGCCTGGTGGCTCGGGGAGAGGAGGGGAGCGTCTGCATCTGTCTGAAGGAAATCAGGGCTGACTCCCCAGCGGTTTGCTAATCAAGGGGGGAGGGAAGGCTGTCGTTTGAATAAATAATTTGCCGTGTTCCAATTTTAGATTATTGTTTCCTTGAAGCGTCCACGTTACGCTCGGTGCTTTGCTGAGCGGTGCTGCAGGGCAGCTGCAAGAAGGTTCTGGCTCTCCCTCCCTCTGGCCTGGTGTGCATCCCTGTCCCTAATCCTTCCTTTTTTCCCGGTCCAGCCCTGTCTCCAGGAGCAGTTTGGGTGAAAGTTGGCCCGGGTCAGAGCTACCCTGCAATATCTCTGCCTCCATGAACGGCATAGAGGCGAACCCTCAGAAAAGTGTTGGGTTTGTTATTCCCAAAGGGGTTGTCCCCTCCCCATTCTCGCTTTGCCTGAACACCTCTGCCATCCAGGAGCTGTTGCCACCTACAGCAGACCAGCCCCTCATCCCTCCCAACTTTTGGGCAGATGCATATTAAGAAACAAGAGCAAAGTTTAAATGAGCTATAGGCCTCCCCAGGAAAAAAATAATGAGGTTCTCTGTCAGGGAGCCTCTGTGGTTGGTTAAGAAATGCCCCTTGTAGGAATTAGAATTGCAAAAGGTTTGCCAAGGGCAGGATTCCCGAATCCAGTGGAATGAGGCTGTCACACTTACCAGTGTGCTGGGTGGGTCCTGGTGAGGAGCCACAGACCAGGGCTGGGAATCCGGCAGGGAGATATTAAATAATCATTGATTTGCTGCTTTCCTCTTGGCCAGTGTGAGATTGCACCCAACTGGTGAATTTTCTGGAGCAGTAAGTGCCTGTGCACCGGAGGCACTATGTGAATTTATTTCCACTGAGCATGGAAAAATTCCCTCACTCCCCGTGCCCTGTCCCTATAAATCAAACAACTGTAGTTTCTTTACATTCTGTCCATGGATTGAGAGCTCAGATTCCAAGCAAAGCCCGGAGACAATTTTACAGATACATTATAAATCCCCCTAGAATAACAGTTTCTAATGGAAAAAGTGACTAATACTTCAAATGAGCCCAGAACAAAGCGCCCCGGGACAGGACTGCACATCGAGACTAACCAAAAGTAACTATATACATTTATTTATTTATTTGATTGTTTATTTCCTCATGCTCTCTTTCAGCATCACTCCTTTCTTAGTGATTCCATTTTAATCTCTTACAGAAGAGAGTGACCAGTTCTGGAAGCTATTTGAAACCAGCACAGATCCTTCTCTAACTACTCTCTTGAAGTGGTTGTATTGGTTTGATTGAGGCATAAAATGATGCAGAGCGTGTGAGGAGTGAGGGCAGAAGGGGAGTGTGGCAGACTGGCGGTGGGATGCCATGGAAAGGCCAGATCTGGGTAAAAATGAAGTGTGAGTTAAAATAGTTGGAATAGAGGGATTTTTTACAAGGGCATGTAGTGATAGGACAAGGGAGAATGGCTTTAAATTGAAAGGGAGTAGGTTTAGCTTGGATATTGGGAAGCAATTCTCCCCAGTGAGGGTCGTGAGACCCTGAGAAGCTGTGACTGCCCCATCCCTGGAAGTGTCCAAGGTCAGGTTGGAACAGCCTGGGATAGTGGAAGGTGTCCCTGCCCAGGGCAGGGGTTGGAATGAGATTATCTTTAAGGTCCCTTCCAGCCCAAACCATTCTGTGATCCTGATTGTCTGCCTGACCCATCAGCACACGTGGGCTGCAAGGGGGAGGGTGGCAGAGCATGTCCCCCTCCAGGAACAGGAGGAGACAGGATTGCCGTGGCTGGGGGCTGTGGAAATGGCTTGCTTGGCTTTCTCCTCTCCACCCCAGGCATCATTTGGGCTGGAGGTTGGAAGAGGAGAGCAGGACTTGTCTCTCCCCTCCTCTGCAGCTGCCTCTGGAGGCAGGGCAGAGTCAGGCTGCCCTGAGGGAGCTGTGAGCCTGCACAGCTGCCGCTGGCTGAGCACAAAGCCTTGGGGGAAGAGCAGGTGCAAGGGGAAGCGCAGCGTCCCTCTGCTCATCACGCTGCTCAGGACCCCTCCAAAATTGCCTTGTGCTCTCCCCAGCTGTTTATCTTCTCAATGGCTTGTACTTAAATTCTAACCCCTCCAGGGAAAGGGCCATCCTTGGTGGATGTGCACAGCACCCAGCCCTGTGATGGCTTGAGCCTGTCCTGAAGTCCTTGAACAATATTCCAGGCTAAATAATAACGTAAGACTAAAGACTACGTTTGACAGATGCCGTCTTCTCCGTGTCTGTTCCAGACAAAGGAAAATTAAAGCTGTGCCAATAATAGAGCTCGTCAGCATTTTCCACTGAAGCTGACTTTCAGTAGAAACCTGGGGATTTGACTAAATGAATATTTTCATGAGAAGTATCTGCTTTCCATAGACAATCCTGACTTTTTCTCCCAAGTTTTGGCCAGAATATTTTGGCGAAAAGTCAAAAATGTGCTGGCAAATGTTTGCTGCGCTGGCAAACATTTTTAATTTTGGAGTGGTGGAGCTTTTCTTACAAAAAAGTTGAATTTTTGCATGAGATTTTTCTTTTCTTTCCCCACTTTTCCTGAGCATCTGGAGTCAGTGCACTGCAGCACAAGGGAAGAAGCAGGGAGGAGCAGTTTGGGGTCTGTGTTTCAGACATGCCCAGGCCTCCTGGCTCCCCACATCCGCCTTTCCTATGGTGGTGCTGGAGATTGCAGATGACTCACAGGAACTGTGTCCTCTAACCAAACCCACTCAGGCCAGGAATGAAATTTGGCCAAAGCCAAGCCAAAAAAGCAGCTGAGGGCAGGGTGGTGTTGAAGTCAACTCTCCTTGGAGAACTGGGGTTTTATTTCGGCTGACACAGTGTCTTTGTTGACCACTCTGATTTTTCCTGGTCACTCTCTCCTCTTCTGGCTTTTCCCTTTTCCTCTCAGTAGAAATAGAGAAGGAGCTGGTTTTCCCTGATGGGGACCCTCTCCCTCTGGCTGGTGTGGGGTTAAGGGAGCTGCCGTTGCTCCATTGTGTGCTAATAATATACGGAAACTCGGATCATTTTGGCTGGGGTGCAGAGTGGAGCTCTTCCAAGAATCTGCTCCAGGGGCCCTCAAGTATGAGCTCTTGGAGAACAAACTGGATAACAAAGGCCAGATTGTGATCTCTTTTCCTCCAGGAAAACCCTGGACTAGCCCATTGCTTTTTGAGCACTTAAGAAAATGCATATGATCCAGTGAGAAGCAAGCGCCCCAGCTGTAGCATTGCCTTTCCCATTAACAAAACCTCGGGTCTGAGGTCAGTAGAACTGAACCTTTCTTTCTTGTTAAAACTCCTCCCCAAACCAGGGACAATTTGTGATTTCATGTTCCCTTTGTCCCCACTCCTCCTGCAGTAGATGTGATGAGCACACCAACTGCACAGGTTGTGTCTCTATGTTTCGGTTTGGTAGAAAGAGTTTTCAACCAAGTGGAAACTTTTGTCTCAAAAGCAGCACATTCTTCACCCCTTCCCAGTCTAAAGAACAGGAGGAGGGAAAAAATTACATTTCTGGACAAAAAAGGAAGAAAATACCCTGGCATTTAGCAATGTATATTGAAAATTATGGGGGTGTTTATTGTGCCAAACCCCAAATATTTGAACTTTTACAGAAGCTTGAAAACACTTTGGAAAAAGTTGAAAAGACTCCCTAAAGAAGTTGGTTTGTTGTTGTTTTTTTCATTGGGGTTGTGCACCCTGGATGTTCTCACCTTTCAAATATCTCTGACATCACCATGTCTCCCCCAAACCCAGTTCATGGTGGGGTTTAAGGAGAAAAATCCTCAGAGGGAAAGCACAGGTTTGAGTGTTGCTCAGGGTGGTGCTTTGCTGCAGTGACTCATCTGCACACAGTGGTTTGGAGTATTTTTGTTGCAGAAGGATACTCAATGAATAAACGCCCTGTGGAAATTGGAATCTGAGGTATTTTGTAATTGTTCCAGAGTCATAATATTACCTTAAAGTTCATGAAATTTCAGAGTAAACAACTTCTGCTTCGTCTGTTTATTGATCTTTGGTAAGAGTCAGAATCTTATTTCATCTTCTCCTTGCCAGGGATAATAGTAGGGATTACAAAAGTATGGACTAACAAGAGAAAAAAGTTGAGAAACAGCAGTAGTAAAGTAATAATAAGAGAGTAGGTGGTAATAATAGGGAGGAGAAAAGCTGAAATGATTGAAATACCTGGCAGAATTCTGTGAGATGATGTTTCAGCAGAGTTGCTGCCTCTCACCAGCGTGTCAGAATTGTGTCTCATCTTGAGCAGAAAAGTCAATGGTGGTGTTGTTCTGACTCCTCCTGCCTTGGCCAAGCCTTGGCCCCACATCTGAGAGCCCTTGTGGAGAACAGAAGTTTTATTTTGCTCTGTGTTCTGAGGCTTCACAGACTATGGAGTTGCGAGCAGCAGATCTCTGCTTGGGCAAGATCAATATCTCCTCTCTTGACTTTGCTGTAGCTCATTAACATCAAATGTTTTTTCCAAGGGGTGCTTTTTGGTCTATTTTCCACAAGGACTTAATTTTCCTGGTGTCTGTAGATCATTCTTAGCACAGCTGCTTTTGTGTCAGAACGTTGGACGCAAATATGTTGTTTATCAGGGAAGCGCACGTCCCAGATTTTCTCTCAAAGATGAGAATTCATGGAAATCAGGAGTGCAGCTTTACTGATCCCCTTTCCCCCATCGTCCAGCGGTGCTGCTTGGGTGATTCCAGGTTTAATAATGGAGATGTCAGATTCCCTGACACCTTTGGGCTGAAAGGATGATGATGTGGAAGCGGTGACCTCAGCTGCCATCTGCCTGGGCCTAATGGAAATATACTGTGGGAATTGAGGAAACAGCTTGTCTTCATCACCTGCTCGAGGCGGGCAGACATCAGGACTTGCTGTGCCAGCTTCCTTTGCCACCTCTCAGCGACTGGCCAGCCCTGCAGGCAGCTTCCCACCTGCTCCCCAGGCTCTCTCTAGCCAGAAGAATATCTGCTTTCTTCCCTCATTCCTTTTTTTCTTTTTACCCTCCATTTTTTCCCTCCAACGCTCAAAACTCAAGACAATCGGGATCCTCATTGTGTTCTTTTGAACCAGTGGAGCAAGCACACAGATGTGTGCCCAGCCCTGATGTTCAGGAGTGTGGGAGCACAGGTTGCCCCCATTTCAGCAGCAGAGCCATCCCAGTGCCCAGCAGTGGGGTGGGAGGGCTGGATGTGCTGTGCTCTGTCATTGGGCCATCCCTGTGACCTGGGACATCACTGACTTGAGGTCAGAATGGTACAGGACACACTCTGTCCTTCCCTGGTGAGCGCTTGGCCAGCTGGTCACCTGGGCTGAGAGGAGAGAACAAGAATTGAACAGTACTGAGGATGGTTAGGTTTAATTTCTTCCAGAAGTCCTAACACCTTATAAAAAAATGGCTTCAGGCACTCAGATGAATACACAGTGACAGCAAATATACAAAAAACGTGGGAAGATGCTTCCTGTGGCACCTCTCAGGGGACCAGGGACCCGTCTGGTGTCTGTGGCGACCCTGGCAACAGCCTTGGACCCATTAAAGCATTTGGCGCTGATTTACATTTTCCAAATGCTGTTCCCTAGGGATAGTTCATCCGTGAGCACCATTGAATCTGAACAGGAAGGTGAGATAGAGGACACTAAGGAAGGGGATGGAGCATTTTATTACCTACACACAACTTATAAAATATTGAGTGTAGCCTTGCATGACATGCTGAGTGCTGTGGTCTTCCATCATGGATAAACAGGCTCCCCACAATTAACAGTTTGTCACTGTCTATCTTCAGCTCCACCTGAACATTACCTCTGTAGTAACCAGAGCTCAATCTCAGCACCAGCGTGGTTGACCTACTTGGAGATCAGGAGGAATCTTAAGTCCTGGCCTTACTTAGGTTTGTTGATATTTAGGAAGTTTGGATGTTACTCTGCAGCACTAGAACAAGAGCATTGTCCTGCATGTTAGAAGTGGCTTCTTTGAGTTGAGAGTACACTGGGTTCTACTTTGGTCTCCAAGCAAACTTTTTCCCTACTTGAAGCTCAGCAGATGGATGGTGTTTTTGTGGAGGGAATGTGGCCGGGTCTTTGCTTAATATTGGACCATACTGCTATGGTGCAGATACCTGGGAGAGTGTAACTCCATGCTGTGGGGCTTGGGAGCAACCTTTCCTTCTCTGAGAGGTGTTGGATCATTGATACTCCTTTAAGAACTCCCACTTTGGTGGAGGCACCACATCCAAATGCTCCTTGAATCAGGATGTACTCATGGACACTTGAAAAACCCCAAATTTTTCTGCTTCCATGAGAAGGAATTACTGAGTGAAGCTGGCTAGAGGAAATACTCCTCTTGAATCAAAGACCCACCTCAGCAGGACAAGAAAGAGCTGGCCTGACTGTCTTGGACCTTCATTTAAGGTCATTCATTTCAAGAGACCTTGGAAGTGGCACAGACCAGAGATAAGTGGTTGCCAGCTCACAGTTTCACAGAGATAAGGATCAGGCCCATGGGCTGATGAACCTCATGGAGAATGACCAAGACCTGTGTCCTGAGTCTTGGGCAGACTCCCAGAACCTCCCCAGAACCCAAAACACCTCTGAGGTTCTGAGCCAAACACCTGCTGTTCAACGGCAGCACAAACCAGCTCCCGCAGCTGATCCCTGCAGGGTGGTGCAGGGAACATCCAGATCTCTGGCCAGATTCGAGGACTGTGCATTTAGATAACTTGCATGAATGTCTGAACTGCTGGTTGCTTAGCCAACACAAAGCCAGTTCCCAATTCCCCGTGGCTGCTGGCAAGCCGTTAGCAGATTTCCGTGTGGGAGATGGGAATGGGCTCTGACAGGCTGCTGGCACCCCTGGCTCCGGCAGACAACGCTCTTCTTGTGATAGCATTGTGGGAAAGGCAGTACACCTGCTTGGATTGTGGATGTACAGAGTTAGGGGAGAAAGCTGATTATCCTAATTACTCAGAAATGCTAAATATGTGCAGAATACCGTTTGGCTAATTAGCCTGGGAGATTGCTGGCTGTTCAGCAGGGAGCAGAGTGGGTGCTGGGAGAAGTGTGATGGGAGTTCACAGGCTGTTTTGTGCCCTTTGCTGTCTGAGCATGTGGAGAAAAGTGAGCTTGGATGCTTAGAGATGTGATTGCCAACCTTAAAACAAATTAAAAAGCTGGGAAAGTGCAATTTTTTTTTTTTCAGATGTCTGACACTTTTTATGACTGTGGGTCTCCAAGTTTCCCATCTCATTATTTTGAGCAGAGATATCCAAGGGAAGGATGAATTTGCCTTACTGCAAACAGCTGGTGAGAGCCCCTGCACAGCCCCTTCTCAGAGGGATCTGTTCCTGCCTTGTGTCCTGCCTTGTGCTGACACAGGCACAGCCTCAAATGCTCCTGAAGCATGAGGAGACCATGATGTAGTTGGTTCTCTGAGTGGTGTTGCTTTGTTTGCATTTCATAAGCTCATCCGCACCACTGAGGGGGCCTTGTGGCCCCAAATCTGGCCTGAGGGGGTCTTGTGACCCCAAATCTGGCCTGCTTTTCCCCAGGGCGCAGAGCAAGCCAGGCAGATGCTAAGCAGGATGGAGGGTGGTTCATGCTTAGATCCCAAGGTGTTAATCCCCACATACCCAGATCCAGAGGACCAGACTGTTCCTCCAGCTGCTTGCTGGACATAGATCCACCAAGGAAACCCTGAGGCTGTTTGGCAGGGCTGCAGGGAGGCTGAGACAGGTGATGTGCGCACCTTGGTGTGTCCTACAGCCAACACAGCTCTGCCATCAGGCCAGGGCCAAACCCCAGATCTGATGGGGCACTTACTAGTGCTCAAAACTCACATCCATCCATCTCTTCTTGTAGCTGTGCTTCCCCATGTCTCTAAATAACCCTGCCTGGCTTTACTCCTGACCTAGCAGAGATGAATGCCCACCTCAAGTTTTTCTGGAAGGTTTCCCCTTCCTGCTCCTGCAAGCTTGGGGTCAGTCCTGTGGTCAGCCCAACACAGCATTAGCTGGGCACTTCACTGGAGAAGCTACAAAACATTTGGGCCTCCAGGGCTGCCACTGAGACAGTTTAAAGCTGAGTTGTGTGACAGTGAGAAAGAATAGATAGGGTGATAGAAAAACTCTGCCGTGGATTCAGACAATAAAGGCTGTGTCTCCCTTGTGATAAATAATGGCTCTTTGTTTTATTCCTTAGATGACAGGGCTGTTAGAACTGCTGAGAACCATCCCAGTGCTAAATATATGGGTGTGCAATAAAGGCTCTGCAATCCATGAACTGAGACTGAATGGATACTTGAGTGAATCATTTCAAGTGCGATGAATTTCTGGAGCAGCTCACAGTGACAGGAGGTGGCGGGGCAGTATCCTGTAGGATGCTTTCCTTGCATGAGGCGTATCCCAGGTTTCATGGCTGCCAACTTTTCTTCCTCATGAAGCCTCCCTTGGCCTTGTTAAATTCCTCACTCCCAGTTTTGGCCACTAACCTCTAAACAAAGGGCATTTCAGATGGAGCTCCAGGGTTTGGTGCAGAGACGCTGTCCAGATTTTCTATCAGAAATCCCAGAATCCCAGTCCTGGCACACTCAATGGGAATGAAGCAGTAAACCCTGGGTTCAGCTATAGGCCAGGGCTGAAAGCTCATCAGAACCTATCAGAAATACGGTCCTGCTACAATCAGGAGGAAAATGCTGCATCTTCCTGCTGCAGTGTCCCCAGGCTGGAGGAAGAGGCGATGCACAGATGTTGTTGTCACTGTTTGGAGTTGCCTACGAGTCCTGCCAAATTACATTTCCTAGAAATTTCCTAATGTAACAGCAAGGATTTGAATTTCCATAATGTGGATTAGCAGTTTTCTATTTTAGCTAATCCTTGCAGTCAGACCCACAAGCAAGAAGGTCAGAGGACTTGGGAGGGAAAAAATGGCCAGGAAGTTTGGAGTTGGAGCAAACCAAAGATGCCATTGTTCCAGGGATGAGGAATCATCTCACAGCTCCAAGGAGAGGTGTGGATGAAGCTTGGTGTCACAAGCTAATAGAGGACGTGTCTTTGTCCCTTTCCATGGCTGAAGGAGACACAGGAGTCTGTGGGGGCCCCAGGGGTGAGCTGCTGGTTGGGACTCAGCCCCTGCAGGGTCACCAAACTCTTGCCCTATGGAGACACGATCACAAAGATTTGCTGCAAGTGAACTTTGTTCTCCAGAGCTGCCAGAGTGGTATCTATTGACCAGCCGCTATTTTCTAAAGGAGGGGAAAGTGGAAAAAGAGAAGGAAAAGAGAAATTCAGCTTTGCTGTTGAATAAACCATGAGCCATTGAGGAGCTGAGAGTCTGCAGCAGGGGAGGGGCAGGGGCAGTGCAGAAATAAGGGGACAAAAATGTCATGCAAAAAATGAAGCACAGGAGGCGCCTGGCCATTGTGTGACACCCCTGGAAACCTGGAGAGTCGGTTGGTGGGAGGCCAAAAGATGCGTACAATGAAAGAGAGACACTCGAGTGGACTGAATATGCAAACAAATTGGGTAGCACAACAGAGGAGATAAATTATGCTCATAAAATAAACAACGGCTGAGTGACACTGGATAAACAGTTACATATAATAACACCACTGTTTGTCCGAGCCACCCTAATTGGGAGGCTGGGCAGCATCCGATGAAAACTCTGCGTTGCACATTTTCCTCTTCTAATGAGGAAGATTTTCCCTCCCCCCTGGAAGCCTCCTCCCCTCAGTCCCATTTAGCAGCAAACTGAAAGGCCTGGTTTCATTCCACTTTCCCACAGCAAACTCATCCTGGCAGGAACTGCATTAAGGAGAACAAGTAGAAAATGATAATAAATTGAGGACTTGCTCCTATTTCACCTTGTGACAAATCTATCCAGTGGGTGACTCAGGGAGGGCGATAAGAGCATGGACTGGGCTGCTGCTTTCCTTTTGGTGCTTGGTCATGTGGAAAATAACCCCATTCTAGCCCTCACTCAAAAGGGCTTTCCTTTAAAAATAAAGCTTTTTAAAAGGCACTGAATCCCCATTTACCCTGCTGGAAAGCCAGCAGCTCGCCTCCATCAAAGTGAACGTCACGGCTCTCATTTCATCATCCACTTGGGCTGAGGCGCAAAAACAAAGGGCATGCAGCGCCAAAAGTGAGGTGGTCAATGCTATCAGTGCCAGTGGGAGACTTTGGTAAACCTTAGTGGGTTTTCAGCATGATTCTGCATTGCTGATGAGTCCCTGATGAGAATCTTTGGCTTTGCTGAGCTCCTCTCAAGTACAGCAGGAAACAGCGGTGCAGGGGACAGTGGGCACGAGAAAACCACAGTGACTTTCCCCGCAGCCACTCTCATGCTGTGAATCCCAGAAAATCCACCCTGGAGTCCTGATTCCCAGCACTCAGGCTGTGTTTTGTAGCAGAGCTGTGCTCCCACCCTTCCACGACTGCCCAGGGCAAATTGCAGTTCCCAAACTACTCCATCACCCGTGGAAGAGAGAAGCACATCTCCAGCCTCAAATCGTGCCTAAAGTTACTGCCAGCTCCCTCTTTGGATATGTACTTGATTAATCAGTTTAAGAACTTTGTGTCTTTCTGTTTTCTTGCTTTTATTTGAGGAAAATAGAGGGTTCTGGGGTTCTGCTCTGCAGCCTGCACTGCTCATGGGGAGCTACAGCTGAGGAAGAAGCCCAGGGGGTGCTCAGCCTTCCTCACCACTGAGGGACCGTGCTGAGGGTGCTGCTGACTCCTGAGATGTGGGTGACACCTCAGAATTCATCTTTGATCACATAAAATTGTCTCTGCCTCCTGAAACGGCGGGAAAACTGGAATATCCCTAGTTTACATACCTTGAGGGAGGCAGGGAAAGCCAGGGTTTTTACCTGTAATTGCTAAGGTAACTAATCAATTGCTTAAGTAGGACTGATTTTCTTCCAGAGAAGCAATCAGATGATGAAAATCAATAGTGATTGATTCATTTTCTGTCCACTTCGTAGAGGGAAGTTCTTTGTGGGGATTGTGGTTATTGGAAAATTCCTGCAATACCCCAAAAGCCTCTGACAGTCCCTGTTTTGAACAAAATCATTGTTTTCCTGTTTGTTGCAATTTAAAACTCTTCCTGTCAGAAGCATTTTACTGGAACCAGAAGCTGAACTGCAAAATGTTTTTCTTGTCCAAAATACTATTTTCTTCCCAGTTCTTTTTCATTTCATGCTCTGATGACAGGCCTGGAAATTTGCTGGTACATTCATTAGGGGAGGGTTGGTCAGTATTTTTTCACTGATATCTATATTTCAGCTGAAAAAATGGCTACATGTTTTTTCAACTGTAATTTTTCATTTTGTCTTTCTCTTTTTTAACTGATATAAACACATTTTTGCGTTTTGGTCGGGGTTTTTTGGGGGACGAAGCACAGACATCAGTGTTACTGGTGATGATTAAAACCCAGCTGTCACAGTCTGGGTCGCTTTAGGTGATGATAGTGTGGATGAAATGCAGACAAACCACTTGGCCTGCTTGCAGCCCAGCTCCTAAAATACCTCCAGCTTTTCATCTGGGGGATGCAGGCATGGGAACACCTCTCCGTGTTGAGAATGTGACAGTGAAGGGAAAGGTGAGGGGTTACGGTTGGTGCTGCTGTCATTGTGGGAGGTTCCCAAGCCTCCCCTTTTTGCCACCACGGGCAGGTGGGTGTCTAAAAACCCACAATGGCAGTGGAGATGCTGTTAGTGCTGAGGCAGGATTATTGATATGGAATGTTACAGAGGCTTGTTACAAACAGGAGCCAAGTTTCCAGCAATCCTCCGTGTAAAACGAGGTTGTTATTCCTAATTTCTCTGCATAGATGGGAAGACAGACAGTCCCCAGCTGTGCCTGAGGGCTTGGTGTAAGGAGCAGGAGCTGCTGCCCGTGGCATTACATGGGGCAAAGGGCATCATAAGGAGCTGCTGGCGGGTGGAGAGGGAAAGCTGCAAAATAACGGGAACTGCATCCTTTTGGCTTCATGTTGTCTCTTCCTAACACACCCAAATTGACAGCTAGGTGCTAAGAGCACTTCTCTGTGTCCTGGTGGGGTGAGAAAGCCTTGCTCTATGAAAAAAAGGGTCCATTTGTACAGTAATTGCCACGGAAGTCCCTGGGTGATGGTGCTGTGTCCCCTCCTGCTTCAGGCTGATTAGGATGAGCTTTCCTTCAAGGAGCAAAGCTGCAGCAAGACCGTGGCAGATCCCAATTTCCTAGATTATTAATAATAACAATATCATTTTCTGTCTCTCCCGTATTTCTCACCCACCCTGCGCTTCCCTTCTAATGAATTCTCCTCCCTTGCTGTAGACTCTGCAGTGACACCAGCCTGATTTGTAATGTAAATAGGCAGCCCAGTGTAAAGGCGACCTGCAAGAGCACCGCAGGGCTCTAATTATAATTTTCATTAAATTCCTTCTGTTTACGAATATCCAAGCAATCTGGCATTGCAGCAGAAGCAAGAGGAAATTAAAGCAACGCCACCACTTAGCTCCAGTGTCAGGGAGCAGGGGCCCAGCTGTCGAGCAGAAACTGAAGCAGGGCTCCTACAGACAAAGTTTTGAAGAGTTCTTTCAGCTTTGGCATCTTTCCTCTCCCGAGCTTTTGCCCCAGTGGCAGGGCTTGCGTGTTTTTCCTTCCGAGGGTCTGGCTGGTGCGAGTGTTTTACACGTGATGCATTTGTGACCTAATTAAGGGATCAGCTGCTGGGGCTCCCAGTGCCACATCCCAGGAGCTGGGGGAGAGCAGGCACTGAGCAGGGTGGGGGCTGTGGCTGCAGCGGGGGCACGGCAGGGCCCTGTGCCTCACAAGGCCCTGCAGGGCTCCTACAGAAGCCCAGCAGCACAGGGACCATTTGCCCCTTGTGCTGGAGCATCCTGAGGAGTGAGGGCTGCTGTGACACAGATCTGTGTAGAGAGAGGGGCTGTGCTCCATGGCCGCCAAAAACTCTCACCCTCATTTCTGCTGGATGAGAAAAAGGGCTTCAGGTGGCCTCCTGCAGGTGTTTTGCCTTCAGAGAGGCATTTTTGTCACTCAGGCCACAGCTGACCCTTCCTGAAGAGGAGGTGCTGCAGGTGCCAGCCATGAATTAGACTGGCCGGGGCCACCAGTGAACATTTTTGTTCATAAAGCCAAAAGCAGGGGGTGGTCTCAGTGTCACTTGGTCACAGTGAGTCTTTCGTAGGCTGTGTGTGTGGACAGGACAGAGGGAAAACTGAGCTTGGCTTCTCGAGCCTGAACAGGAGTTACTGCTCCCTTGGGGAAACTGCCAGTGGTATATTTACAGCCACAATTCAGCTTTGGGGTAAACAGCAGTGAAATAAAATTGCAGTTTGCAGTAAGTGCCTATAAAATAGCAAAGAGAGAGAGAATTTTTTCCTAAACTGGGTGAGTCCAGCTGGTGTCTCATGGGCTTTATACACACTGAGAGTTTTGGCCAGACCCCTGAATAATTTGAAGTCTTTCTAGTACACTCGAGAGTTCATGGGATCTCTGAGCTCTTTGCACTCTGCTTTTCTCACACCCAGGAGACCCCAGAGGGCTGCATCAGGAGAGGACAGGCTGGGAGTGCTGGCCCAAGCAGTGCTTCAGGGCAGCCTTGTGCCTTCTGTGCCAGCCCTGTCAATGGTTTCCCTTCTCTGTTGGCTAACCAGATGATGCCCAGGGTAGCAGGTCAAAAGGACACAGGTTATATTCCCTGAACACAACAACCCCTTGGCTAATTTTCAAGTATTTTCACTTTTTTCCCTGCATCCCTTTCATGGGAGCAAGCCCAAACTTCAGATAGACTTCATGGCTGAGCAGAGCAGGGATCACACAATATAAAGCCCTGTTGGTCGGGAATAAATCTCGCTATTAGAAAATTAAATTCCTGCTGATCTCCAGCACTGCTCTGCCTCAGAGCCTTTGGAGTGTTTAGATGTTCATAACTGGTAGCAGATCTCCAGAGGGAAATGGCTGCTGAGTTAATGGCACACATTTAATATATATTATTTCATGCCATGGGGAAATTTGTGCTCCTGGTGAGAGAAGTTTCCCCCAGAGCTGAAGCTGTCAGCCACGCCAGGATGCAGTTTGGGGGAGCAGCTGGGGTGTCTGCCCAGGATCAGCAGCATGAGGTGGGATAAGATACCTCAGCAAGTTCTTCAACAGATGGGGGAAAGCCAGGAGTGTGGAGCCTGAGCCTGGGCACCTGGGTGACAAAAATGTCAGGTGTTTGTTGAAGGAACTCACTGGAGTCTGTGTCTGTTGCAAATGCAGTCACATCCCCTTCCCCCCAGTGCCTCCTCTCTCTGTCCCAAGCTGGAGACTCAAAGGTGAGCCATGAAACTGAGGGAGGAGAAAAACATTGGGGGGGGGCTTAGGGGAGAACACTGTGGGCACCACAGATAAATTTAATTATGTTTGAGAAACTTAGGTTGGAGTGTTGATGTAGGCTGCAAATAAAACAAGTTTGTCATTCCTGTCAGAGTGCTTTTCTGCCTGGATCACAAAGGCATTTGCTTACGAATTTAGCCTGATTGCTGCTCTCAGCAATCAGCAATCACAGCAGCGTGCAGAGCTGAGGTGCCATCAGGAGACACAGGCAGGAGCACAGGGAACACAGCAGCTCCCAGATCCGGTGCTGCCTGCATCCCTGGGCTCCGAGCCACGAGGGGAGATGGGATCCATCAAACCAAACAGGCCAGAGGCTGTGCGGGGTACAGAGCACGAGCCTCATCAGACATGTGACTGACCTGGGTCTGGGAGAAGTTTAGGCAATCCAGAGCAATAATTTCCCTGAAGCATTCTTTCTGGGAAGCAGTCTTTTTCCCAGGCACCTTTCAGAACCTCAGTAAATTCACTGGCCCGCTGACCACCCTGCTGAGAAGGTTGTGGATCAGGAGAGAGCACCTGTGGATGGGGCAGGGACCATGGGCTGTGGAGTCTTGCTAGAAAAAGTACTGCCAGCTCCTGATGTTTTGCCAGCTCTGTGGCACTATCCAACACTTGGAGTAAAAAGGCTTAAGAGGTTTGCTTGGATGGGTGCCTCAAATGTTCCAGGGGAGGTTTAGAGTGGATAAGAGGAACAATTTCTTCACCAAAAGGGTTGTCAAGCATTGGAACAGGCTGCCCAGGGCAGTGTTGGAGTCACTATTCATGGGGGGATTTAAAAGACGTTCAAATGTGGCACTTGGGGACATGGTTCAGAGGTGGGCTTGGCAGTGCTGAGGGAATAGTTGGACTCAGCAATCTTAGAAGGCTGTTCCAGCCTAAAGGATTCCATGATTCTGTGAATTGTCGTGCGTGGCCCGTGTCTTTAGCTGAGCAGAGCTGGTGGGTCTGTGATGAGCTTAGGAAACCTCAATCCCAGAGCCTCAGCTCCAGACGCAAACAGCCTTCTGCACTGCTCAGTGCCAGTCTCATCCCTTATGTTTAGCAGGATCGTGCCTTCCCTGGAATGCTAAGCAGCACTTGGACATGTGGGACTGAATAATGACATATCTCTGCAGCTCAGATGTTTCTGGGAGGCTTCGGCAGCAGAAAGCTCAGGGCTCAAGGTCACAGCAGTGGCACTCATGAGAGCATCGCTGCCCACGCACAGCATGATGCTGGGAGGGGAGAACTCAGGGCTCAGAGGTGCCAGGCCGGGGGGAATGAGGAGGTGAGGGCTCAGCACTGGGATGTTTAACAGCAGGATGCTCCAGGCTTCGGCAGAGAAGCTGTGATGAGCACAGGGAGGGTGTTACACCTGCCGGGGCTCTGCACAGGATGGTTCTGGGCTGGGAGAAGTCCTGATCCTTGGGTGTGGCACAAGGCAGCCTAAAAGTTGTGTTTGCTGGAGTGTGATGCCCAGGAGCAGCCAGGCCCTGCTGCAGGGGGTGACCTGGTGTGGGACCATGATGGGGACTTTCCCTGCTGCCCCGTGGGGCCCTTTGGCAGGGCCAGCACAGTGACCAATCTTCATGTGAAATAGAAGGAAATTTTTAATTGGAGTTATTTACTATATTTTGGTCTGAGTGAAGTTATACTTTAGCATTCTGTTGATACTAAGATGAATTTCTGTATGCTTTAGTTTAGGTTTACTGCTCAGTTAAATTATGTTATTCTAAGTTTGACTTCAAGGTATCAGCCCTGCTGTCGGAGGCCTCTCGAATGTCTGTGTGAATAGAAGAGGTTTCAGCAGCTTCTGGGGAGAAAACAGACCAGAGGAGCAGAGAATGGGGCACATTGTACGCAGTGGCCAGAGTGACCAATGCTGCCTGAGAGACCGAGTGACAAACAGAGCCCTCCTGTGCAATTAGTCCCTTGACCTCTGTGGTGGGGAGAGGGATGCTGGGAAAGGAGCTGTGGATCACAAGGCCCCAAGGAAGGTTTCCTTGACAACACTTAGTGAAGAAAAATGAGATTTCATGAATGCAGCGGGTGTGAGCACGTGAGAGCCTGGCTTTGGGAGAGACAAGGACGTGGCACCTCGCAGAACGAGCCCCTCCATTTGGGGATGGGAAATAATGGCTCACTGAGCTGCTTTTTCAGATAAACTTAATTAAAGAGCTGTTCTGACCATTCATATTTATTTAGAAATGCAGCCATTGTGGTAAAAGCAGACTTGTTGTTTAATTGTTTTTCTACTCACAGAATCTCCTCCACCTTGAATAAGCACTGGCACAGGGATTTTTTTTCTCACTTCTAATAGTTTCAGCACACAGCAGCTTGGATTTATGATTCTTTAGTTCTAGCATTGTCCCAGCATTTAAAAAGTCAAAGGAATTACATAGAAAACTATGTAGAATTAAACATTGTACCATAATAATATCAGTATATTAATAATAATAAACAGCATACAGGTGTTTAGTATTGCCAAACTTAAACCATGTGGAAGAACCAGAAAAAGATATTTGTGTTCAAAACTTAAATAGATATATTTTTCAGATTATACAATCTGAGGCTTTTTAATTTCTTCCTGCTGTTTCAGATAGCAGGATGAAAATTTCCATCCTCGTATGATGCCTCATGGGGGTAGTAGTACTGAGATTTTGCCCCGAGTTTGAGCCATCACATCTCATGGCCAAAATACCTCAGGAAACGGGAGCAGGTTTTTCCTCCAGAAAAGGCCTGTGACCTTTCCCAGTGAAAGCTCCAATGGTGTTTGCACTGCAGACAAAGAAAGAGCATCTTCTTAAAAAGCGAAGCCACTTGGCAGGAAATCAAACCCTGGATCAGGGAGCTGGGATCAGCCAGGAGCCCAGAACATCATCCCAGCAGTGCAGTGGGGACCCAGGGCTGCAGCTGAGGCTCTTGCTGGGTTCAGGCTGGAGAGAAAGAACAGACAAGGGGTTAAGTGGCAGATTTTGTCCCAGGTTGGAGCTGGAGCAGCCTGTGAGGCTGCGTCCTCACAGCACTGAAAGACAAGGAGTAGCAAAGGAGTTTTCAGGTTGTTTTCTTATAGGTCAAGTGGAAAATTGCCTGGGTTTCTGGGTAAAACATTTTTGCTTCTCTTTTTTTGTTGTTTTTTTGTTTGTTTGTTTTCTTGAGGTTTTTTTTTTTTTGGCAGCAGTAGGATCAGCTTTTCCCATTTGTTCCCTTTATTGCACACTTGGATATTTATTTCTAATGTTTCATTTTGAAAATAAATGTCTTTTTAAAGCTGAGCTTGGAAAGGTTAAGAGCAGGTTTGCCTACAGAAACAGATACAAATGAACGTGTGACTGTACCTGTTGTGGGGGTTTCTGAGAAGCTTTCCTGTGATGTACGAGTCACATCAACATGTCTTGAGACTGGTATTCTTTTGTGGTCCAATTGATTTCAGAAATACAGTGAAACACACAGACACAAACCAATAAGATTAAAGGCTTTAAAAGCTTAATAAATTAAGAAGAGCAAATCTAGCTGATAACATGGGTTTGATAGTAGGCTATAAAGGACAGGGAGTTGAGGAATTACAGGTACCTGCCTGTTCAGCGGCATCCCTTCCTCCTCAGCAGTATGGGGCACGGGGAACAGGCTGGACTCTCCAGCTTATCAGCAGGAGAGGAGCAATAGAAGACAAAGTTGAGGGGATAGAAAAGATTTGAGAGACTAGAATTTAAACAAGCACCCCCAGCCCATGCTGAACCAGCTCGGAGTGTCCTGCTGGCAGTGACACTGTCCTGCCATTGGAAAAGCAACTGGAATGGTTTGAACCCCCAGTGAGAAACTGTCCCATGTTTTGAGATGTTTTCTAGGAATATTTTCCTATTTTGCTGTGGGCTTGTCTCCAGCTCAGGTACAGCTTCCCTCTCTGGAGAAGTTTTGTGGTGTGATGCCCTGAGCATGTCCAGAGCTCTCTGTGCTCCCTGTGTGTGGGCTATGGGATGGGCTCCATAAGCTGCAGAACATCCCTCTGCCTTTCATCTCCTCCTCAGCTTTATAAATGAATGATGGCCCAGGAGAGAGCTTTGGCTTGTGTTGTTTTCCTGGCTAACAATTGCTTCACGTGGTTATTTGCTACTCCAGTTTCACTCAGATCAGCAGAAATGTGGTTTATTTCAGGAGAGAAAATTCTGCCACAGCTCTTCTGATTTTAGTGCTGCAATATATCATTTAATTTAAAGAATGGAAGGTAAAAGTATACTATGGGTTAGAGAAGCAAAAGGAGCAGAAGGAATCCTGGTTTTAATAAGAAAAGTCATAAAGAAGAAAAATTTGTCCTCCCTGATGGAAAGGTCTTGTCAGCTTTGAGTGGGTTGAAACCTGTGCCACAATTTGTGACATTTCTCTTTACAACCAGTAACTCTGGAATATAATGGGCTTTCTCAATAGGACAGTGTGAATCATTGTGAGGAACACCACAGCAAGGATATTGCTCTGCACAGACCTGGCAGCCCACGAGAAAGATGGCATTTCCCTGCTCAGCAAGAGGCACCCAGAGAGGTTCAGGACGAGGGGACAGATAGAGCAGGGCAAGCCCTGACCCTGCCATCTCTGAGCAGGACTGGGGGGACCAGAGCTGAAGGGCACTGTGACATCCTTCACACCCCAACCCCAAATCAAGCCCCGACATCAGCCCTGTTTACCTGCAAATCTCAGCAGCATCTTGGGGGTAAACTGTGCACACAGACCTGCAGTGTAATGACTGAAATGGTTGTTTATCAATTTGTTTTCAGGTAATATTTCCTTAATTATGGTAAGTTCCTGAGGGAACAGGGGGAAGCCCAGGATAACTTCAGGCTGCATTTCCAATGGCTGGGTTGCAGCACAGACTTACTCCCTGCCTGTCAATAACACAGTGTTGCTGTTTCACCACTAGCATTTGCTTGTCACTAACATGTTTTACAGAAAACCATAATTTTATTTCTATAAATGAGGAAACAGCTTGTGTGAGCTCACACATCCCACATCCCCTCCTCTCCCCTGAGCCAGCAGGTGGGCAGAGCCCATCTCTGGACCAGCTGAGTCATGCCTACAGCTCCCAGGTACACAAAACCAGTTTAATAATGCTTGCAAAGTGGCAAAAGAAAGTAAATCAGGATGGAAAGAACCTGGAGACAAGAGAGGTGAGAGAGAAGGAAGTGTGGTGTGAAGATAATTTTCAGGGTTATAGGGAAAAATCCAGAGACTTCTCAAGGAGCTGTTCCCAAATCTGAAGTTGTGTAGATTGGCAGGTCCATCTCCAGCGTGGTTGTTTTTCTGTCACTTCACAGCCCAGTCTCTTCCCTGGTGCAAACCAACCAGGAAACAGCACAAGGCTGTGGAAGGACAAGCTTTCCCCTTTTCCTACAGCCCTAATGGCAAATACTCGTGGAATGGAATGGAGAAGAAAGCACTCCTCCAGGCATGGATTGCCCTGATTCTGGAGGGGGAGAACTCATGGCAGAAGGCGTGGGTAGGAGGGAGCTGTGTTTATCCTGGGTTTCAGAGGCTGAAGGCAAGAGGGGAGGCTGGGCAGGGCACGGGCTCAGCGACCACCCCGGGCTGGGGGAGGCTCCCAGGGCACACGCTCCTCCTGGAACACACAAAGCCAATTAAAAGCCTGATGGGATGAAGCGGTCGCAGTCAAGTGGCACATTGCCAGCCAGTCAGGACCCCAAATCTCCCGGTATCCTTAAGGTATGTGCGTTAATCCCCTCCCGAGGCATTAAGCGTTTAACCTATGGCTGGTGTGGCAAACCTGCTGTGCTGGGAGGAGCAGCACTCGCCCCACGGCCCCCAGGGTGGCCACGACATCTTCAGGTGCTTCAGGGGGATCAGAGGGTGTTGCTTCTAAGGGAAGATTGTTTGGCAAAAGAGAGAGATGTGGTGACTGCCTCCATTCCTTCCCCACTCTCTATTTGGGAGTGAGATACCATAGAGGGAAAGCTGCCTCCCCCTTCCCTGACTGATTGCCCTTAACCACAGATTTCTTTGAAATACAGGTTTTTATTGAACTTTCAGAGTAGTGTTGGGAATTGCAATACCTTCCGAGCCCAAGAGAGGTGTGAAGGCAATTTCCCCACTGAGCCGAGAAAAAGGAGGAATAATGGCCATTTTATAGATGTGGCTTCTCTCATCGTGGGGCTTGAGAGGAACCTGCAGCTGCTCACGTCCTTAAATGCTTTAAGCCATCACAGAAGCCTTGGTGCTTAGATCCCAGCCAGGAGAAGGTGTCACATAGCTGATTACACACAGCAGACCAGGATTACTCATGGTTAATGCCTGATTAGGAGTTAAATTAATATTGACTGCCGATAGTAAACTGTAATGATTTATTTAGCCAAAAATAAATATGAAATGTCATAGTGCAATCCCAGTGGCCTACTGTGATAATCAAATATAATTTCAAATCTTAGAGTGACAGGGAAGACACAGGTCCATGGAGGGGCTTGCACTGAGTTAATAAAGACAAAAAAAGAGAAGATCTCTCCATGCAAGGCTGGGCATGGGAGAAAAACCTGCATTAACAGTTTTGTCCCCTACACTCACTATATTTCTCCTACAGATGTATCATTTAAAAGCTGTGGGCATGCAAAGGCCAGCAGGCAATTGCATGTCCATTGTGCTCTTTCAGCTGCACAGAGGCTCAGGGCCAGGGGCCAGCTGTTGTCTGATACACAGATGATGGCTACAGGTAAAAAGCACATCTTTATGCAGATATGGTTTGAAAATCAGCCCCAGCACTCCAACAGTAATGGAGTTTTATGTCTAGAACACAGTACTAGCCTTGAACCATGTTATTAGTGCTGTCCTGGAAAACTGATGTGTTGGCAGAATCTCCTTAGTGGTGGCAGCATTTTCTGAGGGGCGAAGGTGGAGGAGAGAGCTTCCCCCTCTCCCTCACTTTGATGGATGTGTGCTGGAGAGCAGAAACACAGGAGGTGTCAGGAGTGATGGAGTGATGCTGAAGGCTCTGACAAATGAGCTCTAGAAAGTTACGCTGACATCTTTGTGAATGTATTTCACGTTCAGCATCTAAGATGCTCCCCTCTGTCCTCTGCCAGAGCCCCGAAGTGCACACCACAGAGGAGTGCCCCACACGGCCCTGGAGCTCAGCCATCAGAGGAGCTGGGATGAGACAGAGGGGAAGGGGGATCTGTAAACAAGCCTTGTGTCCCGCTGACCTGGTTCAGAGGCAGCAAATTGTTGTGGGAATGGAGTCCCACCTTCAGCTGCCGCAGGGAGCCTGTCAGACCCTTGAGAACAAACACTGTGGTGCAGAAGCTGTAACTCTCCTTTCCCTTCTCCCTTCCAGCTGGCTGCGCTAGAGAGGCAAGTGTTCGACTTCCTGGGCTACCAGTGGGCCCCTATCCTGGCCAACTTCCTGCACATCATCATCGTTATCCTGGGGCTGTTCGGCACCATCCAGTACAGGCCCCGCTACATCGTGGTGGTGAGTGACACCTTTGGTTCCCGGCCCCCAGAGCCTGCCCCAGCCTGTGCTCCGCGGGGATGTGGCACTGATGAGGGGCAGAGCAAAGCCCCTGGGAGATGAGGCACGAGCCCTGCACGCTGTTTTAGCAGGAGGTGCCTGGCTGTGCTCAGGATCTGCTGTTCGGATTCCAGAGCTGTGCTTGTGCCAAACCTGGAAGGTTTCAGATAATTCTTCCTGGTGCTAGGGAAGCCCTGCCCAAACGCTGCCCAGCAGAGAGGGAGGGCGAGGGGCTGGACAAATGCAGCACAAGAGCTCTTCCATCCCTCCTGCCTCCTGCCTCTGTGTGTCTTATCAGGCAAGAGAGCACCTGAATATGGAAAACAAGCAGAGGAAGAGAAAATGGTTTTCAGTGCTGACCCAGGGCATTCCACTGCCCCCAGCTAGAGCACACATACATCAATATAAATATATAAATATACACGCACTAATTCCAGTGACTTCCTAATGTTCATTGCTTCTCTCTCCCCAACCCCATTCCTTCCCAGTACGCCATCTGGACTGCAGTCTGGGTCACCTGGAACATCTTCATCATCTGCTTTTACTTAGAAGTGGGAGGGCTCTCGAAGGTGAGTGCCCAGGCTTTGCAGCAGAGGGGATGGAGCTGAGTGGGGAGGGGAGGGCTGGTCTGGGTGAGGTGAGGGGGCTGCCTGGGGGCAGCTCCTGCCTCCTGCCTGTGGAAAGGGCTGCTTTATCAGGGATGGGGAATGCTGCTGCTTGTATGGGAAACTGAGGAGCCACCATTGATTTCTGGAGCTCTTGGCTGGTCGGTGCAGGTGGTGGCTGGGATAAACCCTGCCCTCACAGCAGGCAGAGTGCATTTGCTTTCCAGAGGCGAGAACAGGCCTGGCAGCAGAGCCATCCTGAGGGGAGAGGGGGTTTGAGGGCCAATTCCCAGCAGTGATGCAGAGGAGGCTGAGGGGGGCTAGGAGATAACCAGACTGCAGCTGACCCTCCTGGGATCTGAGCCCACCTTGGCAAGAAGGTGTGTGATGGAGGGGAGGGCCCTCGTGCAGCACTGAGTGTGGCCTTTCTGCCAGCCTGTCCCAGGGGAGGGCTGCAGCAGGGTCTGGCTGGGTTGGCCTGAACCAAGGGCTTTGCTGGAACTCTACACTTGACCAACTCTTGATATTTTTGTGCCTCCCAGTCCTGCTGAAGACTTGCTGCACTTCAGCAGCAGGGATAAACACCTGGCTGGTGCCACACCAGGCATAATATTTCTTGTTGTACCTTTGGGGAGAGACTCCCCTGTCTGCTGAACAGAGAACATCCTTTCCCAGAGGGATCTGGCTCATCTCCTCGGGATGTGGCTTCCCTGCCTTAATTCTTCCCTCTTAAGTACAGTGGTAGTTACTCATGGCTGCTGGCCAGGGTGCTGTGAGTTAATATGCAAAGCTCTTTGAAGACTAGATTAGCTGAGTTTTGCTGTCTGCCTAATGAGGGCTGAGTCAGAAATAATAAAAATGGGAGGAAGGCCCTAAATTAAGCCTGGGCTGTAAGCAATGAATCAGGAGTGTTGCTGCAGCACAGCAGACTCAGATTGTGGGATGCAGGTTCATTTTGGAGCACTCCACATCTGGCCTGAATTCCCAGGTCATGCATTGGGGTTGCAGTCATAATTGGAATTGCCCTGTGGTTTTATCAGGCAAGTCAGGAGTGGCAGCCTAAATCCTTTGCAGATAAGAAAATGTAACTTCCTAATGTCTCAATTCATCTTCTTTCCCCTCTCAATTATCTCCATAAACATTGAGGGAGTTCTTGCCCAAAACAGTGATTATTCATAGTCGGAAATCTCAGCCTGAGATGATCTCGATGATGGCTGTGACCAACTGAAAAAAATGAATTTTATGTAACTATTTAAATGTTCCCTTCTGCAGAGAAAATGTTGGCTTGATAAACTGCTCTGGGAGCTTCTCAGAGCCAGTGTTTGCTTCCAGCCAGCTGGAAACTCGTGTTTGCTAATCCCAACCTGTGCTGCAATACATCGGGTTGCTGTTCTGCAATTCAAACAGCACCACAAACTCCTTTTTTCGTGCCACAGAGGAACTTCACCTGGTAACCTTGCTCTGTGCTGGGGCTCATTTTAGCCAAGCCAGCACTCAGAGAGGCTTTATTTAGCCTACAGGGTGACACTTGTGACTGGGGACATTTTTTATAGATTTGGGCTGCAGTGTAAGTCATTACTGACTCAGTGGACTTTCCTCTCAGGCTGCAATGAGAAATTAGTTCATTTAATGACAACCAGCAAAACCAAGAGAGAATTTGTGTTTGTTTGGCTGTAAAGTAGTTGACAGCCTTGCCTCTGTTCTTAATGAGTTATTCTCACTTTAAAAAGCTGTTTTGTAAGGAAAACTAATGATGCTGCCTTCCGTCCTCTTCCACTTTCACTGAAGTAATTTGGGTCTTTGTAGTGGCAAAACAAATCTTTGCTTCCACAAGAGACCAAAAGATGCACCTGAAGCAGGAGCTGAGGTTTCTGCAGGACACTTCACAGGCTGGGCTCTCCTGCTGCATCTCTGGAAACCTGATCCAAAGGCAGCTGGTGTTTTATTGATCTCAGTGGTGGGATGAGACCCCAGAAGGACATCTGGGCCTGGCTGTACGAGTGTTGGGCAAGGGCAGGGCAGTGTCAGCGGGGAGGGGATGGCAGCAGGGCTGCAGGGGCCGCTGTGCCCTCGGGAGGACGCTGCCCTCTAGTCCTGACAAGAAGTCAAAGTCAAAGCTCATCATGAGCCTGGCAGTAGGCAGGGAAATGGCAAATATTGGAAGAAGAGCTTTGGTGGAGGGAGGCTGAGGGAGCTGGTCGGATAAACACTAACTCGTTAACTACTAGACTAAGCATGAACACACTGGGGAGTGCTTGGACAGGGCTGTGCAAGTCCCTTAGGGGGCTGAGAGCTCTGAAGGCCTTCAGGGAGCTGTTTCCTCCGTGATTGCTGGTGAGCCTGGGGGAGTGGGAGAGTGGCATTGCTGCCAGCCCTGCACTGACCCTGCTGTGTTCTGACGGGGGCAGGCTGCCAGGGCAGGCTCTGTCAGCAGCTTATTTACAGTGAGAGAATGCAGAAAGGGCAAGGAGCTCGAGAGGCTGGAGTTTGTTAGCTTGGTGCCTGGTAATGGCAGCCCAGTGCTACTGAAACAGGTGGTAACTCAGGTGGGGTGAGAAAGGAGAGAAAGGATTCAAAGGGTTCTGATGAAACAGATTTAAGAAAAGCCCAGGGAACTGAAAAGATGAGGGAACAGTTACGTGCAGTCATTGCAAACTATTTTTTGTTCTCTGCTGCCTAGATCTGATTTCACGGTGGTGAAGGAATACCGGATGGGAGCAGGGAAGTGCTGTTCTCAAGAACAGGGGCGTTGCTCTTGTGCCCCCTTGCTTTGGGTGCCTGGCTGATTTAATGAACAGAAACCAGGGACCACACAGTCGCATGTCAGCCCCTGAGTGATTTGGCAAAGGGATTGAGTGAATCTCTCAGTTATAAACCTCAGGTCATCAGTAGAATGAGGGCTCTAGGTGAAATTTGGCTGTTTGCTTTCCCTTACCAAGGGGTTGTTCTTTGCTGTATCTTTCCTCCATTCCGTTGTCTGCCACCACTTCTCACCCTCTCCTTCCTCCTCTTTCTTGAAGTGCTCTTTTTATCCTCCAGGTTATTCCAGCAGGTCCATTCCATGTCTCCTGGCCATGGAATCACTGAGGATCACTGGTCAGCCCTGCTCAGGGCAACTATAACTAATTACTAACCAGCTACCAATCACTAGTTGCACTGAATTTTTTATTGGAAAGGAAAATACATTTTACTTATCATTGAATCTATTCTCTACTTCTTGGAAGAGCTAAACTGACTTGATTTCTGTCTTTCTATCCTGCCAGGGTTTTTTTTAATCTTGGAATCTTTTCTTAGCAGGAGTAAGAGTGTGAAATATGGCCCAGCAGAACTTCCTTGGATGGCCAGACACAGGTGGATCAGCACAAGTGTCTAAGGAAGCACTTCCCTGGCTGCTGGAAGGGCCTCCCCAAGCACATACCCCATGCCAGCTTTCCTGGGAGTGCTCTGCCAGTGAGCAGGCGAGTGCTGGAGCCACCTGGATTTGCAGGGCTGCTTCTCAGGCCTGGCAGGGAGGTGGTGATGTGTCTCTGAGCAGCTTTTGGCAGCACTGCCTTGCTGACTTGCTCTGCTCCTACTCCTGAGCACGCTTGCAGCTCCAAGTGCTCTCGGTGGGGCTCACAGCCGAATTTCCAGGTTGCTGTTCCTCCTCCTGTCCCATCTCCCTCTTTTCCCCGTGTCCAACAGGCCGTTTGGGTAGGTGAATTGCTGGGAGCTAGCTCTGAAGTTTCCAGATTGTGTTTGCAATAATATGTTAAGCTTCTCCCTGTCTACTCGAGCGTGAAACACATCCCTCCTGCAACCCCTCAGCCTGAGTTAATTATTAAATTCCTGCTGTTAAGACATATGAGCATATGTCTGTCCAGCTGCCATGCTGACTGACTCTTCCTCATGTACTTGAGAAATGCTCAGAGAGGTTTAAGAAACTGGTGTCCTGTATTTCAGTGTATTCCTTTGTCTTTTCCCCCTGGAATTATTCTTCTTGAATGGTGATTTCTAATTTTATTTTTTTTATCCTTCCTTTATATTCTCTCTTGTCTGTGCACTGCTTTGATCTGAATCCAGAGCTGTGGTGGTCTAAATTGCCTCTTGAAATGGAAGCAGCCCTTGTGAGTCAAATGGGGGTTATTCATATTTCAGAGAATCTGGATGGCATCTTGGGATGACTTTGTACCTGGTTAAAATACCAGGAGGATGGATGAACTCATGTGTATGTAAAACTGTCCCTCAACTCCTTCTAAATTTAGAGCTTGGAAGCCTGGGATTTGCCGTTTAAATGCTGTGGCATTGTCAACAAGCCCACTGAGAGCCACTGGGATTGTTTCTCTGTCTCAAGGTGATGCAGCAATCCCAATAGCAGGAATGAAAGATAAACATTGTCTTTCTCATTTTAATAGGAAATGTTTCCATCTAAAAAGATTTAAAATGATTCAGCTGTCAAGCTCTGGCGGCTCCCAAACGAGGTTTAGTTTGTTCCAGAGCTGTCCTAGTGTTGTTTTGCCTGATAATTAAGGAAATTCGGGGGAGGCGGTTCAGAAGGCTGTTAACAAGAAGAAATAAAACCATCTCTGATAGTGTCCCTTAGAAAATAATTTCAGAGCAGCTTTCAGGAAGCTATTTTAGCCAAGGAGCGCAGCTGGCTCCGTGGGCGCTGGGGTAGGTGTGAGTTTCCCGGGGAAGACAGGCTCTGTGCAAGGTGGGTGCTGCCCTCTCGGTGCTGTTGTCCCCCCTCTCACCCCGGTGGCAAACGGGTGCTGCAGCAGTTCGGAGTGAGGTGGGATTTTGGCTGGCCTTCAGGGCGCTCCCGAAAAGGAGCTTGGATGGCTCCTGGCTCGTTTCCCTGCGGGCTGGGGGTTAAAGAGGCGGTGATAACCTGGCAAGGGACGAGGAGCGGCTGGGCACACGCTCGGATCGCTCTCCCCGCGGCAGGGCTGGCTCGCTGCTGGGCTGATTAACATCTCCCAGCCCACATTCCGCCTCTGGGAGCATTGCAGTGTGTTTAGATTTCAAATGCATCGCAGAAAGCTTCTGGGAAACAGCTGTTCCCTCAACCTTCTTAAAACTGGCTCTTTCCTCCTGATTTTTGTGTGCTGTTCTAATTCATGGTTTTGCTGCTCCCCAACTGTATTCTCACAAAGGAAGCTGGCAAACCACAGGAGACATCCTGGAGTTGTTTTTGTAGTCTCCCAGCGAGCCCTGAGCAACGGGAGGTCAATTAAGGGATTTTCTTGAGTGCTCTTTTTACTGTGCCCCATCACACAGGTATCCCCCGAGGGCATCCAGCCAGGGCTGGAACAGCTCTGCTTTCCATGTTGGGACCCTCTCGTTGGTGCTGCCCTCGTGCTCCAGACTGCTGCTGGTTCAGGAAGGTGGCTCTGAACACAGAGACATTCCCTGATCCCAGCGTGCAATAATCAGTATTCACTTTACATCTCTGAGATGGATGGCTCATGAATTCGAGGCATTGGGGCACTTTCAGAATCCAAATGTGCTCAGTTTTGCCAATCTGCTCTTCACTAATGGGTAACTTTTTAATTTTTTGTCTTTTTTGCTCAGAGCTGGACTGTGTGGGCAAAAAGCGGTGAGTGCTGGTTAGGACCTCCTGTTCCTCCACCTGCTCACCTCCAGCCACACCTGTTCTGCTTTTTCAGGCTGAATTTACAAGCAAGTTCAGCTTCTGCAGTGAAGTTAAGCCAAAGCCAAATCTCTGAAAGCTGACTAGAGGGAGATTCTAGAAGGGAGCAGCCTGTTTCTTACTTTGCCAAAGGCACACTGATGCCTCTGTAAGGAGCGGAGAGGACACTGAGGGGTCTGTCTGCATCAGTGAGGCAGAAGGTTTGGGAAGGCACCATCTGTGAGCTGGGAGAGGGAAGCCCTGGGGACTGAGGCTGAGAGCAGATCCTGTGGTGCCCTGGGGAGCAGCTTTGGTTCGGTGCTAATGGGGGAGCCCCAGGCAAAGAAACAGGAATTCACTTGGGGGGGTTTCTTGGTTGTTGTGGAGGTTTCTTTCCGTCTGTTTGTTTGTGGGGGTTTGTTTTGTTTTTTGGGAAAGATGATTGCTTCTTTCCCCAACCAAAGCAGGCAGTGGCTTGTGAGAGAGGAGCCCAGCCACCTGGAGGCCTGGCTTGGGCTGGCGAGAACCCAGGAGCCTCCTAACACGCAAACTTGGGGGAAAACGAGCTTTGCAGAAAAGCTGTGATTTGGTGACGTTCTGACCCGTGTGTGGGTCGTTGAAGGGTGAAGCCCTGGAGAGGACTAAACCCCCAGCTGTTAATGGGGTTTTCCCCTTTCTCTTTGCTGTTCCTGCTGCTTTTGCCCCAGTGCCACTCTCTGTCTCCGTGCCCTCCTCCATCTCCTGTACAGCACATGCCATCTGCTGTGGTGATTATGTCAGGAGCTTGGCAGCTGTCTTCTCACTTAATTGTCCGCATTTCTCAACACGTGCTTCCTGCAGCAGATTGGAGTCATGGCTCTGCGGGCTGGTTTGGGGGGACTCTGGCAGACAGAGGGTCCCCACACAAGGTGCAGAGTGGGGACTCTTCACTGGTTCTCTGGCTGGCAGTCAGATTCCAGCCCCTGTGACTCGAGTTTGGCCCTGGATATGCTTTTCAGTGTCTGTGTTTTCTATCTGCAGGACTGCCTGGCTTGGCTCCTGTGCTGGCTGTGGAGACAGGCCCTCTCTCCGGAGGGTAATTTGGAGCAGGGGCTTGGATAAGCTGCTCTGAATCTGTTTTTCCTTTTGACTCCACAGGGAGCTGACACAAAGGAGCTGCCATGTGAGGTTTTCCATGTTGGGAAGTGTGATTGCCCCAGGTTCTGACTGCTGCTGTTCTGGGAGCCATGGCTTTCCTCCTGGGACTGTGTAGGACGCTGGCATGAGCAGTGTGAAATAGCTTATGGATAGGTGCTAAAACCTTTAATAATGGGTGGGCAACGTGTGTATATCCAGCATTGATCCCTCTCTGTAGAGATACGGAGTCTCTGCCTTCAAATTTTTTAATCTATTTCTCAGAATAAAACTTCCAACCCCTTGCCTTCTTTTGTGGTCAAAAGGGATTGTTGATTCTGCATCAAAGTGACCCGAGAGGACTTCAGGGGCAGCCAGCACTTGGCACTCATCCATGAAGGGTTGCAGCTGTTCAGCCAGTCCTGAGTTTGTCTTTACCTGCAGGACGGCTTTGCCATGTCCTGCAAGCTGAAAATCCCAAAGCTCTTCTGAGTATTCCTGTAAACACTGTGCTTTCCTCAAGTGTGAGGAAAGTGTGGTCATTTTTAAATAAGCACCTGGCTGCACACCAAAGCCTTGCACTCCTTGTGTGGCATTTCACTCTGTAATGTCCTCAACTGGTTTAAAGTATTCACCTAGCAAAGACGAGGGAGCAAAACAAAAAGCCTCTCGAGGTAAAGTTGATAAGAAATTGCAGGGGAGGTGTTTACAAGAAGCTGCAGTCAGCACTGTGAGGTCAGCTCCACTGGGTAGGCTGACCTGGGGCTGCCAGGAGATGCAGAAGCATCAGATGTGAAGGATTGTAGAGGGAAATCAGGCAAAAATGACACAGGTTCTTGTCAGATGTTAAAAGCTAGGAACAGAGGAAGATCTGTTGGGTTTTGAAACTCACTTTGGGGTTATGAAGTTCATATTTTTCAGCTGCTTGTGTTGATTCCTGTGCTGGGAAGAGCCTGGCAGGACACTTAGTGCTGCTTTGTTTACCTTGTTCCTCTAGAATTACAGGGTTCATCTCCCAAAGCCAAAACCTGAGGGTTCTTTTCTGGGTGAAGAAACCACTTGCAAAATGTTCTTGGGTCTGCAGGCTGCGTCCAAACTGTGCTACAGGCTGGTGAAATAGATTTGTTGCAGGGCTGCCTCAGGAATGGTTCTCACCACAGCAGCCTGCCCGGGAAATATGTTTACATTAGATAATAGGAGGAAATTCTTCCCTGTGAGGCTGAGGAGGCCCTGGCACAGAGAAGCTGTGGCTGCCCCGTGCCTGGAAGTGTTCAAGGCCAGGCTGGACGGGACTTGGAGCAAAGTGGGATAGTGGAAGGTTCTTTAAAGTCCCTTCCAAACCAAACCATGGTTTCCATGAATCTATGAAGGAATATCAAGCCAATGTGCTTTGACCTGTGATAGCATTTTTGGGGAGTGAGGATATCAGAAACGAAGTTTTCCATTGATGTAATACAGTCTCCATCTGACAGCATGTCTGACACTCTGAGAGTGAACAGAGATCTCTGCGACTTTTCCCTGTAGGACAGTGAACTCCTGACATTCAACATCTCCCGGCACCAATCCTGGTGGAGTGAAAATGGCCCTGGCTGTGTAAGGAAGGAGGCTTCAATGTCTGGCATCAAGGGGCTGGATAACCATTCCTACATCTCTGTCATCGGCTGTGCCCTGGAGTACCGGTACATCGAGGTCATGCACAGCTCCTTCCAGATCCTCATCGCGGTGAGTGCCTCCCTGAGGGGGAGCAGTTCCTGGGGAGATGCTGTTTGCTTTGGGGTTTTTTGCAGGCACGGAGGTTGGCCTGCATTTTCCACCGCTTTTTGGTGTTGCCTGACTGAAAAAGCCTCTGTAAATGTGTTCTGTTTGACTGTTCTCCTGTTCCCTCTTGCAGAAAATACTGCTTGAAACAGTTGGAAATGGGTGTCAGCCACCTGATGCCTGAAGTGATGCATCTGTGCGACCGTGCAGTAACAAAGGGTTCTGAATCCCTGTTGGGGTGTGGGAATTCATGTTCTGACAAGGACAGAGACTCTTCTGGAGGAGGATCAAAACAAAAAGTTTTGACAGGACAAGAGGAAATGGCATCAAATTGCAGTGGGGAGGTTTAGTTTGGACACCGGGGACAATTTCTGCACAGAAGGGGTTGTAAAACACTGGAACAGATTGCTCAGTGAAGTGGTGGAACCCCCATACCTGGAAGTGTTCAAAAAATGTGTGGATTTAGCACTTGAGGTCATGGTTTACTGATGAATGTGTACTGGGTTGGTGATTGACTTGATCTTAAAAGGCTTCTTCCAACTTTAATTCCATGTTTCTATGAAGGATTGCTCTTACTCCCCACGACTCAGTGATGGGTGGTGGAGCACATTTGTTGTGAAGAATTTCCAGAAAATGAAATCAACTTTTAGGAGGCAGTAAGCAGCATATTTTCCTTGTGCTGATACCCAAGATATATTCACTAAATGTTTTCATCCACTCTTTCCTCGTCATAGTCTTCCTCGGGCTTTTGAAAGTACTCTGCAAAAATGCAATGTTGTTAACATAAAACTGCTACAACTGTTAATTGTTTCTCACTTTTCTGTGAAATTAACTGAAACAAAAAGTCCATTGTGCCACTCACTTCTGTGGTGCTCTTGCATTTTGTAGCCCACATCTCTAATCTGCTTTGGGTTGCTACTTTGGGGTTAATGGCTTTAGTTAAAAACGTGAACTGGGGAACCATTCACATTTCGGCTTTCAGTTTTGGCTTAAAAAAGAAAGGCAACTTGCCCTGTTTAAATGCTGATGGATAGAGATTTTTCAAGCTTCTGTAGTGCCACGTACTTCTCTGCATGTTTTTGGTACAGCTTTCTACTCCTGATCCTGCATTTCCCATTAGCTGGGATGGTCTGTGTGACCCAGTGAACTGCAGGGAGGGGGAAGGCTCAGGCCCCTTTCTTGCCATGTCACAGAGAAGAGGCAGAGGCAGAAGCTCCTGTTCCCTGAGTTGGATGGGCTCCCTGGCACGTGTGCTGGCTGTTAATATTCCGTCAGTTCTCCTTCGGGGCAAATGATCTGCATGAATCTGTCTGCAAGCTGCTTCTGTGCCTGTGCGGGAGAAAGGCAAACCTGTGTGTCCAGGAGGAAACAGCCTGGTGTCTTTTAGAGAGCGCTTTTAGGTGGAATGGGATTGGTGCTGTACCTGAGTTTGGTGAAACAAGGGCAGACTTTGCCATCATAATATCCCTTTTTAAAGCACAGAGGTTTCTCACTCTTAGCATCCCTCCTGAACTCCTGAGCTGGCACAGCCCCTGTGCCCTGGGCTAGAGGTTGAGCCAACAAATGGTCCTGAGTTTGTTTGGAGTAGATCTCCATTTTTTGGCAGCTTAGTGACTTAGGCATGTACCCCTGGGCGAAGTGATCACCCTGATATACAGGACTCTGTCTCTGGCAGTGGCTTTTCCTTTGCTTCTTCCCAAAGGCACATGACAATATTCTCTGTGCATCTACAGAACACCACTGGGGGCGGATGGGGAAACAGGAGGGAAATATAAGACAAAATAGGATTTAGGGAAATACTTTCTCTCTCTTTCTCCCTGAGATTTAAGGTGTAATAAATTTTTGAGTTCTAAACCCTGGAAATGGGGTTAAAATACTTGTAGGCAAGAAACGCATATGGGCTGAGCTATGCAGTGAGCTAAATTTCTACTTGTCCTGGAATAAAAGCAGAATATTGAAGCCTCAGGTCTGTAGCTGCTGCTGGCTCTGAAATGCTCATGTAATTTTGTCAGGTAGTGGGAGAAATGGAGCTTTTCCCCCTCTTCTTTGAGGTCAGGCAAAAAGCAAGTCTTCTTTTTCCCTCAGACCTTGCCTGAAAGCACTCAGCCAGTTCTCTCCCTTTTTACGCTCTGAGGGTCAAACTCTTTGATCCCTGCCAGTATCTTTTTCTGTTCTCTTTATCTCACTTTGAGGCAGGTTTTATTATGGGCAGCTGTCCCCAGAGTGCTGGCAGGTACAGTGCTGCAGACAGGCAGGGACACAGATCAATAGCACAAAAACACAACCAGCAACTTGAAGGCTCAGGGGATGCAGCAAGAGACATGACCTAGTTCCCTCCTGTCTGAGACCAGAATAGTCAGTTCCTGTTAGGAAGGGCAAGGGAGGGGCAAATTTGTGCTTTCAGTAGTTTGGTTTTGCTCTGTCTGATGGTTTTTAGAAGTTGGGGGGGTGAGGGGATATGTTCTGCTTGGTTTGGTTTTCACCCCAGATACAGCACTGTGGAATCCGTGCTGTTCGAATAGGCAGTGCCCAACTGTGAGCACTTTATTTTTCTGGAAGTTCCAATTCCTTGAGGCTACTGAGGGGCCGCACTGCTGTGTTGTGTACTTGGGGCAAGGCTCCCTGCATTCAGTCTTGCATGCCAAAGGAGAGGGAAAGCAAACCCGGTCCCATATGGTGAGCACAGTGTTGGCTGTCAGCTTGACTCCTGCTGATTATATCATCCTGCTCCTGGGCATATATTTGAGGATACATAAGGTCTCAGTCTGCTTTTGCTCAGAGCTTGTCTGTACTCCTTGAAGGCAAAAGCAATTCCTTTAATCTGGAATGCAATCAAACTTGGGCATATTAGTCACCACATATGATACGAGTTGCTGTAGGGCCCAGAATGAAAATCTTTCTCAATCCTTTAGCACAAAACACATGGGAGGTAAAAGCTCATTGTGGCAACATCTAAAAGTCCGTCCTGGTATAGAAATGAACTGTAAAGATAATCCTACCAAGCCAGGTAGGAAATGCAGCAGCAACTACTTTGTCAAGATAAGAATCTGCTTTGCTTTTGCCTTAGCAAGGATTGATCTTGCATGTCCCCAGCTCGCCAGCCAGCAGGGAGAGGAGCGATTCCCAGCTCTGAAATACCTGGCATAGCTCTGGGCTCTCCATATGGAACTTCTGGGAGTGGGGAGGGTTGGGCCTTTCCTGAGGCTCCACTGAATGAGGGAGAAATTGGAAATGTCTTCCCAGCCGCCAGAACTCGCTGCCTGCCTGTCTGTTGTTTTCACTCAGACTGACAGGTTGGACGGTTCCCAGGGAGGCAGCGAGGCAAGCCTTGACAGCAGATGTTATGTGAGAACCAGCGTACAAGAGATGCCTTGCTCTCTTGGCAGAAGGTAGATTTTCAGTGGTTGTAATTGCATCCAAAGAGTAAAGAAGGTCAAGGAATTAAAGGATTTTGATTGCCTCTCTTTGGCTATCTGGTCACAATAGCTCTTTCACAAGCTGGATTTTTGCTTTCTCATAGCAAACTCGCCTTCATTTTTCCCTCTTGCACTGATGTCAGTGTGCATCTTTCGTTAGCCCTGATCAGAAGTGAAACCTAGAATGCATCTGCCCTGAAAGAAGAGACTTTGCATCTACTCTCTCTGGTGGAAACAGCAGTGGCAAGTTTGTCTCTTGAGAGAAGAGCTGGAGAAACTTCACTGGGACAGAGGTAGACTAAAGCTAAGATCTTGCACAAGTAACAGTAACGCCTCCTAAAATTTGCCTTCGCATCCTTTGTGTGTTTTGCACCCTTGCAGCCAGCTGGTCCCTTTCTCCAGGTTTTTCTCTAATTTACTCCTTCTGGCTCCAGTGCCTTCATTCAACTCTGCTGTTTTATGAACAGTTTTCAACTCTCTATTAAAAAGTTAACTTCAGAGGACTGAGGGGCAGGGGGATGCTCAGACATATGTTTCCCTCATTCCCTTGGGGCACTCTTGTGTTTTCCTGCCTTTCCCACTCTGATTGCCTGCAGAGTGCTTGGGGGCACCCCAGCTCCATCCTCTCCTGTGGGGCAGCGTTCCCAGGCTGACAGAGCACACCTGCCCTCAACATGTGTTCCTAATAAAAAGCTTAATCGGATCCTTCTGCAGCTTGGAGAGAGCTGGTACTGCACATGCAGAACAAGCAGAGAAACAGCAGCAGAGGCTAAAGCCCTAGAACATTCTTTGGGGAATTAGAGCAGTGGCTTAGTGTCATTTTACATGGCTGACGTTTTCCCTCCTCTTCCAACTGCCCGATGTAATTTGCAAAGATCCAAGAATTATTGGTATTTCACTGGGATACAGAGCTTGAACCCCTCCTTTGTATTGAAAGCAGCAGGAGCAAGGGTGAAATTATTCCAAATTGTTGACTTCTGTGAAGCTTCCTGTTCTGTGTTAATTGCTGATAAACTGGGTGATGTTCGGGGGCTGGACACATCGTTACCAAAGATGCAGTCAGAAGGGAACTGGGGGTGTTTCCTGGAGTCTGCTCATTCCACACTCCAGCAGACTCTTCCAGGGGAAAGACTGGACAATAGGAGCAGCATTTCTCCTCCTTAGCTCTATTTCATTCATAATTTATTCCAAAGGTAAAACATGGGTATTTCTGTGAGTTCAGTTAACCCTTGAGATTATTTAATTTGAGGTTATTTAATTAAAGATTAATCCTTTAGAGTATTTAATTACAGTTTAGGTCAGCACATAAAAAAAATGGAATTCATATTTATGTTGTACATCTCTTCCCCGCTTTCCACTGAAACTCTCCTGTTCTGGCCAGATCACAAGACAAAACTTCTTTGAATAAAAAGTCCCGTTAATTAAACAAGTTTTTTTTTTTTTATTGCTGAAACGCATGCAAAGAAGGAATGGATTATGAAGTCAATAAAAAGTAAATTTAAACACTAAACAGGTGATTTTGAAACAAAGCCAGGAGATGGAAGGAATCAAAAAAGAAAACCCTCTACTCCAATGGATTGGGAATTAGAGATTTAGAGAAGTTCACTTAATTCACTAGTTTTTGATTGGTTGGTTTGTTTTTCTGAATGCAAAAAGTCACCTTAGTCATAAAGTGAAAAATGTATGGGGTGAGCAGAATGATGGTTGAGGGTTACGGGGCATTAATTTCTGTGCAAAACAAACTTCCCAAGTCAATCACACTGCTTGATGCTTCTGAACCGTGAAAAATGTCCAGAGCTTTATCAGGTTTGCTGTGACAGTACAGCTGATAATCACTCCTGACTCTGCTCATAAACTGGGCAGATAAATCATTTTCATTGTTAATTCTATCAGGAGTTTCCTGACACAGGTACCACATAAGATTTGTGTCTACGTGTTATAGAGCATAACAACAGTGAGTGGATTTAGAGCTGCCACTTTGCATGGCTGTTAGCCCAAAGTTCCCATCCCGAGAGGTGATGGGAAATCTGGGGAGGGAGAAAACTGTCCTAGAGTCCCTTGGAATCAGGGAGTGTATTCAGGATCTTTCCTGCCTGGATGTCTGTGTGTGTGTAAATTGCGTGATTTGCCCTGATCTAAGAGGCTGGATCTTGCAACTATAAAAATGCTCGAGCAAGTGCATAGGATGTGCCAGCACACTCCGAATTTGTTCCTTGGGTTCAGATGCCTTTATGCTGGAGATCAGGGTGTGCAGAGGGGTGGTTGCACATCTCTTGGAGTGCTGGGACGTGCAGGGAGCGCTCCTGTTTTTCCCAAAAGCATCTGGGTCAGACCCCGCAGCCCGGGGATGAGCGGGTGCGTCCCGGCTCCGGGAGCGGCCCCGGGGCTTCAGCACCACGGCCAGAGCCCGGGCCGGGAGTCCTGCGGCTTGGGAGAGCGGCCCGGGACCGGGGGGCACCCCCAGCACCGCCGAGCCCGCCACTAAACCTGTCCCCAGGTGCCACATCTGCTTGTCTTTTAAATCCCTCCAGGGATGCTGACTCACCACTGCCCTGGGCTGCCTGTGCCAGGGCTGGATAACTCTTTTTAATTATGAAATATTCCCCAATATCCAATCTGAACTTCCCCTGGTTTGACTTGAGGCCATTTCTTGTTGTCTGCTTGTTTCTTGGGAGAAGAGAGCGACCCTTACCTGGCTACAACCTCCTTCCAGGAAGCACTGGGAACTTTAAGGTCCTTCCTCAGCCTCCTTTTCTCCTGAGCCCCCTCAGCCATTCCTCATCAAACTTGTGCTCCAGACCCCTCCCCAGCTGTGTTGCTCTGACCTACCCCAAAACTGCCACAAACTTCAGGAAAAACAAACAAACAAGAAAAAAAAAATCCAACGCACCACAATTTCCGAGTTTTATTGTATTACAGTACAAGCAATGGGAGAGACAAAAAACCTCTGATACTCTGTTCGGTTTTGTCTGCCTTAAGCAGTAATAGTTCTACTCTGAGACAATTCTAACAGGCAGCAGGTACAATTAGATTGGCCATTGCATGTTGCCAGAGGATTCATGTTTCCCTGTAGCTCACAGGAGCTTAGCCTGAAGCAGCCTTGGTTTCAGAAATGCCCAGCAGAGGAATGAGGGAGTCCCCAAAGCTTCCCTTCCTCCACTGAGGTTCTGGGATGTGCTCCCATAAGGCTCACCAAAGAGGAAAGGCGTGAGCTGCCCTCTCTTTCAGATGATTATAGAAAAATCTTCAAGGAAAAGCAGGGTCTAGCAATGCCACAAAAACATTCCATTTCCTGCCAACAAGGCATGTTTTGTCAGGGAGAGCTGGAGAAACCACAAATGTTGTATAACTCTCCAGCAGAAATCTCATTATCTTGCCTTTTGTTTTCGGGTGTGATGTATTTTTCTGTCATATTAAAAATGAATGGACTCTACTTTTCAAGCCCTCCCATGCATCATTCTGTCTCCGCCTGGAGTGAGTCACTGTGTGTTACAGGCTGACTCTTGTTCCCAGGAATTGAGTTCACAGTGGAAAACAATTATGCCTCACAATAACTTTACTAACACAGTTACTGTCAACCAAGATCTCTCTAAGTGGGCTGTTATGTAAAGATGTAAAATGAAGGATGGAGAGCATATTTGATTAACAGGAGGAAGGCAAAGCAAAATAAGACCCTGCTGCATCTGGGATGCTTAACTCCCATAGTACCAGGAGTTTGTTTCTCTGTTTAGGCTGAGGAACACCTTGATAGCGAGCCTGAAGGAGGCAGCTCTGATGCTTTAGAGCTGCTAGAAACTACTGAGTTACTAAAGATTTTGATGTCTCTGGGCATTTCTGCCAATACAGCGCTCTTCCGATGGTTAATTTTCTATCTCATCTGCATAAAAACTGCTCACCTCTAATTGGTAATTTACCCCATGTGACAGGGATGCTGAGCTGATGAGTTCTTGTCATTGAAACTCTGTGTCTCCTGTGCATTGCTGTCTGTCCACAAGGCCCTCTCCTGTATCTCCATCACTTCTTACGGAGAGTTAACTTAGCACAGTAGTTGCAGTTTCAGCAAAGCCAGCCCATGTCCTTGCCAATCATTCAAGCAGCTGAAAGTGCTACTCTGAAGGTGAGGATGGGTTTGCAAGTTTTCCTTCTCGAGCTTTGGGTGTGCTCCATCAGTGCCTTCCCAACGCCCACACCTGCCCCCTGCCTGCAGCAAATATGACTTGGCTCCACAGTTACAGAAATGCTGCCAAGCTGAGTGTAAATAGTGCCTGTTGAAGTTGTGCCCAGTGGGTTCTGACCAGGCTCACACTGGCTGATGCTAAAATGATTTCTTCTCTCTCTTTTCCAGCTGGTGGGCTTTGTGTATGCCTGCTACGTGGTTAGTGTTTTTACAGAAGAAGAGGACAGCTGTAAGTATTTACCAACAGATCCCTTGGCAAAGGTTTTAGTAGATTTTATTTCTCTCTCAGATGTTTGTCTGTCAGGACTGAGCTGCCATCAGACTTCTTTCCATCTCTGCCTCTGTGTGTTATGGCACTAACTACCCTTCAAGGATCAGCTATTTTTACTGCAAGGGTTTTTTTTCCCCGTGTCACTCTCTGTTAGATGCTGTAATTCTGCTACGTGTAGGGCACAAAAAGAACTTCGTTTTGGCTTCTCAGCTGGACTTAGCTTTAGAGAAACCGGGCAGCTGCTTCTGTTCTCAAGCTCATGTTGCCTGAGAATAATGGTTCTGAAATATTACTGCTGCTATTAAAAGCACCTACAACAAAGCTTTCAGCCCAGGGCTCAAGTGGGAGACTTGCTGAGTCTCATGTGCCACAAGCTGAGGATGAAGCAGATCATGAGAGCTCATGCCAAGAACCAATCTGACCACTTAATTTAAGAGCGGAGGAAGTGCTGTATTTGAATTCTGAGGGGGAAGGAGCCAGCTCCCTTGTGTCGGGTACACAAATCTCTTCAGTGACAGTCAGTCACTGTGGCACGTGTCAGGGTAAAGCCTCACAGGTCTGTGGGGCCTGTGCAGGTGTCCACCTGGTCCTGGATTGCTTTGTCCCTCTAAAACGCCCTTTGAGACCAATAATTTTGCAAACAGAAGGATGGATGCATAGAGTTGAAGTAAATGCAAAGTTAGATTTTGTTTGGCAGTGTGTTGGGTCTTGGCCAGTTTACTCCAGCATAGGATCTCATCCAAGGGTTTTACATCCAAGTGTCAATTCTTTTAAGGCATTGATTAGGTTTGTGCAAGTAGCTTTGTTGTTTTAAAGAGCAGCTGGCATGGAGGGGAGCTGGAAAACAACAGCTTTGAACTGAATATTTGAAAGTATGTGAAGAATGTGTTTTCATAGGAGCGAGAGGAGATGCATTACTTATCTGCCTTGCCCTTATGTTTTTTTCTTCCTTCCTTCCTGGCTGAACTCATTCTCCTGGCTTTATTGATCATTTCTTTAGAGCTTGGCAGTGCACTTAGAGAAGGTGCTACATTATAGTAATATATTTTAAATTAGGCTATAGCTCTTCTATTAGCTAAATAGCTCCAGTTCTGAGCCCCTGCTGCATATTGTAAAGCAATAACTTGACAGAACTCATTTTTATAGTAGGGATCTGTTAGGAGAGACAACAACATGGAAGGAAGCTTTATCTAGGAAACACAGAGCTGGTAGTTTCAGGATATGTTTTTTTTTTCCCACTAACAAATTCACTTTCCCTCCCAGTTTCCCAGCTTGGAGTTGAAATGCCAGCTTGAATAATTAACAATGACAAACCATCAATATTTCACACTCACGGGGTAGATCCTTCCAGTGACCTGAATAAATTTGAGCTGCGTTTTAATTTTCTCTTCCATTTGTGGTTTCCTTTAAATGTTGCTTTGATATGCAGCATGAAGTAATTATAAGTGCTGAGGCACATTAATCAGGAAGCTCATGCTAACGTGATTTTCATGAGAAAACACAGCAGTAGGGACCTACTAATGCTGAATTGTGGGCAAGAATATTTTAGATGTGTTAATGCAATGTATTGAATCACAAGGAACCACACTTAAGATTTTTTTTAAGTGTCTTGGATTTTGAGTGGCCTCATGCTTGCGTGTTCAGATGATCAGACTTGTGTTTGTTCAAGGTACTCAATAGTTACTGAAAATTGCAGTTCTTTAAAGTTTCCCAATTTAGGCATTCCACAACTGAGGTAATAAAGTTAATATCTTGGGGTTTTTTAAATGGCAGCCTGTTTTGATTTTAGAATACTCAAATGCTTTCAAAAGTGGCTGAGAAAAGGTAAAGTTTCAGTGAAACTATTTGGGAATTATCCCCACAATTAACTTAGAACCTCTACAGAGTTCACCCATTACCTGTCAGTGGTCCCAAAATCACAGTATCAGCGTGAATGGAATTTGTCAGAATCTCTTGTCCTTAGGTTTCTAATATATTTTAAGAAGTTCAGGTTTTTTCCACATCCACTATATTAGTAAATATTTTTTCTGTTATTTGATCAGCAAAACCCTCAAACCTCTTCAGCTTAAGTTTAAAATAATAGTGCCACCTTCAGGAAAGAAAAACAAACAGGCACTTAAATAGTTAATAAAACTCTCCAGTTATTTTTAAATGGCAGTTGGACAGGATGGTTTTCACATTTCCATGCAAAATGTACTAACTTGGCACCAAAAATGATCCAAACCGGGTCTGTTTTAAAGGGTTTTTCAAGGCCTGCGAGGTCAGTCACGAATCAGAGCACCTCACAGCCCTCCTGCCCTGACTGTGCTGGCCAGCTCTGTGCTGCAGGCTTGGCCCAAAGTCCAGGGAATTGAGACAGCCTTGGAAAATTCTTCCCTGGTTACTAAGGGAATTGTCACTTAGAGCTCTCCCCGCTGAGTTACGCTGCCCTTGCTGAGCACTGGAGAAGGGGAGCATTGTTCCCATTCGTGCACAATTAAAAGAAATTGAGTTGGCAGAGGGGACGCGAAAAATACCAGAGCTGGAGATAATGAGGTGGTTGCAGTTCTCCAAAGCTGCTGTTGTCTTGCAGGAAAGACAAGTGGGGCAAGAAAATTCCCGCTCCACTGTATAACCTTCACGGGGAGTGCTGTGCTGCCAGCTTCTCCCTGGCATTTGCTCAGGAGCCATTCCCCAGCTTCCTGCCCTCAGCTCTGGCTTTGTCTGCTCCTCTCATGTGCAGTCACAGCGTGGTGGCAATACCCTAGGAAGCTTTCTAGAGCCTTTTGTTAGCTCTGCATTAAGTTTTGTGTTAGCTGGAATCTCCTCTTTGGCACGCTTACCCATCCCAGGAGATCCCAGAAATCCATACCTGAAAAAAATCACTTTTCTGTTCTGTCATTTATTTTTTGTGTTTATGCCATGACATGCACCAAGCTTCTCTTTCATTTCCTTTCAACTTTCTGGCCATGTTTGTTTGTTTATTTGAGTTTCGATTTTTTTTCAGTTGATTTCATTGGTGGATTTGATCCATTTCCTCTCTACCATGTCAATGAAAAACCCACCAACCTTTTGTTCAAGCAGACATACCTGTAAGTATCATCTGTGCTAAGAGACTCCACCTGCTACTTGGTTTCATGGCTCAAGGGTACCACATGAAAAAAACCACAGGAGTTTTTCCTCCTTGCAGGTTGCTTTTCAGGCACAGAAGGAATGAACAAATTGACACCCGAAGGGGTGAGGCTGCCCTTTCCAGCTCCAGAATTGTTTTAAATTCTGTTGCCTCCAAGAACTGAGCCTTCCATGTGTGGGGCAGCCCAAGGGTTCAGCTGAGGGCAGAAAGGGGAGTTGTCCACAGCAGCTTCTCTCATACCAGTAATGAAGGGCCACTGTTGAATTCCCATTTCTGCCCTCTGAGGCACAAGATCGCGATTTCACTCTGTCCACTTAAAAGCTGGTTCTTAATGAGATTCTCAAACACAAAGGCCAGTTCTGTCTAAAGCAGCAATGAGATCTGATTTTATATTGTTTAAATTGATCTGCAGGAAGCAGTTCAACGCATGGATGTTTTTTACAGCAGCTGCTGAGGGGGGCTGTTTATCAGGAACAATGTTACCAGGGTCCTGCCGAAAAGAAGGATGTGAAGATGGCGCAAAAGAGTGGGGCTGAGGGAAGAAAAACTTCCCTGAGGTAGATTGGTAGATGTGCCCCTCTAATTTCATGAGGACTTACTGCCCACTTTGTCACTGCAGCACAAGATCAGGAATACAAGTCATTTTTGCAAAGCCATTGAATTCCCTGTAACTTTGGGGGTTTCATAGTGTTGTTACAAGAGATGCTACAGGAGATTAAATATTGATTTCTGTCTCATTTTTGTCACAGTGGGGTGGAATTTTTCATAGTCTGCAGAAACTGTGCAGCTTTAAGCAGCTCCCTGATTTACTAGCTGGATGCAGCAGCATGCTGAAGAAGCATCACATTTTTACAGTACAGGATTTGGGCTGCTTTTTTCTTAAAATGACCAGTTCTGCTTGTGAAAGAAGCTATTGCTTCTAAATGAAGATTCCTATATGGGGAGATGGTAACATGAAGAGAAGTCAGCAATGTAAAACTTTCTTCCAGGGCCTCGGTAACAGGGGAAGCTGCTGCTCAAGTCCACACATAATTTTGTTGTTCCTCCCTCCCATTCTTTAGCCCATCACTTCTCTGTTGATATTTTCTACCAGCACAAAATAATATTTCTTTCAGGCTGACAGGAGGTGAAAACAGTTGCTGAGCTGTAGTTGATGTGACCCTCTATAAATTTCAGCAGCCAGCAAATAGCAATTTTTGTTTATTTACTTCAGCCTATTGCCTTTGTGTGTGAATGGGAGTGAGGGGAGGAAGGGATAATTGATTCCCAGGTTATGGAGTGTTGCAGGCTGGGACACTGACTGCCAGATGCCCTTGTCCTGCTGTGAAAATCGTTTAGTGATGACTTGAAGGCTTTTTTTTTCTATATCTTGTTCATGAAGATGAGAAACAACAAATACACCCAACTTATTTGAAATGTAAGTTTACAGAAGAGCTAAGGATCAAGAGCATGGGCTTTCTGGCTTGAACTCCTTTTTGTTGATGGAAATGCTGAATGAAACCGAATTTATTCTACAACTGACCACTTGGAGCTGACTGCAAGCGGGAACTTTCCTTTTAGGATGGCATCACCTCCTTGGCTGCAGTCAGATGCATTTTCTGGGCTGCCACACTTCCCTAACAGGATCGCTTCCTTCATTCCCTAATGGAATTATTCTCTCCAGTTTTACCTATCCTTTTCTGATGAGGTCACATTTTCCTCCCACTGCACCCTTTCCTGCATTTTTCTCTAGTCTCTCCATATCTCTGAATTTATGAGTTTTTAGAGATCTGAGACCCCACAGAATAATGACAAGAGCTGCTAAATTCAGTATTGAAACTGTGTACCCCAGTTCTGGCCTTCAGCTTCCAGCCACAGCACTGAAAGGAGTTCCTAAATACCTCTGCCTCCTGCTAGGAGGAAAAAACACCTCCCCAGACTGTTACTGATAATAGGTACTTCCATACCATAATCCAGTTTTGTCCCAGCATTATCATAGTGATCTCCCTGACCTCAGCTGCAAGCCTCCAGTCACTGGAAAACCTCACGAGTTTTTCAATTCAGGTGTGATTTTTCTCTTTAAAAAAAAGCCAGCAACAACAATCAACCAGTATTTTGTGACTGTTGTTTATGAAGGCAAGATTTAAGAGTGGTCATCTCAATTCACACCTTGAACACTCACACAGCAGCAATGGTATTCTAAAAACAAAGTCATTTCTGTTTCAGGTTCCACAACTGCTTTTGCTCCACATTTCATTGACTCCAGGGGAATTTGGTTGTGATAGTTACTGTTTGAAGTCACAACCTTAAGTAAAAGAGGCTCAAATTATCATGAAAAATATTGTTCTGGAAGTTTTACTAAAAAAAATTAAAAAATAATAATTAAAAAATTGCCCTTAATCTCACTGCTGATTGCCAATCAAGGCACCACACTAATTATTTAATAATAATATATTAGCACTCTTGATAGAAGACATGTTAAAGTCTTCAGTACCCAAGTTTCTGTGTCAAAGGATATCCAAAGGATAGTAAATCACTTCTGGAAAGACGGAGTTACTCACCTGAGGCTAAAAGAGAGTATTTCCAGTGAGTTTTTAGGAAGAAAGGGTTGAACTCTTTCTCCTCCCTCAACTGAAGCACAAGTTCAGGTTGTGCCTGCTGGCACCCCTTGTGCTGCACAGCACAGGACCTCAGCTCTGCTCTGGGTTGTTTTTCTTCTTGTTTGTTCATTTATAGTAACAGAATTCTCATCACTTGAGGCAAAAAAGCATTTTTGCACCAATAACTGTGGAAGTGCTGGCCAAGCCAGCTTTGACATTCTCACTCAAGCTGTTCTCTCCAAGCCCCTGCACTACCTGCCAAGTACCCAGGGCATCCTGAGCATTTGTCAGCCCCTCCTGCCTGCTGAATCCTTTCAGTCTCCTGACATCACTCTCCGAATTTGTTGTGGAAAGCAGCACTGTGCAGTCTCAATTATAAAGCAGAATAGCCTCAAAGCATGATTCTGTACACAGGGTAGTGCTAAATCACAAACCTGCTGCATGACAGGAGGTGCCCTCTGTTTATTTAAAAGGTGCAGGGACAAGCACTAGATCTGCCTGCCTTTTAAGACTGTGTTTGTAAGGCCAAGCAGTGAACTGCACCTTTGTGAGGCTCCAGCCCCTAACACTCATCTGGCGCCTCAAGCACTACATCACATGAGGGGCTTCAGAGCTTTAATTTGAGTTGTTTAGCCAGATTTTATGGACTTTCCTTTCCTCAGATCTACCAGTGGAAAGGGCCCTGTGTTAACACAAGGTGTGACTTTTATCAGATGGAGACCTCAGTATTGACAGAGCAGCAACAGGAGGTATTGGTTAATTGAGGGGTCTGAGGCTCCAGTTGGCAATTGCTCACTTTAATGGTCCCTGATCAATCTTCTGTGGGGCACTGTCTGCTGGCCACAGGCACGAAGCAGCGGTGAGCATTAAAGGACTTGTCCCCATACAGCCATCATCCCTTACTGCCTTAAAGTGGGTTCTTCAATACGCCAATATGTACAAGTACACAAATAACATTAAGTCCAAAAGTCAGAATCCAAGACTGAAACATTAGAATAAGAAGGAGGGGGAGGAAAACTCCCTATGAATTGTTTTCCAACCACTATCTTCTCCAAACTTTGACAAGCAGAATAATTTACAAAGGAAAGTTAAACAGGAAAAAACATCCCACTTTGTTCTGAGGAGAGAGAAAACACAAAACAAAACACTTCTGCTTCTCTTTCTAGGTAGACTTTTTCCCAAACAAACAACATGAATTTGCAAACTCTTTTGATCATCCTGAAGCTGCATGTGCAAGAGGTGATGTTTCAGCCAAAAGCATTCACTCACCTTTACTGCTGGCTCCAAAAGTAGATCTGCTTATTCTGCTGCACCTACACCAAAAGCACATCACTGCAATTTCAAGCAGCTCCTTTATCCTAGAGATGACCCTTAGCTTTTCAAGTTCCTAACCAAATTTTATGCAGCTCCAAATGCTGAGGATCCATAGATCTAACACTTGAGCTAACTGCAGCATACTCAGGTCTGACATATGCATAGCATTCTCTCCAGGCTTGAAGACTACTTAACCACGTTACTTCTGAGCTCTCAATCCTATTCCTCATCTGTAGTCAATCATATTTAAAACTCCAGAAGAGGAAAGAAAAAACTGTCCTCATCATTACCACGCCATTTCTGTTACTTGAAGAAAGCAATTGAATACTTGCTGCACACTCACATCCTACCTTCACTTTTCCCCCTTTTACAGGCCTGCGTAAGTGAAGAGGAGCCAGAGGATGGATAAACCTTGCACTCCACCGAAGGTGCTGCAGGAAACAGTCCCCTGGGGCCTGGATCTTTGGCAGAGGAAATGCAGGATGGTGAACTCCATTCCATTTTTTTTTTTCCTTGTCTTCTTTTCAAACGCAATGAATGTACATCACAGAATGGCCACACAGTTGGTTTTTAATTCTCCAAGTGCCCTGACGAACCTTTCCTACCACAGCCTGCTGTACTGGCCCAGAAAAGGCACAGGCCTAAAGACCTCTGGCAGAACAAGTTCACCAAGAGCCTCCCGCAAGAGCTACAGTTGAAGTCGGAGCTGCTTCCTTGCGCCATGGATCCAGAAAGAAGGAAGCACTGTGTAACTCCCTGGGACATTTCATATGTGCTGTAGTTAGTTTCCTCCCCTTTTTCTGAGCAGAGCCTAAATCCCCTAACACAACTTCACCTCCTCCCTGCCTGTGTAAAATGAGGTGGGGGCTCTTTACACTTGAGTTACTTAGGCGTCGTTGGGTTCTAAGTTATAGATGAGAACTTTTCCCTTCTTGGTCCCCGCCCATCCAGGACTCCCTGGCTCATTCTCTGTAGACATGGCAGTAGGGATTTGTCCTGGAGTTCAGGGTTCTGTGGCCTAACTCCTGTAATGCTGAACAGCTGAAAACTAGTACAGCCATCAGCTCCTCGCTCAGCATGCGGCTTCCCCCCGTTCCAAGCAGCCAAGCCGTTCTTGGAGCGGCTGTAGCTTACTCTGGGTCTGCCCAGCTACGTGAAGTTAACCCTGGTGTAGCTGAGTCCTGCTGCAGGCCCCTGGAAAAGGCCGGGTTCCTCACGGAGCAGAGCGGGGTTCGCACCTGCCTTCTTCAGCTCCCGCCGCACCTCTTCCATGGTAACATCCTGATGGAAGGGTTTTGTTTGTGGCACACTTTTGGAGGGGAGGGAGAGGGCCGGCAGGGGAACGCGAGTGTAATTAAGTTGCATTAATGAGCTGCAGCAATTAATTAAAAAGAAGAACAAAACCAAGTCAGTTTTGTTAGCCGTGTCTCCCAGCATGTGAAGTGTCAAAAGCAGAAGAGGAGCAGGTGTCTGCCAGCCCTGGCATTTTTGGGCTGGTACTTCAAGTGCTGTTGTAATTCCTTATTTTTTTGCCTAATTTGTTGTGATTACTTGGCATTTTTTGAGAAATGCTTTTCAGAAGGGTCAAGCTCGAAGCCATGCTAGGGAGAAGTGTGAGGGAAGAGTTTAAAAAAATAAAAATAAAAACATTAAGTGCTAAATCAAAGACAGAATTATGCAACTTCTTTTTTTTTCTCATTCTAAAGGGCCCAGAAAGCAAAATCCTCTTTTATAAATCCAAATGTATAGGCACTGAGAGAATATTTTTTGCTTCTATGTGACTTTTATTCCAGATAGAAGAAACAGAAACATCCTGAGTTCTGTTTGCGTGCAGCTGCAGGTAGTTTTCTGTAGGGTGTTTTCCCCCTTCTTTTAGCCACCAAAAGCCACAGCTTCTGACTGAGCAAAACAGACAACTAGTCTCAGGTTTAACACCTCAAAGAAAAAAGCTCAACCCTGACAGCTCTGCATGACCAAACACAACTGCCTGCCTCCTTTAGTAGTATTGTGTCACTACCAAGTTAAAAAATACCAGCGAAACACAAGCTACTCTCCATTCTGAGATCACGCACAGCAGTGTGCACACGCTGGTAACACTTTCTCCGCCTCTCCTGTTCTTTACTTTCTTTCTGAATCACGCTCATTCCTGTCTGCCGACCTGATGTTCCCTGGAGAAGCAGGAAAACAAAAAGGAGAAGATGACACACCCTCTATTCAGTGAGATTGTCCCATGAAAGATTTCATTTGCTTAGGGCTTTTTAAATTAATCTTTCCTTTTCTCAGTTAGCACTGACAACACACCTTTTGGGTTTAATATGATTTCCTCTCCTCTGAAAAATTATTATCAATCAGATATCAGCAGTCTTTGTCAGCCTTGTTTGGGAGCAACCAAAATTCAGCACAGATGGTGGAAAGAGCACATTTTCAGCTCTGAATACCTGAAACATTTTACTGGTAGTTTCAGGAAGCAAATCCTCTAGATGGTCAGAGAGGGGAACTTCTGGAATTGAGATCTGCATGTCCTTAACACCACACCTCTCCACCTGACGAAGCTCTGATGCCACTTTCACCAATAAAACTGATCAAAACCATTTGCAAAGTACTCTAAAGAGATAAAGCATCAAACTATGCACTTAACAGCATTGCCCCTTGGCTTTAATTCATGCTGGTAGAGAGCAGTGAAATAAAAGTGTGATGACTGAGTCACTTCAGAACTACCACTCAATTGCCTATGTTCATTGTAGCATAAAGCACCAATTAATAGAAGTAAAACACCAAGCCCATATTCAGGTAAGCCTATAATACGCAGTATCAATGACTGCTAATAATTATAAGAAAAAAAAATCAGTCTGAGAAGAAACAAAGCTACCCAAGGGTCATATTCCACGCTTAATTACCTCCTCCAGGTTTCGTTAGCAGAGTCACTCCTCTTCACGCCCTGAGAGCTCCTCTCGTGATCTGCTTGTGCTGGACCCACTCTGAGTTCCCCAAGGTGACACAGTGCCCCTGCTCGGTGGGGACAGGGGCTGCCGCCCCATCCCGCTGCAGGAGCTCCCTCAGCGCCAGTTTCGGAGTGCCCTCTGTTGGGGACAGACAGCGCTGGAGATGCTTCTGGCCCTGATCCTGAGGGGACATTTCCCCACGGGAAAACAAACCAGCTCCTCCCTTTTCCTGGTGTGGAAAAGCCACTATTTTCACACTGTTCAATAGGAGAAGCCCCAGAAAGAGTTGGTGCATTTCCAGCCTCACTTAGGTTCCAGTCACACTGAGGTGAGTTTGGGAGGAAAGAACACTGTTCCAGCACTGAGCTTTCCCTTCTCAGATGAGCACAGCTATTTAAACTAAAAGTTTTTGTTATATTTATAGAGGCACAACAAAGCCAGGGATATCTTGAACCCAGACAACATTAAGCTGGCATGGTGGTGACATTCTGTTCCCTAGGAAAGCCACTGTCTGGCAGAGACCCAATCAATTCCTCCAAGAGTTGCAGAGTTGTAGTTTCTCTCAGCTTTGCCAAGAATTGCACTAATATTCCCTTCTTCTGAAGGCAGGGATGAAGAGAGCTGCCTGCCCCATAGGATCCACAGATAACTCACACCTTGAAGTTACTCATAGGCGAGCCCCAAAGCTGTTTAGTAACCAGAGCTGGAACCAATAAGAAGCCATTCCAGAGCCACAAATACACTAAAGAGCCACCTACCAAAACTTTACAAAGAGTTCAGATCAGAACTACTGTGCATTTGCACAGTTCCATGCATCAGATCCTTATTCTCCTTCATCCTTATCCCTTCTTCTGCAGTTTCAGAGAGTCTTGAGGAGCCAGATAGGTCCCTCTGAGGGTGCCAAGGCCCTGGCACAGGGTGCCCAGAGAAGCTGTGGCTGCCCCATCCCTGGAGGTGTCCGAGGCCAGGTTGGATGGGGCTTGGAGCAGCCTGGGAGAGCAGAAGGTGTCCCTGCCCCTGGGTGGGACATGGAATGAGTTCTATGCCCCATGACCCACACGGTGTCTGGTAAATTCCAAAGGAAACTCAGGGATGGTAAGAACAGTTGCTTTTCTTACTCATGCCCATGTAGCACTGAAGGACAGATGTGATTCACAACCTGATGTCACTCTAACATCTTAGGACACCACCGCACCCCTCCCCCTGTGGGAAATTGTACTTGAATCAGACACTCAGACCTCTAAGTTAAACAAAGGAAAAAATTCATTCCATGAAAAAGAAGAGTTTATTTTTAAAAACATATTTCCCTTGACTTAACAAAGGATAGTGTGGATGAAACTTACTCATTTTGGCTACATGCTAGAATATTCCACTTTAACTAAGAATCACCAGTTTAGCCAGCAAACACATGTCCCAAAAACGTATGTTTCCAGAGCTGTCTTCTAGCAGGATAATACCTAACAGCAAGGGAAGAGCTCCATAAGAAGCTTCCAGAAGACCATCCAGTGACCCTGAGCAAAGAGCCTTCCACCTAGGGAGGTCAGCTGAGAGGCTGGAGAGTCAGGCCAGGCTTTTCCACTTAGATATGCAAATTTGAGTATTACTGAAATGTTTCATCAGTTGTTGAAAATTCAACAAGAAGGAGAGGGGGGTAAAAAAGCAAAAAGGGGAGAAAAAGGTAGATTCTCCCTCCCCCACAACACATTGCTGCTGAGTAGTCTAGTCTCAATGGAATGAATTTTATACAAAAAAGACTCTCATTTTCAATCTAACTTCCTGAAGGAATCCCTATAGAATAGTCTCTAGACAACTGCTAAGTGAGTGAGAAAGAACCAGAGAGTCTGCTGAAAAGAGTCTTTGATTTCAACACAGAGAGCGAAGATTCACTTGAGAACACAAAAATGTGGAGAAGGAGAATCTGTCAATAAAAGCCTCATTTTGGAGCCCAAAAGAACCCAGCAGAGTTTTCCTGGAGCAGTCCTAAAGCAACAGATCAAACCAGCAGTTCTTCCTAGAAACACTGCATGGGCAACACATTTAGTGAGATTTTACACCTCTGCCAAGCTACCCTGCAAATAAGATAGCTCCAGCAATCTATTTACTTATTTTTTTCCCTCTGCTGAGTTGTCTATAAAGAAAGTTAAGTCCTTAAGTGTATAGACTTCTCTTTCCCCTTGGGTGCATCACAGCTCAGGACATGAAAGCTCTCACACTGCTCCGGATGACAGCTCTGCAGATGGGACACAGCCTCAAATTGAGGGCACATTCTTCACAAGCTACCAGGTGGCCACAGGGAACAAACACAACAGACACATTTTTGTCCATGCACACTTTGCACGTCCTCTCCTCTTGCAGGCGGCGGAGCTGTTCTTCTGTGCTCAGCTGAGACTCATCTTCACCAAAAAAAAGAGAAAAAGGCCCAAACTGTTAGTGTTGTCACAGCTCCAGAGAGCCAGTTGTGACAACTTAGGAAGTCCCACTGCAACTTGCCCATTGTTCTGTTCAGAGACTGTGAAGATGGCAGAAGTATCTCTCAGGCAAGTTTTCTATAAGCTGAAAAACTACAGCTATTGTAGACTGGCTTATCTACACAAGATTCAGCTTATCTACACATGCTGGACTGAGCAGGGACACAGATCAGCAGCATTTACTGTGGTACATAAATTATCCCCATAACTGGGTATTTTTGTAGCAGCTGCTTCACAGGGGCACTCCAATCCCTGAATAAGGGTTCCTGTGCTCAGGTACCACTCAAACTAGCTCACAGTCCCCTTCCAAATTAAAGAAATGAGTTCATATAATGACTATTGATGCTGTTACTCTAGAACTCCTCCCAATTATGCTTAAGCTCAATTCCCCACCACCGCCAGCCCAGAGCACCTGATTGCTTTTGCTGCCCAGACCGCATTTCTTGTCTTGATGTTCCAGGCTCTCTCTGAACAGCACCTGTAAGACCAGAAGAGAAGATGGTATTCAATGCTGCCCCTTTATCCCTCTCCCAACAGTGCTGTGTGAAAAGATGAACTGCCCTGGACCTCAGAAGCATTTGGTTAAAAATTTCTTAACTCAGCCTGGTGTGGCTGATGTTCTCTGGTGCTTCAGTAGCTATGTAAGTTTACCTCCTTGCCAAGGCCTGTCTGCCGACATCACACTCTCCTCAAAGTGGGTTTATCTATCACATCAGCTGGTTATTCCAGCTCCTGTGCTTCTATTTAATCAAAATTTCAGTTTTGTGGATTTTTTTTTTCCATGTTAGCTACAGAAATGGCAGACCGTGCTGTAGAGGCTGGAGCTTTAGAACTGCCTCTTCAAGTAACGTCACTTGGCAAACAGACTTCACAAAACAGATCACACAAGACAGAAACTAAGAAAAATATATATTATCTAGACAAGAACTGTGGCTATTTCTAAACAAGCTATTGATTCCAATTTTAAATAGGCTTGGAGCAACCATCCATCCTAGGAGCTTTGCTTCAGACAACTGCCTCTGTCTTGATCAGCTGTGAATTTGTGCACGAGCCTGCACATCGTGGAGCTGCTGGTTACTGCAGGTCTGAGGGCAGCAGGAAACACCAAGGATATCCCCAGCACAGCCCAGTGCAGGCAGATACAGCCACCAACATCCCAGTAACACGGCTTCTCCAGGTTCCTTTAAATCAGAACCTCATTGCTCAGCCTCCCAAGGAAAGGCGGGCTTGGGAGCATTACCCCTCTCCATTCCAGTCTGGGCAGAGTGAAGGCAGACCCTCAGGATACTCTCAGCAGTGCTCCATGTGCAGTGAGGAAGAGGTTAAACACCCTGCAGCCCAGCTGTGAGTCAGGCCTACCTCTGCTTCCTCCTGCACTGCTGCTGGCCCCCCAGCCTGACTGCAGCAGGTCTGAAATCAGCTCAGACTCAGACAGGTAGAAAGTCCCAGTCAGCAGGAATTTATTCTCTGCCAGGTTTGCCACACAGGTGGGGTCAAAGCCCATCTGCAGGACATTCTGCACTATCAGACTCTGATCCTCAGAAGGATGAGCCAGCAATTTCCAGTTCCTCAGAGGATCTGTAAAGCAGTGAACAGGTACTTTACCAAAAAGGCAGAGCTTTGGGCAAGAAGTGTGCCATTCCTTGAAGGTGTTCTTCATAAAATAGTAGTATTATAGCCTAGAATAACCCTCAAACTGTCCATATAGCTAGATTAACTTCCACATTTATTTTTTACTTCAAATCATAGTTCACACGAAAGCCCATCAAAGCCAATTTCATGTTTTCAGATACTTATTTTGGATGGTTTATTTCACTTTATCAGTGAACAGTCTCCTGTGTTTGGCATCAGTCCAGAACCCTTATCTCTGCTTTCACATCCCAGAACAGAAGCCTCAGAACTGCTTCCATGAACATCAAGTGTAATATCCCAGTTGAAGTCTCTCCTACCTCAACCATTCATCAGGAACAACAGAAGTAGAAAATTCAGCTGGCAGTCTCTTCAAAGGCTCAAGTCTTGCTTAAGCTTTTGGGAGCCAAATTTCACCAACTTACATTTCTGGGAGCAACTGACAAATGGAAATAACCCCCAGGCTCAACATTTTCATGAACATCCCAGCCCTCTACTGTTCTCTGGTTTCTTATCAAGCATGTTTAAGATGTTGCAGTGAAGGACTTTGCAGACAGACATCAGCATCAAGAGCATGCAAAAATCAAAGGTAAGTTAGGTAAGCACTCAAAACTCACATGACTATCCAGACCAGCTAAGTGTCTCTGGACTAGACTAAGAGGTCTCACAAGAACAAGTAATTTTGTTTCTTTAGCTAGAAACCATTTCCTAAAACCACAGTGAAATAGCTTCTAGAATATCAAAACATCTCACAAGCAGCTTGTTTACGGAGGGCAGAGCAGCTGAGCTGGGCTGGTGGAACTCAGACTACATTCACCAGAAGATAAAACACCATGGAATTACAGCACTGACCTTGGGAAGGAGAGGAGCCTTGCTCAGTGTGATCCCAGGAATGTCTCTGAAAATGATACAAAAAGAAGCATGTGTTCAAAACTCTCTCATCCACCAAACCTAATCCACTGCACACAAAATATTCATGACTCACTGGAGCCAGCAGGGTGGTAGAAAACGTCGCCTGAACACTGCTAACAAATTCTCTCCCCCTTGAGTGCAGTAAAAATTCACACCTGTGAGAAAAAAAGTTTAAATACATTAGTACGGGATCTCCCAAGTGAAAGTATCAGTTTGAATTTTAGAAGCAAAGGATGTTATGGGCATGTAAAGGGTTAATGTTCACAACCAGGCAGAAACACCAAAAGATGCAGTGGTTTCACATTTGCTGAATTTTTTTTGTTAAATTTAGCGTAGTGGTCTAAATATTTTTTTTCACGGTGGAATAGGATTAGAAAAAAAGGCAAAACAGGCTTAAGTTAAAGAGAAAAACAGTTAGATTTATTAACACACACTAGAAGGAGAACAAAAAAAAAAAATTAAACTTTTCAAAAGCACTCCCCTCCCCCCTACTAACAGTTTTCTTTTCCACAAACGATGTAAAGAGACAGAAAATCAGAACTCTAGGTCAGTACCACTTATAAAAGCCTTTCACTCAGTCTTTGAGACAGACAAGTCTCTCCTATCGTTATGGTAACTTTCCACAAGAGGCACAGTCTGTCTGTGGCTTCCAGCTCCCAGAAAAGCAGCCCGCCCGGGAACCTGTATTTGAGGGCTTCCCAAAACATAGCCTTTCCCATGACTACATATGGACCATGGACTTACACATGGGGTTTCATCTTTTAAGGATGTACAGCCCCACAACAAAGGATTTCTCATTCTTCACTGGTGAAGAGGCTTCAAAACATCTCATAGGATCACTGGATCACAGTTTCTAATNGAAGCAAGGCCCAGAGTCAGCTGGATGTTAACAGCCGTGATTTCCCTGTCCCTGCTGGTATCTGCTGGGCTCGGGGGCCTGGCATGGCTCCCCCAGGGCCAGCCCCATCCTGGCTGCCCCATCCCAGCCCCGGGGACAGCGGGGCCCAAGCCAGGCCCTGCTGCTGCCCAAACGGGGGTACCTCATGGCAGGCCCAGGGTGAAAGAGGGCAGCCCCCCAAAATTCACCTGAATTTAAGCCATGTGACCCAGAGGTGTACACTTGTATCTGATTGGCTGTTCTGGCTGTCAGTTTTAAAGCAGATCACTAATTGGTTTTCACCATTCATGCCAAACCAATGCAGGGCAATGAGCACACTTAAATGCAGGGTACCAGGTGTTTCACCTGCCCACCTCTCACACAAAGGCTGACGGTAAGAGGATCATGATCCGTCCCCCTTAATTCAGTCTTCCTTTTGGCCCCAGATGAGTTCAGTTGAACACGCTTTAGAATAGACCACAGGAACTGTGATGAGAGAGCAGTTCACAGGAAAGCAACAAGAACTGCTGCGAAAGCCCAAGGCTTACAATACATTTCTTCTTGTACCTTAGAGTAGTGTAATGAAAGCTCTTCTTTGATGCTGAAGAAAGTTATTTTAATTGAACTCTAGGTCAAATTCGAGAATCTCAGGTCTGAACTGTCCCATTCCACCTGAGCTTGATCATTTTGTTTTGCTTTTAAGGTGAGAGGATATAAATACTTCTATCCTATGAAAGAGAAGTATCAGTGTGAAATGCATGACCGGTCCTTTGGCCTTGCTGTGAGGGATATTTGTTAACCAAGACTGACTTACTCTGGATACCACTTGGCATGTTCCCTCCAAGGGTCATCTCCGAAGGACCAGCTCCTCACACCTCCATCACAGTAAAAACACCTCACTACATCTCCTTGTCCTGAAAGGGAGATCAAGAGATTAGTTGATACCTGAGACACTACATGCCCTACACTGGGTGAGAACCTGGCGTGAGACTCAGCACAAAACAGGCTTTGGTCTGAAGGGATGAATGCATGACAATTCACTAACACAGGGCACACTGTACAGGGACAGGGGACTCAGTCTGAGCTCCCAGAGCTGCAGATGGTGGAGATGATTCCAGAAGGGAGTCACAAGCTAACAGGCAGCATCCATGGGAGCAGCTGAATTCCCAAGCACAAGCCCCCCAGCCAACCCCCCTGCCTGCCTTTAGGGCAGAACTGTTATTAGTTTTACCTGTGAACACACTTTGCTCACTAACCACAGTCTGCCATAGTGCAAGTATTTTCTCTGACTGGTCAATTCAGAGAGGAGTATTTCTTCAAATCTGATACCTAACCAGCAAAGCATTCTCAAAGGGAAAGAGTAGCATTATATTGATATTCATGTGCATGTGATTACAAGAAATATTGCCAAATTTCCCTAGAATAAAAAGTATGTGATTTCTGTATTTCAAATGAAGAGTCCTTAGAGAAACAAGCCACAGCAACAGCCAGATGGGCTGACTCCATAGAGCTGTCACTCAGATTTGGGGTTTTGAGAAGAAAAGGCTCAGGGCAAGACACAGCCTATCCAAAACATGACATGCCAAGCAATCCCCTCAAGTCCTTTTAGAAGTGCAAGGACTAAATACATTCGATGGATCTTAAAGCACACACTTATCTGTCAGTAAAACATCTGTTTCAAACACATCACCTTTTCCTCTCCTGCTGGCAAGGAGGTATTTACTAGTGGACCACTCGGTACCCAAAAGGAGTTAAATGTTGAAACAAATTCTGCACAAGCAGCAAGAGAAACTGCACAGGCAGGAGGAGGGATGTGGTTTTTAACTACAATACACATACAGGTATTTCCAAGAGCAATAAAACAGTGAAACCTTCAGAAGTTAACTTGAATCAGAGTTAAGGACATTTCCCCAGAGTACCTACCTGTGTAAAAGAACCCTGCTCTAGCCAGCTGCTCTGGATGCATGTTGGAATTTTGTGGCCAATTCTCAAATGTAGACAGTCTCATCTCCTCTGTCACCATCTCGGGGTACTCTGGCTCATTGGGCAGGGCTGTCTCCTCACTGACTATGCCCTGCAAGACACTCAGGAACTGCCCATCCACAGTGTCGAAGATCTCCGGCAGGGACAGCATCTCCTCTTTCCCAACATCCTTACCACGGAGGTATTCACAGGACGGGAAGAAATTCAGGTGCTCTATTATGGGGCAATCTCCAGGCCTCCAGTCCTTCAGGACACCACCGCAGCAGAAACACTGCACTTCATCCCTGGGGCCCACATAGAAAAATCCAGCCTCGGCCAGGTCCCGGGCAGACACAGGGGCGGTGCGGGGCCACTGCTGGAAAGTCCTCAGCCTCCTGGCCACGCTCCTCATGCTGGAATTGAAGAGCTGGCAGCGAGCACTCCGGAGCTCGGGCAGCTCTGCTGGTGCTGCATCCCCCATGGCCGCGTTCTGAAAGAGAGGATGGGAGAGCGCAGAGCGGTCAGCTGCAGCCCCAGCATCAGGCAGTTCTGAGCCCACGTTATTATTCCTGGTCCCCATGCACATTCCAGAAAGCTCCTGCTCTCAACAAAGCTTGTTTCAGAATTGCAGCCCAGTCACAGATCTGGTGTTTCTGTGCTCTGCTGTTGAACTTTTGCTGAGCCCTCAGTGGTGTCTGACAGGAAGAGCCCAGCGCTTTCCAAGGCCCTCTGCCAATTTACAGGAAAGATGGAACAGAGAGGGCAGGGCAAACCCTGTGCTGCCTCCCAGGCTGAACCAAGTCACCCTTTGGCATCTGATCTGCAAGATAATTCCCCAGCCATTTCGCTAAGCCTTTAAACTAGCATTAAAAAGGCTCTGCTTTTTATTCCCCAAACCAGGCATGTCATAACAAAACAGAGAACAGCCCCACCCAAACAAATAATGCCTCAAACTCCCATTTACAGCCAAAAACGCCACACAAAACATCACATTTCTCATGTCTTTATTGCCATGATTATTAAGCAGTTATTATCTAGAAATAGCTCTATAAAAGAGAACTTTTCCAAGCCATAGCCTAAAATAATCAGATGCAGTTTCTATGAGGTGGTGTCCTTAAATCAAGGATTTTCTGGTTTTTGTCATATTCTGCCTGTGCTACTTCAGTGCAAGAGGAATTCTGAAATTAGAGAAGTAACCAAATGCCTGATTATCCAAGCTCTCATCCTGCTTAAGGTAACAGCCCTTCTCTGGGTGATCAAGCTGAACTACAACTCAGCCACTGCTTCCAATGGTTTCCCTATGGCTGGCAAAGACACGTTTAAAAGACCCTACAATGACACAACTGAGACCCAGGAACAATTGAATTCCTTTGGAGTGAAGTCCCTACACAATTTAACTAAGCAAAAGGTGCAATCAACCCCCTTTTTTTTTTTTAATTAAGGGCACTCAAAATCCCTCCCCTACCCAACTCAATAGGTGAGTTCAACCCACAGAAGTGCAACTTCCTATATACAGGTTATGAGTGCTAAGCATTATTACTGCACAGACCCCAAAACCTCACTCAGGAAAATAGTGAATCAAGGAAAAAAATAGAAATACACACCTTTAAAAGCTACAGTTTTTCGAGGCTGGTAGAGCACATTAAAATAACAGATAACTACAGCAGTGCACAGTAAAATACAAACAAGTGGAGACCAGAGATGCAGCAACTACTCTGCAGCAAACACCATCACAGAGACTCTGAGGAGGCTTAAGAAACACTCGGGCCAGTAGCATCTCTGAAGAACTATTTCTCTCAATTAAGAGCTGCAGCACTTAATTTAGGGAAGAAAATAAGTTCACAGGTCACTTTAGTCACAAAACCCACAGTTGCCCTGCATAGGTATTACACATTTAGTGGGATTTTAAAAGCAAAATCAAATTTACTCAAACCGCACGCCTCTCATTATAAAAGGCAGCAAGGAAGAGAAAGTTCATTAGCAACCAGAATTTCCTTCTATAATGCCAGGGACAGAAATCAGGGCTGGAAGAAAAGGCACTAAAAGCCCCTTTTAGAAAGTGTGCCTTATTTAATACAATAAAGAAGCTATTCAAGAACTATATAACTGGTATAAAGAAAAGTCCACAGAGAAGGAAAGCTCCGAAGCCATTAGCCACTGATGCCCAGCAGAATCTGCAAGCTAAGCAAACTGAGGAGAGGCAGATTGTCTGCCTTCACAGCAGATTTTGCTCCCAGAACACAGACACTTGTTCATCAGGCACAGCTCCACAATCAGTGCTGCTCTCCTCCTGAGCCTTAACAAAGCAAAACGCTGTAACTCTTAGGGTATAACAAATTTCAGGTTTCACAGAGACGACAGCTAGGTTATCTTAGCCTTCCTGCACCTAGAAAGCACCTGAGAGCAAGCTTCACAGCTTTCGTTTTGTATCTTCATGAAAAAAACCATTTCTTCCACACAAGACTTCTTAATAAGAGGTACAACATAGAAGAACAAATATATTTATCTTTTGCTTATTGAGAAGCTCATTATAGTTTACCTGCATATTCATATACTCTATAGAAGATTCATTAATTCTGCTAACAAGACTCTCCAAAGCAAATTAAAATTTCAAATAGCTATACACCACTAAAAACCAATAGTCTACCACAACCCACTATTTATATAGCAGTACAAAGACAAAGCAACATTACAGCTCATACCAACAATTAGTGCAATAAATAAAATAAATAAATAAATAAACTTTACCTGAAACATGCTAACTAAACCCCAGAAGGCTTCCATGATTTAAAACTCTCTCAACACCGCAAACTTTACTCAAAAACCTTCACTCCTCCAATGTCTCTCCCAAAGCAGAAGCACTGCCAAGGAGTGAGTGACCCCACCTGCCTCAGAGGCCATTTATAATGCTTAGTTGCCCCCAATTGGTTGGGATGGGCTGAAGTTCTCCACTGGCTGACCACTCCAAATTTCATCTTTATTAAAAGGAGTCACAAGGCAAAGGTATAAAGTTAAGCTCAGCTTTTCTCCAGAAAATAACAGATCTTGTTAAAACTTAGTCTAGTGCCAGGTGATCCTGACACCTATGATGTAATGGCTGTCACCTCTTTATTTTGCTTGACTCTATTAACAGGATTTCTGCGTCCTTTTCAGCTTGTTTTCACATATGTTTTGCACCTTACATTTTTTAAGAAAATGTCTGTAAAATTAGCAGATAAACAGCAACAAGAATTTTCCCCAGACAGCTTGAACAGATTGCATTGCCTTTACTTTGGGAATCAAGACTTTTTCTACATTTGCATCTTCACAACTTGAAACCCTCCTATTCCTTTACCTTCCTGTGGTCCCAATTCCACAAAATGGAACATTTTAAGGATAGTTTTAAAAGATGCAGTTACTTGAAAATGTGTTTCCCTTTGCCACTAGCTGAGAAGATGCATAAAGCTTCTTCTAAACTCTTGACAAAATATCAGCTCTCCATGTAAACATAAGAACATGGGTGGTTCATGTTTCTTAGAAATGATAAATTAGCATTTTTCTTTTAATAAAGAGATCCAGAGTCCTTTTTTTCTACAGGCAAGCCTATACAATTAATCTCATTAAAAATAATAGTGTTGGGGTTTTGCTAATTAAATACTCGTTAATGAGAGCCCCTGAGCAGTAGAGGGCAGTGCTTTTATATGACATTTACAGAATCTTGTAATAAGAAAATGTGCTGGGGAGGTTTGTCCTTAGTGAACTTCTCTGTAATAAAATACATATGAAGATAATTGCACATTATGTTCCACTCCATGGATACTGTCATTCCTAAGTCTATGCTGATTTTTGAGGAATGCATCCTGAAAATCCAAGGGACAGAGTTAACAAAATCCCTCCTGCAGAGGATGTTTGGGGTCTGCTGATGGGTTGTAGCAAATCACCTGTTAATCAATAAGAGTGATTGATAATTCTGATTTTATGAAACATTTTACAAGCAATGACCTCATCTCCTACTGCTTACAACCACCTGGCTTCTCAAAGGAGTGCACAATTCCTCCTGTTTTAGGGGAAGCCCCAGCCGGATTGTTAAAGAGGGAAAAGCTGTATAAATCTCAGAGGAGCTCAAAAGCAGCTTCTAAGTTAATTAACAACATTGGTCTGTTTCTGGCAGTAGTTATTTGTTTGGGGTTTTCTTCTTGTATACATAATGTTCTTCCATCATAAAAACTTCAGGACAGGTTTAAGGTTGATTATCTGTGGGGATGCACTCATGTGGTTTTGGGGGAACATTTCACCCACAGAGGAAAGCTGAGGACGACCAGTGAGATGACTGTAGCAGAAGAAGATGAAATGACACCAAGTGTGGTGCTGAGAGCAAGTTCAAACAAGTCACCATGTTTAAACAGTAGGGTTTTATTTTAGCACACCAAAATTTGGAAAGCAAATAACATATTCAGTAATCTGTTGTATGCAACTTAAACTGATCATTTTTAACGAGTTCTATATTTTCAGTTTCTCTTCAGAGCATTAAGATGTCCTACTGAACTTTTGAATGCTTCTTAAAATGAGGAATGTCATGAGCTAATGATAAACAAATGTGGGAATCAGTAAACATCAATCAGGAGTCCAGGACAGATCAGTGATAATGATCAACAGTGCCATCACTAGACAGTGATTGGAAACACTCAATGAAGAAAGTAATATAAACACAATCAATCAAAAATCTGCTTGCTATTATCAACCTGATTTGGAAGGAAAACAATCAATAAATACAAGGGCCAGAGTATATCTGGAGGCAGCATAATGAAGAGCTTGAAAGCACTGAAGTGACTGGAGCCCCTGGAAAAGCTCCAGCAGAATTCAGCATCTCTACCCTCGAGGTGCTACACCGCTGTAAGGGGCTGAAGCTGCTCTCTGTGGCTTGGCTCGAGGAAGACTATAGTGCTTTCATCAATTAATTAAAAGTATACTGAGAAAAGAGGCTTTTATAACAGGAGGAAAAAAAGGTATCAGTTGGCACTGATGAGAAAACGAAGAGGCTGGAACACAAAAGGAGACACCATAGCCTGCCACTGCAACTGATGTGTAAAGAGACTGGGGACAGAGCAAATTTATGGCCTAGTTCCCATTCCCACTTAGTCAGGTGCTAGCCACGATTAAGATGTGGATCCATTTTTCAGAATAAAACATTCAGGCCCTGTGATATAACTGCTTTGCAGCCTGAAGCAGAGTAGACAAGATAATTACACCTAAAGCCCCAGACACAGATGACTGCTGCTGTTTCTCCATTGAGGGCCTCTCTTCCTCTTCTGGCTGCCTCTGCCTTGCGTGTTGTCCTCCCCCCTCCTTCCCCCTGAAGGGCCTGCTGGTCTGGTCCTGCAGCACAGCACCTGCACTGCTGCTCTCTGCGGAGCTCCTGCCACAGGAGCACCCGTGCGGGAGCCCAGCTGCCTCCCAGGGCAGCCCCGAGGGACCAGAGCACGCACAGAGCTCCACAGCATCCATAAAACAAATCCACTCTGCACAGGAAACAGGATCCAACTCAGTGAATGGTGACAAGACACACTGAAAAGTGACTGGTCACCCCTGGGACAAGCACAAAGCCATTTCCTCAGGTCAGAGCAAAGCTCAGAAGTCTCACTTTGCTGTTTCATGCAGCTCAGATTTTTCTTTTCCCATAACAAGTTCTGCTATACATCTACAGGGTTCTTCTCTGCCTATCAACAGCTTCCTCCCTGCTCTTCCCTCGGTGGACTTTTCAATAATAACAGATTGTTTATTTCTCCACACATTAACAATCATTCATTCAGGAAGCCCAGAAAATGTTGCTATGGCCTAAATCATAGAATCCCAGAATGGTTTGGGTTGGAAGGGACCTTAAAGTTAATCTCATTGACGTGCCTGCCATGGGCAGGGACACCTTCCATTAGACCAGGCTGCTCCAAGTCCAAGGCCTTGGACACTTCCAGGGATGGGGCAGCCACAGCTGCTCTGGGTAACCTGTGCCAGGGCCTCACCACCATCTGGGTAAAGAGCTTCTTCCTAATATCAAACCTAAACCTCTCTGATTTTAGTTTAACGCCATTCTCCCTTGTTCTATCATTGTGTGCTCTTGTAAAAAGTGCACATACACATAGAGACTGCTGGAACTAATGCACAGGTGAGTAACAAATACCTGTTTTGTGAAGTGATTTCCTAGGGATTCAGATCTTTTCATGTCCTGCCCTAATTCTTTCCCATGGCATTTGATTGCCTCAAAACTTTAGGTATTGTAATAGTTAGGAATAGCTAAATGTAGCTTGCAACGTGATTCATGAAAGTGCTTCAAATCAAATCCTATTAATATCCCAGCCCACAGAACAGAACACAGTACATATGAAAAGGAAAATCTGCAAAGCACAGCAGATACTCAAAAAAAATCAGCAGAGGAACTGGCCTTAAAATCTGAAAAACTTCAGGGTTTCAGTGTCCAGCCTATTATAAAAAAAATTTCTGCTATTAAAGAGTGGGTTGACCACTGTTCACTTCTTTTTCAAAGGAATGTGTTTGCAGAAAATAGCCTCTCTTTTATTTTTCTAAATGTCTATTGGAGCTAAAAAATGTGAGTTTCTTTTGCAAAGGTAATTTTTTCTCTTCATTTAGTTTTCTAGCCCTTCTTGCCATTGCCGGTGAACCCAATAATCATGAGAAAAAAAAAAAAAAAGAAATAAAGAACAACCCCAAACCCCATCCATTGCTTGTTGTCTTGTTTTTTGCTTCTCATAACATTCTGAATACTTGAAAAAAATCTGTAAAAATTCAATGCTGCTGCAAATTGAACGAACTATTTCAAGTTTTCAGCAGATCTACGATCCAATGATCCAAAGAGCACACAGAATGTTTAGAGGCCTGAGCAGCAGCATAGGGATTGGGAATACAAATGAAAACTTGAGGAGAGAGCTGCAGGTTTAAGTATATTCCCACAATGAGTACAGAAAATATAAATTATATTCTCTTGCTTTTTTCCTTCTTAAGTAGCACCCAGTAGGTTTCCCCAATGATGAATTGTGCTTCTTCCTCTCCCTCTGACTGACTTTGATCACTTCCCAATTCCTTCTGATTCTGACATGGAGGAGCCTCCTATTTGGGCTCTTTTCTCTTTACCTACTCCAAGCCAGGAGGTGCAGGAACAGAAGACCTGGAGCCTCATGTAAACCAAGTGGCATTGCAACTCCAAATTATTCATATATAAAACTAACAGCTCCTCAGAAGAGATTCTTACCCACTGGCAGCCACAGTTCCACCATTCAGCCATTAAATTACCTGTAAAGAAGGATTTGTCAGGCATTGTTGTGATTCTAACGGAGCTCATCCTACTTTATAATTGGCAGAAAATCAGCCATCAAGAATCATAGAACATCTGATTTTCCAATCAAATCCTGCTATAGTTTGGACTGTTTTCATTGCAGAGAATGTGCCTGGCTGCCTGAATATCGCTTGGGCAACAGGCAGAAAGATCTATTCTTGAGCTATTCACACTACAGTCATCTGCTTTTCTCCATGCAATTTGGCTTGGAATGAGTTTATTTTGTCCCTGTATCAATAATCAATAGCAAGATTGAAAGATGAGGAAGAAAAGACAAACAGAGCAACCTGAAGACACTGCAAAGAGCTGAAGGGAAAAATGCACGACAAAGTAACCAAAGACAGACTGACCCAACAATTTAATGGAAAGCCCAGGACAGCAGTGAGAAGGAGTTGCCAAGGATGAAGATCAAGAGGGAGGCAGGGGAGAGTCCCTGTGCTCAGCCGTTGCTCTGCGGAGCTCCTCACCACAGCTTTCCAAGGAAGTTGTCTTGCAGGGAACAGCATGTGTGAGGCTGGTGTCAGATGGGATCTGTTCACAGGCCACACTCTTTGCATATGATTTCCCTCCTCATGTTTTCACAAACAATGTGTCAGTGACATGGGAAACAGGAGAGGAGAACAGATACAATTTCCTTGTGTGCCTGCTTTTATTTTTCACCCTAAAATGCTGGAAGTGAATGCTGGATCCTTGGTTTGGGAACATTCCGCAGGAGTGTAGGGTGAAGGAGGGAGATGATTCCATTATGGAAATATTTGATTTTCTTCCATGCTCATAACAGCTTCATAAAATTCCTGTAAAACCTAAATTAAAAACAAATAATAAAACCACCAACAAAAGTATGTTGTAGCTTACACAGGGACTCTCCTGAGATTTCAGAGAGTGTTATCCAAGGAAGAAAAAGATAAGTACAAATTTTTCTTAAACTAGATGAACACATTTCATTCAACTGAGAGAAAACCAAACCCCATGTTTCCCCCTGGGTTACAGTGTTACACTCCAAGAGTATCCTAATAATATATATTATATAATATATATAAAGATATGAATATTACCTTATCCATATCCTTCAACTGAGACTTTTCATCCTACTGGTTTTATTTCTAAAAGACTATGCACTTCTCAATGGATAGACAAGATCATTCTTAGCATTACCAGGAAGAAAAAAAAAATTGGATTTTCCAAATGCAACAGAAAAAAAAAATATTCCCACAAAGACCTAGATGTGTACATGCATGTATATATATGACATGCTGCCTTTGGGTCTAATCTCACAGGTAGAGCCTAAGAGCAGCCCCCTGTACGTTGGGATGCTGAAGCAGAGAGCTCCAACATTCTGCCCACATGCTCTCCTGGCGAGGATGATTCACAGTCACATCGTTTCTATATCGAGATGTGAACATGCACAATCACATGGACTTCGGAGCAGCGCCCATCACCCAGGCATCCAGCCTTTCCCTTCTCCTTCTACACACATGTTCCTCGCTCCAGCCATGCTGATGATTTTTTTTTATTATTCTGTTTTTTGAGTCTCTGTTCTTTGGGCAGACTTTCCAGCTTGCTCAGGGAGTGCCCACAGGAGGGATTTACTGACTTGCTCCATAATTACACCGAAAGCAAACAGAATTGGATCAGGCCAGGTTGGACAGGGCCTGGAGTAACCTGGTCTTAGTGGGAGGTGTCCCTGCCCATGGCTGGGATTGGAACAAGATGATCTCTGAGGTGTCTTCCAACCCAAACCATTCTGGGATTCTAGGAAAATTACCTATTATTACTTGCTACTTAATTCAAACAGAGAATGCAAAGCATGGTGCTGAGGATTAAAGCACCGCTCTTTCTTCCTTATCTCTGGATGTCTGATCAGAAAAAGTACAAAAGTGGACTCTTTATTTCAGATATTTTATTGGAATGGTAAGTACGAAACGAACAGTTTCCAAACATGAACACAGAGAAGTCTCTGGTTTTAACTGTGTCTAAAGGAAAGCATGACTGTATTATTTAGTGTATTCCACAAGAACTAGAATTTGCCACTGCTACCCCCAAAATTTAGCAAGGAGATGTTACAAGACTTTGTAACTTGCAGGACTTAGACCTTGACCGTGCTGAAATCAACATAAACTGGGCTAAGGGCCCCAAATTCCACCCAGCTACTGCAAAATAGCTGGAAGGGGGAAAAAAAAAAGAATTAATCTGAAAAAACCCTCTGTTGAGGGTGGCCGCTGCCAGTGGTCAGACCAGCTGTGACCCTCTGCGAGGGTGTCCCAGCCATGGCTACCATGGGCTGGGGTGAGTGAAAATGGGGCTCCCAAAGCTCTTGGTTAAACTAGAACAGTTCAGTTCATTCCTGACTCCCCAGGAAAGTGATCATGGCACTGAGCCTGACAGAGCTCCAGGTGATTTGGACAATGCTCTCAGACCCATGGTGGGATTGCTGAGGACGTCCTGCACCGGGACAGGAGTTGGGCTTTGATGATCCCTGCTGTCAATAGGAGATGACAATCTGAAGCAGCACCTGGGGAAGTTTGGCTGGACATTAAGAGGAATTCGTTCATGGAGTGATTAGATACTGGAATATGTGGCCCTGGGGAGGTGGCGGAGTGGCCGTGGCACTCAGTGCCCTGATGTAGCTGACCAGGGCCGCTGGGTCAGAGGTTGGACTCGATGACCTCAGAGATCTTTTCCAACCTAAGCCATCCGGTGATCCTGGATCCCTTCCAACTCGGGAATCCCAGTGGTTCTGTCTCACTGATTCCGTGATCCTGTGAACCTGCACAGCCGAGCCTGTGGGCAAAGAGTCCACGCACAGGCTGAGAGAGGAATGGAGAAAGGACAGAACCTGAGAATATTCTGAATTGCAAGAGACGCACAAGGATCGAGTCCAACTCCTGGCGCCGCACAGGACACCCAAGAACCCCTTCTCCATGTGCCGTTCTCCACACATACCCCGAGCAATCAGGCTCAGCGCTGTGACCACATGCTTGGGAAGCCCATCCCAGTGCCCGACCGGGCGAACAACCCTTTCCTCCCGAGGCAGCCGCCCGCGGCGACGAGCTGTGCCCTGCGGCGGTGCGGCGCCGTGCCGTGCCGAGCCGTGCCGTGCCCNCGGCCCCTTCCCCGCCCGGCCGCCGCCTGAGGGGAGAGGAGGCGCCGCCGCCGCCCCTCCGCCAGGCCCCGGAGCTCCGCGCCGCGCCGAGCGGCCCTGCCTCGTCCCCCGGCGCTCTCTGCTGAACCACGGCGGCCCTGTGCATGAATTATGTCTGCCACAAGCGTTGACCCTCAGGTAAGTGAGCGGCGAGCGGCCCGTGGGCGGGGGGATTCCCGGGCCTGCGGCGGGCAGGCCCCGCGAGGCTTTTCTTGTCCCCCGGGCTGCCCTGGACCTCCATCGTTCTCGCTGGCTTCCCCCGTGGGCACAGCGCGTTCCCGCCTCCTCCGCGGGGCCGGGGCCATTTCTCAGGAAGGCCGGCGCTGGCTGATGCGTGGAGCACGCTGCTCCAGCCCCGGCCCAAACAAACCTGCAGGTGCTGCTGGCTGTTTTTACAAGTCTGTTCTCCGCCCTCACAAGCTGTGAGGTTTTCAGTGCCTGTGACAATATAAGTGTTTTTCTAAAATTAACTTTTTTTTTTTCCTTTTTTTTTTTTTCCTGTTATCACGTGCTGTGACTTCCCAGAGACCGAAAGGACAGGATAATAAAGGTGAGAAATGCTGCGATCTGGTCGCTTAAATTGTTACAGTAACAGATCAGTTACACAGGTACCTGTAGGTGAGCAGAAATGTACCGCTGTTACTCTGTATGGAAAATAATCCGGGAATGAGGGAATGTGTGCTTTGTTTCAGAAATAACATCGGCTGCCATTCCTGCCGGCTTGCCTGCATCCCACTTAATGCTGCTGGGCTTGCAGTGGCAAGGACTGTGTGTTGGTACTAAATAATTCTCCTTGTTTAAGGTGAAGCAGGTTGCTACATTAAGTCACAAGGATATCCCTGTACAATATATGTATTTTTACCTACTTTTGCACGCTCTGGGAATGCAGTTTTGTTGTTGCTCTGCTGGTGGCTGAGATATTTACTTAAGCCCATAAATTTAATAATTTAGGGAACTTGAAAGATGGTTAACTTCTGATGAGATAAGAGGCATTTTTATAACTCTACTGCTTCATTTGAATTAAAACTTAAAAACGAGTCATCTAAAAAAAAACTTCATTCTTACTGTGATTGCTAACAAGTATGTAACTGTTAAGACTTAGTAAGTAATAAAATCCAACTCATAAGTGCTTTTTAATACGTTTTAACCTGCCTTGAAAACCCAGCTCCTTCTAGCTGAAGAAACCTGTTCCCTGTGTTTGTAAACACTCTTCGACCTCTACTCCCCTTGACCAACTTTGCAGAAATGTTCTGCTCAATTCCCAAACTTGTTTGCTAAACACTTTGTTTGGTGTAGTATTATATTTAGTTCAGCTGTTCTATGAAATAGGTAAATACAGCAGCTATCACACTTGGTATTTGACCTTGTTTTTTCAAATTTAAAGCAAACAGGAAATTATCTGAAGGGACCTAATAGCCATTTTGGGTTTGTATATCATTCAGTCATGGGTTTTGAATGCTTATCAGACATCCTTTTATGCTGAAGTAGCACTTTATGGCAGATATCCTTATTTTACAGATGAGAATGTTGAAACTTAAGTTTTCCTGAAAATACCAGGATACCAAAGCACTTAGCAGTCTTCATTTCATAATTAAATGTAACCTTACCTCATTTTATTTTAGCCAGCTTAAGCAGTGAATAACACACGCTGGGAGAACTGTGAGTTTGTGTGTTCTAATTATGGGCCAGAACAATAGATGTTGTTTCCCAATCTTTTTTCACAGAATTGTTCTCAATAATGATTTTTTTGTTTGAAGTTAATTCACATGAGTTGTTTACTCACTCTCAGCTGTAGAATTTTTAATTACTATTTTTTTTTAATTTACTCAAACTTTGTTTTATATGCAGTAATATACGGAGAAACTATCCGGGGGGTGGGAAATGTCATTCTCTGGTGTTTCTATGAGTCTTCCTGGTTTGCAGAAGAAGTATGGCTTTTCCTGAAGTAGCATGGGGTGGAACATCATTCCTGCAATGCTTGCTGCTGGTGCTTTAACGTGCTGTAACCCTTTTTTTGTAGTACAAAATGGTTCATTACATCAGAAGGACACAGTTCATGACAACGATTTTGAACCTTACCTTTCTGGGCAGTCAAATCAGGTTAGTGTATTTTTAACTTAGTTTTTTTTTCCTTAGGCATGCCGTTGGCACTCCATTCATAGGATTGTGTGGAGGGAGCAAATGCCTTAAATAGAAATGGAAAAAGAAATGACAGCATATTGTGTTACTTGGTGATACAACCAGCATTTGTGTTCCCCAAGCTAATATTACTCTGCATCTCCAGATGGCCACAAGTGCAAATGAAGTTAATGCTCCAAGGAGCTGGAGCTGGTTCCTGCTCCCCTTGCAAGTTATTGATGTGGCTGCACTGTGACACACTGATCCTACGGTTCTGTGATAGGCTGGTTGCTTGTGGGAGTCTGAAAATTCTGCTTTTGGGCTCTCCTGATTTCTATTATTTATAGAATCTTAGCAATTAGTGTAGTTGAGATTTGGGTTGGATGCTCTCTAGGTACTTCGTAGAGTTGTCCCATTTTTTACACTTCAGCAAATGTTGTTCTTTCATGTCCTCTGATATATCTTAAGACTTAAAGATGCGTTACTTAAGTTTACATCACATTCAGTGTAAACTCTTGTTGTAATGTACATTAAATCAACATCCAAGACTAAAATGCATTATAATTGAAAGTATACTCTGAAGTAATTTTTGACTTCACATTCAGATCTTCAAAGGGAACAAAATGTATAGAAACTGGAGAAGCAAAAAGTTTTCATTCACAAGTATGAAACCCCATTTCAGAGAGAAGCACTTACCAGAGGTACATGATGGAAGGCCAGGTGTTACATTTTAAAAAGGAAATGTATAATTCAGCCCGAAGCTGTCAGATGCCAGTGCTAATATTGATGACATCACTGAGCTTGCTTGCAGCATAGACATGTTCTCCAGACTTAATTTCCTGGGAGGCATTCCTTCTTTTGGAGGTAACGTGCTGTGGAAGGTAGGAGAGCCTTTGTGGGGAAGGAAGGAGGTAAAATCTTAATTTTTAATGCAAAATTAATTATAAAAGAAATTTAGATTTTCACCTCCCTCTTTTTAAGATTGTGCTTCATCACATCTGTGTGTAATTTTTAATTACTTTAAACTGTGAGAAACACTGAATGTTCACATAGAAAAAATAGTGCCATCTATTATAGTTTTATGCTAGGAAATCTGTCTTTGCTGTCAACAAGCCCAATTATTAGGATTAAATAGAAAAATTGCTATGGCTGTTAGAATTTTCATAATTATAATAAGTTTTCTTTACCAAAGTGTAGCTCCATTGACCAATTTATTTATGCTGCAGTGAAAAATTGGCATGGCACAGGAGACAATTGTGTAGGTCCTCTTACAATTTTAAGTGGAAAGTGACAGTAGCGTTAATTAGGGCTGTGAGAATTTGTACTGAAGACAACCATGTTACTGGACAAAGCCTTATTATCCAGTTATCCAGTCAGATTTATTCAGCCATTGAAAACTACTGTAAAGCACAAATGACTGAAAAAAAAGGATTTGAAACCAACTGGATGTTTAAACAAAACTTAAGAATTTTAAGCCCCTGATGACACAATAATATATTTGACATCAAAAATCAAATGTAGGTCAGTAATATTGTGTTAAAAGTACTTTTAAGAGCAGAGGGAACTGAGTCAAGTAGGTTGTTCATGTACAGATTTACCCTCAGCAAGAAATCATCCTTCTGTAAAGTTATTCAGAACAAGGAGATTATTCCTGTGGAACAGGGAATCACCAGCAAGTAGCATATTTTGGGGGAAAAGAGATTCTTTCCTAATTAACAGAAGGGTTAAGTTGGTTTTGTTTGGCAGTTTTTAATAATAAAAGATAAAGGAGGGTTCAGAAAGGTCAAGGATAAGTTTATTGAAATAAATGTTCTGCTGTTGCAGGGAAGAACTTCTGTCAGGGTTTCTTTTACACACTCTGGCATAAAGCCAGTCAAAATAGATGGAATGTTTGGTAATGGCTGCTGAAACTTTCCTTTAATCTTGTTAGAATCCTTGTGGAGACTTTACAATCTGTGTGAAGAGATGACAGCTGCAGGAATTGTCTAAAATCCTTTAGCCTAAATATTTCTGAGACAAAACACTTGTTTTTCTCTAAGCTTACTGTTTTTGGTCTTAAATTCTGAACTTGTAGAATATATGAGCATAAGTATCTCAGAGAACTACTTATATCTCCTCCCTTTCATCTGCATTTAGTTTTAATTTTTTCTTAAATTAACACTTAAATATATTAACACTCAGCAGTGTCAAAGTCTTTCAGAAACATGTTTTTTCATGCTAAATATTGATGACCTTAGCTTGGGAGGCTCAGAAAACTATGTATGTTAGAGGATCATCTCACAGGAAGGTGATTTCTGTACCTCTTGTTAGTGATAGAATTTGAGTGTAAATAAAGGCAGCTTGAACAGTGGCAGAGATCATTTCTTTTGAATCAATAACATTGGATTTAGGCTGTTTCAGTCCCTGAAGTGTTTGCAGTACTGCATGGAAGTCTTGGAGGCGTATTGTGTTATAATTCTGTGTATGAAACATAAGGATATTGAATTACTCTGCCTTTGGGGTGCCACAGAAAAGAAGTCATTGAAAAATGAGCTGTAAAAGCATTTCTCTATCAGTTGAATGTTAGGCTGATCTTGAGCAAGGAAGGGATTTTTTTTTTTTTTTTTTAGAAAGCTGAGAACTAATCAGTTTTTTGGAAAAATTGCTGAAGTTCTGGTGCAGATTTCCTAATTTTGTACATATATTTTTCTTTTCAAGTTTGAAACCTAGCAGTTTGAAAGAAGAGTTCCTCTTCTTAAAATAGTCTTTATGAGTAAGGAAAGGCGAGCTCCTGTTTGACTCATTAACAGGAGATGTTGACCTTCCCACCCCCTCGCTGGTAATTACGGTTGGAGTGTCACTTTGGAAGGTCTCCAGTATATGTGCTTCAAGAGGAATAAAACCCACTTTAGAACATCCTGGCTTTGTTCTTTTGCATTGCTCGGTAGAAGAATCATATGGAACGCTTCAAAATCAGGTGCCAGCAAAGTGTTAGCGAGAGGAAAAGCTTCTCAGCTTGGTCTAAGAAACAGTTGAAGGGGAGGAAATTTCAAAGGAGGTCTGCTGGTTTATAAGTGTTTGGTCTCTTATTTCATGAGTGGGAGGATGTCCTGTTTGGAAGGACAGTCAGGAACACTCCTGCACAGTTCTAACATTACTGCTGAGGGAGGAAAAGACTTAGGCAAAAGGCTGGGAAGGAGCTCTTTCTCCAAGACTTTGGATGGCCTGTGTCATGTGCCATCTTGGCCTGGATTTGTGTCTGGTGCCCCATCCCTGTAATGTCAATTTGCACCTTCTATGTGTGGCAGATTCGCCTTGTGTGTCAGAAGCGGCCCGTGCACGTTCTGCTGCTTGGGGTGTGGGTTTCTGGTGGAGACTGTTGGCCCCTCAAAACAATTCCATAATGAGGATTGTAACGGTGTGTTAGATGTAATGTCATGTATTAAGGTAATTTAGTCTAAAGCTTCTTCCACGTAGCAGTCTAGAAATGCTACATACCCTTAGTTCTGTGAGCTACAAAATACAGTTAGATAATGCTCCTTGCAATAATTTGGGGTGTTGGCTACTAAATAACCTTAGTAGTGTAAGTAAGATTACATGGTTTTAAAATCTCAAGTCCTAACCTCAGTGTGAGCCCCTAGTCCTGGGGTATTACAAATCCCCAGCACCTTCATTTTAGCCCTGAATCCTTCTTGGAGTGTGAGCTAAGATGTCATTAGAAATTACATTACCTTGTCTCTAGTGTTCTTTTGTGTTTGGTGTTGTGGCTGTTTCTAAATGAAGGGTTTGTTTATTTATCTGGTGACCGTTTTTTCTCTTCAACAGAACAGTAGCTATCCATCAATGACTGATCCTTATCTGTCCAGTTATTATCCACCATCTATTGGGTTCCCCTATTCTCTCAGTGAAGCACCATGGTCTACAGGAGGAGATCCTCCTATCCCTTATCTCACCACCTATGGACAGCTCAGTAATGGGGATCATCATTTTATGCACGATGCCGTTTTTGGACAGCCTGGGGGTCTGGGAAATAATATCTATCAGCACCGGTTCAACTTCTTCCCTGAAAATCCTGCCTTCTCAGCTTGGGGAACCAGTGGATCCCAAGGACAGCAGACACAAAGCTCAGCCTATGGGAGCAGTTACAGCTACCCTCCCAGTTCTCTAGGGGGCACCATTGTGGATGGACAAACAGGATTTCATAATGACACGTTAAATAAAGCTCCTGGAATGAACAGTATTGAGCAGGGAATGGTTGGACTTAAGATTGGTGGAGATGTTACAACCTCTGCGGTGAAAACAGTAGGTTCTGTTGTTAACAGTGCCGGGATGACAGGTGCCCTCTCTGGGAATGGTGGATCTAATGTAAACTTGCCAGTGTCTAAACCGACCTCTTGGGCTGCTATTGCCAGCAAGCCTGCAAAACCACAGCCTAAAATGAAAACAAAAACTGGACCTGTAATCGGAGGAGCGTTGCCTCCTCCCCCTATAAAGCATAATATGGACATAGGTACTTGGGACAATAAGGGTCCTGTGGCAAAAGTTCCTGCCCCCCAACAGATACCTTCTCCTCAGTCTGTCCCACAGCCACAGCAGCCGATTGTTCAGCCTGTTCCAGCTCAGCCTCCTCCATTGCCTCAGCCACAGTACCAGAGCCCTCAGCAGCCAGCCCAGAACCGCTGGGTAGCTCCTCGCAACAGGAACGCAGCGTTCGGCCAAAGTGGAGGGGCTGGCACCGACACCAGCTCAGCTGGCAGCACCCAGCCCAACCCCGTTCCCAGCGGGGAGTCCCACCCTGTCCTCGAGAAACTGAAAGCTGCTCACAGCTATAACCCTAAAGATTTCGAATGGAACCTTAAAAATGGACGTGTGTTCATCATAAAGAGCTATTCCGAGGATGATATTCATCGTTCCATTAAATATTCCATTTGGTGCAGCACGGAACACGGCAACAAACGCCTGGACAGCGCCTTCCGCTCCATGAACAGCAAGGGCCCGGTGTACCTGCTGTTCAGTGTCAATGGCAGTGGACACTTCTGTGGAGTAGCAGAGATGAAATCACCTGTGGACTACGGCACCAGTGCAGGTGTCTGGTCTCAGGACAAGTGGAAGGGGAAATTTGATGTCAAGTGGATCTTTGTGAAGGATGTGCCCAACAACCAACTGAGACACATCAGGCTGGAGAACAATGACAACAAACCCGTTACAAACTCCCGTGATACACAGGAGGTGCCCTTAGAAAAAGCAAAACAAGTGCTTAAAATTATTGCTACTTACAAGCACACGACCTCCATCTTTGATGACTTTTCTCATTATGAAAAGCGCCAGGAAGAGGAGGAGGTGGTGCGGAAGGTAAACTTATTAAAAAATTTATTTTATACACAGATATGGGGAAAATGAAATGTGAAGGCTGCTATGGTGGAAAAATGTAAGTAGGCATTCAAAGTGTTTTTAATACATCTCAACTTGATGGTTTCTGTGTGTTCAGCAACACAAAACTGATGCTTATTTCTCTGTGAAAGTTTCACAAGTCAGGGAATTTCAAAGCAGAAAGCTAAGCAGTAATATGGGTAAAGGACTTTATGTCCAGTTTGTTGGAGTTTGATTTATTTTTTATTCTTAAAATGGTTAATAGAAAATAGTTTCTGTTTCAGAATTGGGTTCTGCCAGTGATTGTCACTTAAGTTTTTTGCCTTAAATATGAGGTGTTTTAACACTGTTTGACTGCAACTGGGCTATCAAAATTGATACCTGTATTGGTATTTGAAATTTGTACATCTCCTTTAAGAGCAAGAAACCTGATTTTGTTTATTCAGTTTATCTCTCTGGAAAAGAAAGAGTTGCATAATATTGCTGGAATAGTGCTAGAAAGAGTGCATTTATACTGCTGAAGTCACATGTATTATTTGGATAAATAAAGGTTTTCAGTTCCCAGGTTTAATCTGTCTACTAATTCTTGAAGTTTTGAGTGAGGATGTAGTGAGAGAAGTCTGGGCAGTAACTGGGAGAGTGTAGTAAAACTTCCACACACTTTCATGGCTCTGAGTCTGTCACAAGGGATCTCTGTCCCTCTCCATCCCACGACCTCAGTTTCAAGAATGCCTTTCTCTAATTAGGCAGTCTAGAAGTAATGACCTGACAAAATAATAGATGTCAGGACGTGTAGTTGCTACTGAAGTAACGCTTGAATTTGCTTGGTGTTGATGGTGTTTCCTAGACCTTTCTTGTATAGCATTGCAAATACAGCATTTGTTGGACAGGCTGCTTTAGTTTGGCGCAGCTCACACTTGGTTTAAGATGTTTCTAATGCAAAGACTTAATGCATGTTCCTGCAGCTTAAATTTTAAAATTGCCATTTTAAAGTTTTTATTGCCTTTCGAAAGTGTAGATAAAATTGCTTCAAACTGTCTTCATAGATTGTACCTTTAAATTATGTGAGAAAAGGAGTTCAGTGTCTTTAAAACTTTGTGGCTGAACTTTTCCTGGCCCTGATAGATGTGCATAGCTGACCTCAGCACAGCAGGCAAGGACAGCTTAAAATTGCAAGTTTATCTTGTGTACTCCCTGTGGGGCTCCACAAGGTAAAACCCGAAGGGCTTTACTTGAACACTTCATTCCTTCAGTAGGTAATTAGCAATTCAATATTTAATGCAGCCTGTATCCTGGAGAGGTGTTCCCTTATGTAGGAGAGAGTCCTGACAGAGTGAGGCAGCGTGGGTTCCTCTGGCCGCTGTTGGTGGTGCAGCAGGGTGTGATTGCTTTGGGGTTTTAATTCCATCCCTGTGCTCTGCTGCCAAGGCTGCAGGGCAGACCTGGGGGTGGTTCAGAAGTGAGAGTGCAGGGGAAGTGATAACAGATCTTGCACAGATAACTCCCTGGCCTGAGCAAGATCCCAGTGGTGCCACAAACACCAGAATTCCTGTGCTTTGTAGGATCTCAGAGGGCTGGATGTTTGACTATGGAGCTGATCTCATTTGGGGTTGATTTAATAAACAAAACTAATTCCCACTATCTGCTCAAAAATATTCTTACCCGGGACTGCTTTATTTATAACAGGATCAGTTTTTCAAAATAATGCATTTTCCTTTCTCATTTAAAGCAGAGCCTCTGGCTTGTGTTACACATTCACAAAACAAACTATAAAGTCTAATCTAATATTTCTTAGATTCTTCAGAATAGCTTAGAAAATGGGACACCAGAATACACCGAGGAAAGATAATAGTGCTAAAGAGGTAAAGCAGAGCAGCAATGAAGGAATGAAAAATAAGCTGCTGCTTGTTAGATTGCACTCTTAAACTTGTCTGGAAAGTCACTCTTTTCCCTCTTCATTGACAAAATGAATTTTAGAAGTCCAGCTGATTACTAGAAGAGTTCTGTTTTTTTACAGGATATACACACACCTGAAGTTCATTTTGTTAAGAAGTTTGTGATGTTGAACTTCAAACTTTCCTGTTAACAAAGTTAATCTCCTTATGACAGTAATTTTTGAAGAATCTTCTTTCCAGTTAATGTGTCTTATGACCTAACTGACATTTTCAGATAGTTGTTGTATATGTGTGTGCCATCTTAATTGGTTTTCAGGTTGCTGGGTTAACTCATTATGTTCTCGTTTAGCTGTAAAATGGTTGAAATTATGTGCTTCCATTTCACTGCTGTTGTGATTACAAAGGGACACAATTCTTAAAAAGCCGTACATAGAGAGCTTAAATGATACAATTTCATTTATACACAAATATTTAGTAGAGGATAATAATGTCGTCTATGCAGGGCAAGCCCCTGGCGTTTCAGCCCTTTAGATGGTTCCAATTTGTTGCTAACCAGCATTTCCGTGGCTGCTGTGTGCAGAGCCAGCTCCAGCCTGTGCTGCTGAGTTGAGCTGATGCAGGAGCCTCAGTGATCATCCAGTGAGGCTTTGGCAGGTGTAATGCTGGATGAAATCCCTTCAAGTGCCAAAGATTCATCTCTTTGCAGCATTGCTGAAAGAAGGTATCTCTCCAGAACTGAGAGGATTTGGTCATGCTGGGGTTTAAGTCCAGCTTTTGAATTGCCACGTGGAAATACTTAAACCCAGTCTGGTGACCCAGAGGGAGGGGAGTAATAGAAGGGTGTTGGGGTCTGGAATGAAATAGCAAAACAGTGAGTGGCATGAATTCTCACCTGACCCTCACAGCTTTTTCAGTCAGTTCCAGAGCTGCTGCAGTGCCCATAAAGAGCTGCTGCTGTTTCAAAGCTCTTGCTCTGAAAACTGAAAAAGTTGTGACATGTGAGAGAGCAGCTTTTAAAAAAGAAAATAGAGTATAATGTGGCATTAGTTATTAATATTCCCTAAAAGCATGCCATCAGAGCCTTAACAGAGTTGTCTTCCAAAGCTTAGAAGCTTGTAAAGACAAACCTGTTGCAGATCTTGGTACTTCCCAGGTGACAGATGAGCTGTCAGCAGCTCGTGCTCCCAGGTCTGCACCAAAGCAGATGGTCCCAGCTCCTGTTCTGGGCTGCTCTCACCTCTGATGTGGGCCAGGCTCTCAGATCGACACCTTGGTGTTGTGTTGGCAGAGCTGCACAGTCTCAGAAAGCTCCTGAATCACCAGGATTACCAGTTCTGCTTTAGGTGATTAAATAGTGAAAAGCATTGCCTGGTGCATGTTGGCACCTGGAAATACTCATTTTCTCCTAGCATTGTGTGATTCCTCTCAGTGGTGAGCTTGCGGTGAACACAATCACAGAACTTCAAAGGATGGAATATTGTCCTTCCTCCAAAGCTCTAGTTAAAAAACATATTTTAAGATTAATACGATGTTCTTGAGATAAAGAAAACATATATATTTTTGTGTTTGAGGATAAATGCTTTGATCCCACTGACTTTAACCAAGTTTAGTAGGAAAGTTGAAGCTACTTTAGCCTGAGGTGAAGAGACGAGAAGTTTGACAGGGATGAGTGTCTCCAAGATGGACATCTCTGCAAGTTTTGTGGAAACCTACTTTCCCTGTGCCTGAAGACCATACAGATTAGTGTCCTGAAGGAGAAGTGTGCAGCTGGAGCTCTCCTGTGAGATATCAAGAGTATTCCATTGGAGAAGAGAAGCTGAAGGCTCCGGATCTTCAGAACCAAAATGAGCACAGCTTTGTTAGCTGCTCACAAGACTGTCCCTGCTGGCAGTAGTGCTAAGTAGCAGTAAGGAAGAGAATTTGAGAGTTAGAGCTTCTAAAAAGCAGCTGTACTTGAGAGCACGAAGAATTGTGGCATCAGTTTATGTGGTTTCAGACATTTGTAATGAGGAAGACTCAGATTAGCCCCCAGGAGAGAAAGCAAAGAGCAAGCAAGGTAGGAGGAACTGCTTGGGAACTTGCTCAGTAAAGAGCACATTTTACAGGATTAGAGTCTGAGCTGAGTTTCTGAATGCCATGAGCACTTCAGGGGAGGTCTCAGGTGCCAGCCTGCCTCTTTCGATGTGGGGGTAGTCCATGAGAATGGAGAGCTTCCATTGCTAAAGAAAGTGGAATTAGGGAGGTCAGCAGATGACTACACAGAAAACTAAAAATAAATTACATGAGGTGGCAATGGGAAAGAATTGGGCTCGTGAATATGATGGGGTTGTAAAGGGGATGTGGCACCTTGGAAATGGAAGTAGGAAATCGGATGAAACAATTACTTTTTTTGGAAGCCTGAAAATGGATATTTGATATGATTCAGTTCTAGATACTTCATAACCACCTTCTGTTTGAAATGTCAGGCAGACATAAGCTCTTTTTATTAAGAACATGTAATGTTCTGACACACTGCCATTAAGAAATGGCTTTCGTTGATAATTCATCTTCCTTGAGAGTTAAGACAGGAGGAATATAGATTGTTACAATAAATTCTACCACTTTACACAACTTGTTTTGTTGATTTGGTAGAACAACTTTGCTATTTCTTACCTATGTCTTAAATTATAGATTAATAATTCATTCTGGACTTTGTTGACTTAATTTTATTATGAAAATTGAAATACTAATATTTGGCCTGGAGGCAGAAATCAGTATATTGAGTTTTTAGGAATATCTTCTGATTTTTATGCTGTGACCAGCTGAAGCAGCAAATGCAGTCTATTACGTTTACAATGGCTGATATATTTGCAAGAAAGCTTTACATCCCAACAGAAACAATTCTGAGATGAACTTTCTCCAGAGTGAGTCCACAAAACAAAATCTGGAGGTGTTAGTTCAGGAGCTGGCTGGTGGTGGTGCTTGGGCTAGTTCCCAGTTTCCTTTGGAATAGGATTTGGTGCCATATTGATGCATTTAAGTGCAGAGTCGAGCCTTTCCATGCCAGTTCTGCACCGTGAGCAGCGAAGTGGGAAGGCTGAGCCCTTTCTGTTGCATGTGCAGCGGTGCCCTCGCTGGAGGAGGCCGAGCAGCCTGGGCCTGTCCTGCGGCTGTGGGCTCCTGGGCTGCTCAGGTGTCGGGGGCAGCCCTGTGCTGGCAGAGCACGCGGGCCCTGATGGGGAGCTCACCTGCAGGCTGCAGCCCTTAGGTGACCTGTACCTGCCTTCGGTATTTGTGATCTGCAGAGACTTCGGCAGAGGGCTCAGAGACGCTCCCGGCTGCTGTGCTGGAGCGCTTTGGGACACGCTTGGGTTGGTCAGTCCGGCTCTGCTGGCTTTGATCAGATTAGGTAGAAGCACAAAACTTTTCTTCTACCTGATACTGTTTTTACCTCTTACCCCCAAGTATTTCCCAGTGCTTTCCAGAATAGTTTGAACCAATAGGAAGAATTAGGGACAGAATTTCTCGACAGCTCAAATCCCTGCTTTTACTGAATGTGACTAAACCCCAAAGTCATTTGAGTGCTTCAAAATTAGACCAGTTCTGTGGAGTTCACTCATCTGCCATCTGCTTTCTGCTCGTGTATTGGTTGTGCTACTACTGCAGTAGCTAAAATAGTCCAGAAAGCAGAATATTGCAGATCCTGTTTCTCCTTAGACGTGTTGATATTTCATACCTTTCTCTCTCTGTGACCTTGGTTTGAAGTGACTGCCGGTATTCATCCAGATGTTCCACTTGAGGCTGCACTTAAAAACATTGTTATCAAGTCCTTGGGTTTGTCGGGTGTGAACAATATATTTATAGAACGTAGCAGCATTGTTTTAAGTGTATAATTATCTGGGATCACGTTAGTGTTACTGTTAAACTACTAAACTCTTTGCTTGTTCCTTTGACTAAAATCTTAACTTTTTTCTCTTTGCAGGAACGTCAGAATCGAAACAAACAATAAGAATAAAATACAGTTTGATATATATACTAGAACTGATATTAAATTCGACTATGAGAAACAAAATTAAGTATAACTGGTGCTGTATCCTGGCATCAGGACAAACTAAAGCTTTCAGCTTCAATATATCTTCTCGTGCAGGGGAAATTAAGTTGTTGCATCTTTAAGTACATTGTAGTTTATTTTTGCCCAAGTGGATCTGCATTAATTTGTATCTTTTTTCTATGTAAAATTCTGTAGAAATCATTAATAAAGGTGTGTCTGTTTTTATTTTTTAAGTTGGTAAACAGTTATATTAACCTGATGTGGACCTATACATGAGCATACTAAAGTGTCAGTGCTTCCCAAAGACTTTATTTTGGCACGAATTCTGTTCCTAGCCAGATCTAGAGATTATGGAGAATACATGACAAATCTTCCTTTAGCCTCCTCCCAATCCCTTTTTCTTCATGGCAGAAGTAAGAAACCATGCATTGATTTTTTTTGTCATTAAAAACAGACAAACAAACAAAAACCAACCTCCTAAGATACTGCACTTCAGAATTTTAAAATTAAAAAACCCCTAAATTTCTGATCACTTTGTGCAGCTGCTCTGCCTCTTTATTTATCTGTACAATTACTCTTTTAAAACTGCTGATGCGCCATGTTGGTTTTTTCTGTCTAGTAGAAAATCAAATTGTCAGTGGAATTGTTTCTCTGGAAAATATTTCCCTTTCACATTCTGTTAACCAGTGCTTCAGTGTGCATCTGTTATTCCATATCCTGCCGAGGGTGAGCGAGACGCTTTCTCTCAGCCATAATTCTGCTTTACGGTTTTTGTAGCTTAATTAAATAATAATGTGATGCTATCAACATTGCAGGGGTTTTACACAATGTGTTTAAACCTGGTTCAGCTTTCAGGTGTTATTAGTTAATTGCAGATCATTTTTAATCCTTCCCTTCATTACTCTCTCCCAACCCCCCCCAAATCCTAATGCCATTTAAAGTTTTTATACCAATAATGCTGAGCTTTAACGTAGGAACTAATAGTACGGATAATATGATGGATTATGCCTCAGATGTTTAAAATTGACAGTGTGTATGTCTAATTTTTTTTTTTCCGTTGGATGAGTAAAAAAACCTGTTTTAAGAAATTGAATTTGCTGTCATGTTTTTGTGGAGTGAGGGGACCGTCGGAGAACCTGTCACCAACTGGAGTTCCAGTTAAGCATGGAAATGGTGCTCATGTCCGCTGCTCTAGCACACTGAATCTGCACGTGTTTATTGTAGAGGATCTTTTACTATATTAGAAAGCAAGTATCTTCTGAATACTATTTACTCCAAAAGGACCTCCAATTTAAATAAAGTTTAATCTGTATCATTTAGACTTGTATTTAGAACGTATAACTCTGTCTCTGGACTGTTACTGCCTGTAAGGAGTAATGGACAGCATCAGATTAACTTTTTCCTCTAGGAGAATACAAGCCTTAATAAACAATACATATTTAGCAAGCTTGATGTCATTTTCATTTTTTTCCCTCCATTCAGTTGTCTTCCTCTGTTCCAATCGCCCTTTATGCTGACCCCTCAATTAAATCTAACTTACGAAGTGGTTGGATTGAGTAACTCGGACGTTTGCTCTCAGCACACCTGAACGGTTTCACAGGGCTCTGCAGAGGACATTTGAGCTGCTTTGACCATTCCCATTCCTCTGAGGCCCTGCCTTCGTGGGCAGTGGCTGTCCCTTGTGCTTCCCTTTCCCCGGGTGTGGTGGAGGAGCTGAGGTTGTGCTGAATCCTTGAGGTGACAGCAGTGCAGCCTTGCATCGCCAGCATAAAAAAGGAACTTCCCAAATCCAGTAACGCTCTGACCAGTTCCTTTCCCAGCACTTAGCTGTGTTTCCCAGCTCTAACTAGTAATTTGCTTTGATACCTTTTTTTAACTAGTTTATTGAAGCAATTTTGCATTTTATAAATGTGTTCCCATCCAATAAAAGCACCTACCCTTAGTTTCAGTTGTGTTACATCAAAACATTTCCACTGGAGCCAAAAAGAACTGCTGCATCGACCCTCAAGAGAAAAGTTAGTTACACAATTTCAGTACTTTTTTTTTGAGATCTAAACACTTTGCTGTGATATGCTGATACAGTTCTGTAAATGTTTTCTACAAAAAAAAAAAATAATTGGGAGGCTTCAGCTGAAACTGGTTTGACTTCTTAAAGTGATGATGTGTTTCAGCTGTCTGGCTTTGTGGGCAGCAGAAAACAGCTTCAATAAGAAGAGATTTGTTACTGACACTGCAGTGTTGCACAGCCCTATCAGAGAGGTGGGAGAAGATTTAACAGTGGGTAAAATAATCCCGTTCATCACCAGCACGTTGGGTGCTCGGGTAGCTGCAGTGCTGCCTGCTGGTCCTGATTTTCAATCCCCTGCTACTGCAATTCCAAGGGATGACTCACTTTTTGTGTTTCACGGAGTTCACATTTCACTGTGAGGGGGAAGAAACATTCTTCCAGTGTCTCTTGAAGAATAACTTCATGTCACAAGTCTTGCTTATTCTTTATTTAGTCCAAGTCATAGTTCTAAAGGAATGTTCCTGTGCTTTTGGAATTGGTGCTTAAACTCCTTAAATGAGTTGCTTTGCTTGATGTTTCTGGAGCTCGGGTGTGACAATAATGATGCTGCCTTTCACTTTTAAGCCAAGTGGAGCTGGTAGCACCAAATGCTGATTAAAAAGTTCAATTATTTCTCTGGTTCAGTTGCTGGTTGGTGATGGCAGCACATTGCACTGCTCTGAAGCTGTGAATATGCATCGTGAGGGGAAAAAACCTATTTGTTTGCAGGTAGTCACACCAAAGGTAATAGTACTGAATAACTAGATCTTTATGGAGATTGTGTTTGTCACTGGGAGTGACTTGAGCTTGTAGAGAAAACTATGAAATAAACCTACACTGAGATGTGAGGGCAGAAACAGGCAGACAGAAATTCAAGGTTACTTCTCTTCCATAACACATCGTGTTTATAAGGCCAGACTGATTTTTTTTACTTCTCAGTCTTGGGAGGTGGAAATAGAGGATGTATAATTTAAAATTCTCCTTTTCTTTCTTTCACCATTTACACTGCCGTTAATACTCAAAGATGTGCTTCTTCACAAAATACTTGCTATTTCTTTGGAGAACTTAAAGGTATTCATGAATTTACTCAAAGGATGTTAGTGAGATCCCAGTGAAAAGGAGAGCAGTATTTATTTCTAAGCATTAGGCTGACCACAGTGCACTACAGAGCATGGGTAAGTGGTTTGCTTTTCCTCTTTAATAATGAGCGATTTTATTTGGCCAGAGAAGATGGAGATTCCAATAGATGTGGCCATAAAAAGAAACTTGTAGGCAGAGTGCAAAACTATCAAAAGAAAACTGATGTAATGTTACTGCCCTTTTCTGGTTTCTGCGCCTATTGAGAAAAGAAGCTGAGAGGAGTAAGGGAAATTTAGGTAAAATAGCAGATAAATGCAAAACAAAGCACAAACATCTGATGGAGGGAAGTGTGTTTTGATGTAATGCTCCTTTCCCTGGTCTCTCAGCTACTTTGAATTCTTTATGTTGAACAATCTGTTTCCCTTGGAAAAAGCCCTGGCTCTCGCTGACAACAGTGCTCAGCATCTGCTCATTTTCAGGAGAAAGCTGTTCGCTATTTTGGGGAAAGTGCAGGGTTTTAATTGGAATTTGTGATCCTGCCCAAGCACAGAGCAAGCGTGGCTGTGGCTGGGGCCGAGATCGCTGCCTTGGCTGTAGCCTGCCTTGTCCGCAGCTCCTTTGAGAAGGAACAGCTCTCGTTCAGCCTATTTTTAGAATTCAGGGAGTTGAGTCAGAATGTTGAAATGACATAACTGGGGTGTGACTTGGCAGAGGGAGATTTTGGATTTCACAAGAAACATGGTTCAGCCTGGTGGACTGTCCCATAGCTGACATCATTCCCACAGAGCCAGTTCCCAGTTCCCATCTCTTGGTGCTTTGATAATGTGAGGTGAGGGGAAACGCCTTGGGTACGAATGTTATCAATTTCCCAGCTTTCCTGTCTTCAGAAAGCTTGTACTGATTTAACAAAGCTTTCCGATTGCCTATTGCAGATGCAGCACTGCATTGCACGGGCAGTGTGGTGGCACTCCGCAATGTTTCTCATTTCCCTGTCGGAGCATGAGCAGGGCAGGGCTTTGGCAATTCCAAGAGCAGCTTTTGTTCCCTGGTACAATATGGGATTAATTTCCTTGTTTTATGTAGGATCATCATTTCAGGGCACCTTTGTAATCCCTTGGGAAATGCTACACACAAGAGTGCTGACTTGACTTGTGTCTCCTCATTTGGCTTCCTGTAGCATCCCTAATCTCCCTTTTGTTCACGTTCTGAGGTGAGTTTCTGCCAGCACAAGCAAGACCTTGGAGATGTGCCTTCTTCAACATGCAGGACTTCATGGGACTGGCATCAACACTGTCTTTTACTGAATATCCTTCAATTTGGAGAGTGTAGGAGGGTTTATGCCATCTGTCTGTTTATAAGTTATTCGAGAAATTATTTTTACCTGGGATGTTACCATGACAACAGACAGACAGTAAAGTCTTCACCAAATGCCTTTCTAATGTCCAACTGCTGCTAAATCAGTGGGATCTGGTGTTTTGCTGTTCTTTCAATAATGAAGACAGTGGGAAAGAGGTGTAAATACTTATTTTACCAAATATACATTCTCCAGGTATTTTTAGATTATTAATGCAGTGCTTTGGGCAGTAATACATATTGCAAGCAACCTCCTTAAATATTCCCCCCCACCACCATCTGGAGGTGAGAATAGGAAGAAAATAATTTTTATCAGTAAAAGGATGCATTGATTTATACAGATATTATTGGGGAGCTTTTTTTGATTATTTATACCTACTTTGATTTCTGTGCTCTGCTCTATGGGTCTGCAAATCGTAACTTGAGCAATTTGATCATGGATAACGTTTCAGTCCCTAGGATAGCTCAGCTTCGCCCTGGAAGTTGTGTTCTGCAAACCCTCCTGAGTTAGAAACCATGGATGCAGTAGGAACTGTTCCTGCTGCTGCCGCTCTCTTGGGACAGCACATTTCAGCTGGAAGCACTTGATGGCAGAGAAATGGAATGTTTGGGTTCTTGCAGCTGAAGGCACTTCGATGAAACAGTATTTAGTCAGTTCTAAAACTTCGGGGATCTGGGAGTCATTAGGCTTGGAAGTAGCAAATCAGATCACTGTCTACACCTGGAGGGAGAGTCACTTCTTAATTCAAGACTGCAAATGCCCTGCAGTGGGCCCAGATTTACCAAGTTTGGAGTTAAACTTACTGGTGGAGAGTGGCTTCTTCTTCACCCCCTTCGGGGATAATCAGCCCATTCAGGAAATAATGGATTTTGGAAGGTTTGAGGATTTGTGGAGGCTGTTCAGCTTTCTTAGTCCATTGGTGTGTGTGAAAATCCTTTTCTAATATAAATCTGTTTCACACAGATTTATAAAATATTGTCAGTATACATTTATGTGAGCGCAGATAGTCTGATTTGTTGGGGGAAGAACTCAGAGGTCCGCAAAAATCTCCTCCTTGTAACGTCAAAAACTCTCAGCAGAGGCTTTTGGTCACTTGTAAAAAAGCTGATTATTCAGAGCCCTTGGAAACACTTCGGTGGAAGGACAAGGTGCTTTTGATGTTTTCATGCCCGGTAACAAATGTCACCCTGTATTTCATAATACAGCAGTGACGTTTATTACCTGGCATGAAAATTCACATTTGTTGAGTGCACCTATCTGTAAAGTTTCCAGACCTCTGTTCCAATCTTTAGCTCGTGCTCAGCCTCTCTGAAAGCTGGTCTGAGATCCACAAAAGCTGAGATCCCTCCCAGCTCTGCTGCTCAGGTTTGGGGGGGGACAAAGGCTGGAAGATGAGTGCAGGGTGGGACTGATAACAACACTGTGCCACTGCAGTGGATTTTTGAACCATTGGTTTAAAAAGTGCAGGTGTAATCCTTAAAGGAGCTCTTTTGTACTTTCCCACGGGTGCTCTAAGGTAGAGCAGAGACCAGGGGTAGGAGCCAAAAAGGCTGAGCAGGGAGGTCTGGAGGTGTCAGGGAGGAACAGTTACTGGTGAGGACCCCATTTCTGGGACACTTAGATTCTGAGGTGTCAAAGCAGGTTTTATTTCTTAAGCCAGTGGCAAACTCTTGAGATTTTTCTCGTAGTTTATCCCTTCAGTCCTCACGCTGTGTCACTCTGAGATCTCCCTTTGAATCAAAATACCCTGTTGTGTACTGAAATTGAGCTGTTGGCAGCAGTTGGATGGACAGACACCTAATCACACCGAATTCAGTGTTGTTGTGGCCTGTTTTTTATATGTAGTACCTGCCTAACTGAGCTGGCTTATTTCACAGTGTTCAGGGACTTATGCTTTTTTTCACTAATTCTAGATCAGCCGCCAGAAATTTGGAACAAAAAACCAATTACAGAGATGTAGCTGCATGTTGTATCACTGGTGGGCAGCATTTCAAAAATGAAAGCAAGAGACACTGCTTTGTGTCCTCCAGTTTTATATATTTGACCTCTGCAAAAAAGAAATTACAACTAAAACATTGTAACTGCAGTAATTCCTTGTTTGGTCTGACAAGGAACAAGAATTCCTAGTTTTAACCTGTCAGCCTCTTTAAAGAACAACCTTTCAGTGCGCCTTGGCCGAACACTTGATTTGCAGAACCTGACAGCTCGTTCATTCACTCAGCAGCAGCATCAAGGTTAGAAGCATGGTGGGGATTTTTGGTCCAAAGTCTTTGTCTTTCTAAAAATGCCACTTCAGAACCAGGGAGTCGTGGTCAGTGAGCTGAGAGAAGAAATAAAGAGCAATTTTTGTCAACTGGGAGTAAAGACAACTCCAAAAGATTTCCTGATGCGGAGGAAAGAGCAACACTAATGAACCCCTATGGGAAATGTAATCTCCCTGTAGTAAAATAGTAGGTGGGGAAGAAGAGTAATTTCATGAGCCAGGTATAATTTCAGATTTTTCCTGAACTTACTGACCTTGCTGAGGATGGGAAAACACTGTAAGTTGCTAATTCAGTTATTTCGAAGAACATGATAATGGAAGATGAAATGGAGGGTGTTAAAAAAGGACCAGCAGATGGGATGATCTTCAGGCAGATTTTTAAAAAATATTTATCCATTAGAGTTTATTTAACATAATAAATACAAGCAAGGATGTGAACCTGCAGAGCACAAATTGCACAGAGATTCCTCTTGTTGAATTCCAAAAGCCTCCTGGTGAAATGAGAGTGGGTTGTGAGGCACAGCCATCCTCAGAAACTCTCAAAATTGTCATCTGCTCTGGGGACTGTGACCTGTGCTGGGAGTGCAGAGAACCCACAGCCCCTTTCCCTCTCGCCTCCTCCTGGTGGGCTGATGCTCCACCAAGGGAGCGGCCCACTGAGCTGATGAAGGGGGTGAGTAAAAACACAGCAGGCCTTTGTGAAGCTGTGCTTTCCAGCCAGTGAACAGGTGCCGGGGTTTGCTCAGGATCCTCCAAGCGTGGAGGTGATCAGCAGTGGAGAGCCGGTGCTACAAGTGGGGCAGGAGAGAGCCCTGCTTGGTTCTGCAGGGAGGCACAGAGGGGGCCAGGGAGGAGAAACCGGAGCAGAGGGAAGGGGGAAGGTGGCAAATGTGAAAGCAACCCCGCAGGTTTTGCTCTTATTTGTTTTTTAAAGTGTGAGGGTTTGGTTATGTTAGAGATAAATGGAAAGACAGGAGGAGGGGAGGGAAAACAAGTGGCGCACAGTATGTGCTGTCATCAGCTTCCCCAGCACACCTGCAGTGAGAAGCCCTCATGGGCTTTCCTGAGAGGCTTGTGGCTGCTGCAGCATCCCTCACTTGTGGCTCATGGAGCAATAAAGGTGGTGGTTGAATTATTCCCAGGATCCCAGCTGTGCCATTAGTCAGTCTGGTGAGGTTTGTCCAGAGGCACAAAGCATCTCTAGCCTGGTGACTGCAGCAGGCGTTCAGTCTGTTTGAAAGATTAGTTACAGCACAGAGAAAAGGAGGTTTATAGGCAGAACCACTCCGACACCTCTGCCCACAGGAAATGTTGTACAAACACAGGCTCAGAGTCTTGGACAGTTAAAATGGATTTTCTTTGTGATCTAATGTCATCCTTTCCAATGCAGTTACTTCTGCAGCTTTCTCAGACTTCATTCTCCAAGGCACTTTTTCATCCTCTGTAGAATGAGAGCATTCTGCATGTAATAAGCCATTAGTTTCTCAATTAATCACACTCTGGAATAAATACTGGAAATTTTCTGCTGTATATTAGCTTTATGTATATCAGTGTGTATATTACATTTATGTACACACATACATGCATTTGCTTCCAAGAGGAGACGTTCACGGACAAATAGTGATGGCTTTTTCTTCACACAAATGGGAAGGTGGCAACTATCACTGTGTGTCTGAGCTGAAGGGAATTGGCACAGCCCCAGATGCTGCTGATTTCCACTAGCTGGCAATCTCACTGTGCTTTTTATAAGAACGCATTAAAGGTATTAATGATGCTAACAAAGAGGAAAGTGGGATGATTAACAATGAAATGAAATAGCAGAGGAGGTAGGAGGTCTGGAAGGCTCAGTGTACATCAGAGACTGTTCTCAGAGGTGCAAACCAGGAAAAGCAGCCCCTTTTTCCCAGCTTTTGTCAGACAGTTGGTCTGGTGTGATGCCTGCCCAGTTGCCCCTGCTGTAAAAGCACATCCCACATTGGGTGGTTCCAGCCCAACAAAGGGATTCTGCAAGGGTGGGTTCTCCTTCCTGCAAGAACTTGCCAATAAAAAAAAAGCAATGGGTTTGGGGAGCTCTGCAATTCTTTTATAGTGTAAAAGTGCTGGTAAAATAAGGATTTTATTCGGTGTCACCTTTTCCCCAGTAGCAACACTGGCTTACAGCACAGGCTCTGTCACAGAGGGCTGCTCCCCTCCCCATTACAATCCTGCCCATACTTTGTTTTTTTAATTGAACTCTAACTATAAAACCCCAAATACCTTATTTCAGTGATTGGATCTACACCCCAGGCTGCACAGTTAGCACAGCTAGTGGAGGGTAAATGATCAGAATTAGCAAAGCTGGAGGAAATGTAATAGCGAACTTCATGCCAAGAAGCCAACTGCAGAGATCCTGATCATCTCCATGGTGCTAATTTGGTGCTGCTGCTGTAGTTAACAGCGTTGCCATTTCAGTGGCCGTCAGCAGAGCTCACTCAGTTAGATGAGCCCTGAGAGAGCTGGGCAGGGCGTTGGCTCTTTCCATAGGCCCAGCTGCATATTTAGGATACCTTTGAATTGCTTTAAATGTATAGGTCTATGTGGATCCCTCTGAGGTCATGTTATGTAGTTGGTAAATTGTTCCCAGAGTTCTGTTGAGAGGAGAAGTGGAAATAAACTGGGTTTTGGTGAATTGTGTGAGTGTGCTGACTCCTCAGAGTGCTTTGCATCCTCCTCTGGCAAACAGATTCCTTAACCTGTGTGTGCTCTGCTGCTCTCAGGTCAGGCTGGGCTTCTGTTCCCTGTGGGCTGAGTGCTTCAGGAGCCAAGAATAATTTACTTTTTTTTCTTTTCCTGAGCTTATGCCATGCTCAGCTCTGACTTCCAGATGTGACTCCCACAAGGTGGGAACCCCTCAGATCGGGATCTTTGCAGGGGTATAGCTCGAGCTGAGAATCAGCCTGGCTTGTGAGAATTACAACCAAACAGTGAATTCAAGGACTAGAGCTAAAAGCTCAGCTCCAGTCTTAGTCATGTTGGAGGATTCTCTTAAGTCTCCGCTCTCAGGCTCTGAGTCCTGGGAATTGAGATGGTTCTTAGGAGCCATTTGCTTGGAATTTGTTTTCACATGTGTCAGATTATTGCATTGCAAGGCTCTTACCAAACCTAAGGGTAAAAAATGAGGCTTTTCTGTTCCTCACCTGCCATTCCCATTTCTCTGCAGATTTGCAGAATGCAGGGAAGGATATGGGGAATGTAACTCCCAGTTGGCACCATCTGGCATAGCTCATGCTTGGCCTTCCAAGTATAGGATGTGATCACAGCCATGCAACTGTTCCATCCCCACACTGATGGGGCCTGTGGGTGCTGCTGGCACAGCTCGTTCTGAAAGTAGTTCCTGATTTTGTTAAAAAAAAAAACACAAAAAAAACAAAATAAAAAAAAACCCCCAAACAAACAGGCAAATAAAAAAAACCCCAACCCAAATCCAAAAAACCAAACATTGTTAGAACAGAAAAAAAAAGATGGGAAAAAAAAAGCAAAGTTCCAGCAGCTCTGATAAAAATTAAAAAA